>JARBWK010000007.1:136994340-137315030 GCA_030556195.1 Anolis apletophallus
TCCTCTGGCATCTCCCTTGCACCCCCCCCCCCCAGGGATTCTGACCTCCAGGTTGCAAAACGCTATTGTGGGACGAATGCAGCTTGATAAGACTTTAACCGCCATTAGTCAATGCTATGGATTCATGGGAAATGCAATTTTGCAAGGGCTTCTCTGCCAAAGAGTGCTGTCATTTCCCTAAACTACAACTTTCATAAGTCCATAGTGTTGGGCCATTGCAGTTAAAGTGGTGTCAAACTGCATTCATTCTACAGTAGCCCATCCTGGCACATTGGGAGCTACTTGTGTTGGCAGGACTGAAAACCAACAAGTTGGAGGTTTGAATCCAGAGAGAGCGTGGATGAGCTCTCTCTGTCAGCTCCAGCTGCACATGCGGGGACATGAGAATGAGAGAATAAGGACCAAGGGCAAGATGGATGGATGGTATCCTTGAAGTGACTGGTTTGATCCTGAAGGAGTTGGGAGTGGTGACGGCTGACAGGGAGCTCTAGCAAGGGCTGGTCCATAAGGTCACAAAGAGTAGGAAGTGACTGAACGAATAAGCAACAACAAAGGATGAAGAAAACATCAAAAACATTCAGGCATCCCCATGGTAACGTCCTTGCAGACAGTCAATTCTCTCTCACCAGAAGCTACTTGCAGTTTTGCAAGTAGCTCTTGACACAAAAAAAGAAAAACCCTGAGGCAGATAGACATTTGATTCCATTCAAGTTACAATCTCCACAACTTTAGCAAACTGTTTTTTGCATGTGGAGGATAGATTTTCTGAGAGAGGCCTGAGTCCCGGCACCTATTATTTTCAAAATTAAACATACTAGCTGAGCAACATGGATCTAATCATCTGGTCTTGGGGATTAGTGAATAACAGCAGACCACCTGCTTCCTCCTGGGCTGCTACCCCATGTTAATTAATTTTTAAATTAATTATAAATTAATTATTAAAGCAAAGCCCTTCAGAAGCAGAGACAGAGGTTCCAGTGGCCTCCAGCGGCTTCAGGAATCGCACCCTGCCATTTCTTTCAAAGCTTCAGCTGAGACCAAAAGGGCTTGGGTTGCCTCCAAGGGCCCAGCCTGGCTAAGCTCCTTTTAATGAGCTCAGGTGCTCCTTATTCCTTCATCTGCTCCTTGCAAGCGCACATTGTAATTAACTGCCAGAGCAGCATTAGGGTGCCATGCAGAGGAATTAAAGGATGTGCTTCTGTTGATTTGAGAAAATAAAATAGGCTTGAACAGGAATGTAAGTAAGTTCAGGAAAATGAGGAGGTTGCCTTCTATGTTGTTGTATGCCTCCATTTTGCATTATTGTGGTTCTATCACAGGGTTTACCAGGTAAGATTTGCTTAGAGGGGGCTTGCCTTTGCCTTTCTTTGAGGATGAGAGAGTACAACTTGGCCAACGTCTCCAGGAGTGGGATTGAAATCCTGAAAAGTTGCAAAGTCCATCCACAGTGTTGTGGGGATATCACGGACTCTTAGGTTATCTCTTGGGACACAAGCAACCTGCTTAAACGCTATGGCATCTAGTGATGAACACGCTGCCATTTCATTCCCTGCCCTCCTCATTGTGATTTATTACAAACTGTCCAACACCTTATCAAAGAATTATAGCCCTATTTGGGTGGAATCCTTTGTGTGATTGCAGTAGCATGAAGGGGAAAGGCAAGACTGTTTCTGCACTCCATAAGAGAAAATGGCCAATCCTTATAACTTCAAACAATAGTTAATAACAAAAGCTGTGATTCTGCATTACAGTTTAAGTATTGTAAGTTTTCAAATCCATAACTATATCCTAGAAACAGAACAAAATCTTGTTAGTGAATGACAAAGATGCTCATGCAGTAACAATGTTCTGATGCACACAGAGTGCTCCCTATGCGTATCAGGTGCTCATGATGTGCATCAGTCATTTCTGATGCACACCAGACACTTTTGATGCTCATCAGACATTTATAATGTGCATTAGGTAGCTCATAAGAACATAAGAAGAGCCATGCTGAATCGGACCTCAGCCCATCTAGTCCAGCATTCTGTATCACACAGTGGCCCCCAGTTGTACATGGGGATCTCGAGCAGAAGGGAGGGCAAAACCCTAACCTGCTCCCGACCCCCCACAACCAGTACCCAGGGAAATCCTGCCTACCTCAACCACTCCGAGGTGGCACTTGAATGTCCTTTTCAGTAACTACCGATACACTTGGTATCCATGAATCTGTCTAAACCTGCCTTGAAGTTGTTCAGGTTGACAGCTGTCACAACCTCTTCTGGAAGTAAATTCCATAACCCAATGACCCTCTGGGTGAAGAAATATTTCCCTTTATTAGTCCTAATTTTCCTACCTTGGAGCTTCAGGGAGTGCCCTCTAGTCCTAGTGTTTTGTGACAAAGAAAATATTTTTTCTTTATTCACCTTTTCTATCCCATGCATGATTTTATACACTTCGATCAAGTCACCTCTTAGACGCCGTCTTTCAAGGCTGAAAAGACCAAGGCATTGCAACCTGATTTCATAAGGGAGCTGCTCCATCCCTTGGATCATTCTTGTTGCCCTTTTCTGTACCTTTTCCAGTTCCGTTATATCCTTCTTAAGGTGCGGAGACCAGAATTGTACACAGTACTCCAAATGTGGCCTTACCATAGATTTGTAGAGAGGTAATACAACATTTGCTGACCTATTTTCGATTCCCTTTCTGATCATGCCTAGCATAGAATTTGCTTTTTTCACTGCTGCTGCGCACTGGGTTGACATCTTCATTGAGCTGTCCACCAAAACCCCAAGATCCCTTTCCTGTTTTGTCTCGGAAAGCTTTGACCCCATCAATTGGTAGGTGTAGTTGGGGTTCTTTGCCCTGATGTGCATGACTTTACACTTGTTTAGGTTAAAATGCATTTGCCACTTTGTTGCCCATGTGTATTGGACACTTCCCATGAACATTGGATGCTTCTGATGCACACTGGACACTCCTCCTGCATGTTGGATGCTTCTGGTGCACATTGGGCACATTGCATGTACATTGCATGCTTCTGATGCGCATTGCATGCTTCTTGTGTATATTGGGTGCCTTTGTTGCCCACTGGGCCCTTCAGAGACACACTGGACACTTCTGGTGTGCATCAGACACTTCTAATGGATTTTGTTGTGCATCTAACTGCATAGTTGCCATGTTGATTCAATGGTACAACACTGCCATTGAACAAAAGAGTTGTATAGTGCAATTAAGATATAACTGCACACAGATTTACATTCTGTATCTCCAATTTGGCATCTCAGCTATAGGATTATAGTCATCAATCAATCATTATTCTTCCTTGATAGAGTTGGCTAGTTCACGCCCAGCTCAACTTTTTAAAATAATTCGGTCATTGACAACAATTTTGCCTGTCCCAAATGATAGAGGTTTGGCTCCCACAGCTGAGGCTTTTCAGAACTACTTTGTCGACAAGATCTCGATTCTCCACCGGGATATCCCAGCCACTCTTGATACAGTTGGTGAACTCGAGACTCTGCCGCCACCCGGCGGGCCCACCTTCACCCGTTTCCAACTGCTGGACGCAGCAGCTGTCGATAAGTTACTTGCTGCAGCTAGACCAACTACCTGCTCCCTCGATCCGTGCCCCTCCTGGCTTGTTAGATCTTGCCGGGAGGGGTTACGAGACCCCCTGGGAAAGATTATCAACAGCTCCCTTGAGCAAGGAGTGTTCCCAGGGGGGTTGAGAGAGGCAATGGTAAGACCGCTGCTGAAGAAGCCGAATTTAGACCCTTCGGCTCCCTCCAATTATCGACCTGTGTCTAACTTGCCTTTTTTAGGCAAGGTAATTGAGAGGGCAGCAGTGAATCAGCTGCAGCAGTTCTTAGAAGACACAGCTGGACTCGATCCCTTCTAGTCCGGCTTCCATATTGGGCATGGGACGGAAACCATGCTTGTCGCCATTACAGACCAACTTCGCCGCCAGCTGGACCAGGGTGGATCGGCCCTGCTTGTTTTGTTAGATCTAACAGCAGCGTTTGATACCGTAGACCATGCAGTGTTAGCCCACCGTTTAGCCGTGACTGGGGTTAGGGGGACTGCCCTTAAGTGGGTAGCCTCCTTCCTCCAGGACCGGGGACAACGTGTGGAGAGGGGAGAGGAGGTCTCTGGGAGGCTCCCATTAAGTTGTGGGGTCCCCCAGGGGGCCATCCTCTTGCCCTTACTATTCAACATCTACATGCGCCCCCTGGCCCAGCTGGTCCGCGACTTTGGTGTGGAGTGTTATCAGTACGCTGATGACACCCAGCTTCTGCTGAGAATGGACGGCAGGCCGGATACCGTACCCGATTGTTTCCATCAATGCCTTGAAGCCGTGACTGGATGGCTGCATGCCAGCCGGCTGAAGGTGAACTCGTCGAAGACAGAGATCTTGTGGCCCGGTCGCCCTGGGCTGGATGAGTGCCGGTTGCCTACCCTGGATGGCGAGCAACTTAGCCCGTCATCCCTGGTTAAGAGCTTAGGTGTCCAATTGGACCCTTTGCTGACCATGGAGGCCTAGGTCTCCATGGTCAGCAAAATGTCATTTTTCCATCTACGACAGGCTAGGCAACTGGCCCCCTACCTGTCCAGGGATGACCTGGCCACGGTGATCCAAGCGACGGTCATCTCGAGGCTGGACTACTATAAACACCCTCTACGTTGGCCTTCCCTTGTCGACAATCCGGAAACTCAAACTGGTGCAGAATGCCGCGGCTCGCTTTCTGGTGGGAGCACCAGTGAGGGAGCACATTACTCCCATCCTTCGGCAACTGCACTGGCCTCCCATTGAGTACCGAATTGCTTCAAGGTGTTGGTTTTAACCTTTAAGGCTTACACGGTCTAGGGCCTGTGTACCTAAGGGACCGCCTTACCCCGTATATTCCCCCGAGATCACTACGCTCGGAAGAGCAGAATTTGTTGGTTATTCCATCGTCCCGCTCCTGCCATTTGTCCAGCACGAGACAGCGAGCTTTCTCTGCTGCGGCACCTGTGCTCTGGAATTCTCTTCCTGGCCACACTCGGGCGATTCTAGAACTTGCTCCTTTTCGAAGGGCATGTAAGACTGTTTTATTCAGGTTGGCGTTTGGCTAAATTCGGATGTAATCGGCGTGTTTATGCCTGAGCCAAGAACTGTAATCCTTGCCATTACCATGACCATGTAGTATGTTTTTATTGCATGTTTTATTGTATGTTTTTATTGTATGTTTTTACTGTATGTTTTATGTATTGTGATCCGCCCTGAGCCTGCAGGGAGGAGCGGAATATAAAATTGAATAATAAATAAATAAATAAATAAATAAATAATGTGTGAATTTATCAGTTGACTTCATGTAAAAATTGATGACAGGTTTTGGGGCAAAAATTGTGAATTTAATCTGACCTGTGAGTACGTCAAGGATCATTCAGGGCCAGCCAGTTCTGGCCACCATCATTTCCCCATCCAGATATTCAAAAGGACCAGAAGTGATGCCGCATTAGAGAGAACTAAACGGGTCTGTGCTTCTTTTAGGTCCTCCCAGGATGGACTAGTGCCCCTTCTTCTTTAACTGGAATATGTGGGAGTGTAGACTCATATAATCCGGTTAAAAGTAGATAATATAGATACCTGCTTTGATAATCTGGATTATATTGCAATGTCTAAGACTCTATCCTTTCGCCACTTCTCTCACAGAAGGGAATCCCCTCAATGAATTGTCCCCTTGTCGTGGTGAAGGAGCTTGCGTGCTCCAATGAACCTACGGGCATACCCATCAGAGTGATGTACTCCCAGGACGGGCCATAGGGGAGGATCCAGACCAAGCACAATCTGAAATACCTCAATGGGGGAGCAAGCGGAAGATAACATGGTACATGTTACAATGGTTGTGAAGGTGTAAGAAGGCTGTAATAGATAAGAAGCCACCATCTTCATGTTAACCATGCCACTGGATGGGCCCCTCATTCTGTGAAGATTTTTTAAATGGCCTCCACAAATTAAAAAAAATCACTCAAAGGCATCTTCCAAGAAAAATAAACTCACTGTGGAAGAACATGCAGATCAAGAATAGATCTCTGCACAGGCTGTTAGGAATTGTGGAGTTGAAGTCCAAAACACCTGGAGGGCCAAAGTTTGCCCATGCCTGTTATATGGTGTATATAATATGCCTAGATCAAGAAAAGTCAAAGTAGAATCAAGGTTGATAGTTGCTTTTCAAAAAATATAAAGATGAAGAGAAGCACAGAAGAAATTGAATATTCATAGACGTATAGGGAAGATTAATTTCTCCTTATGATTTCAAGTGGCCTTTTTCGATTAGGGACCTAGAGTTGTCCTCCCATGCTGCTGATGGCTACATTGTGAAATGTATTCTCAGAAGGGACATTCAAAATGCAACGATCGTGGCATAATTAAGCCTCAAACACATTCCCGGGAATAAAAAACAGTGGCAATTTGAAGACCAGGTCTGAGCCTTTTGTAATCTAAGGATTAAATTATATTTCATATATGGAAAGGGAGTACTACCCTCAGATATCTCTGGTGAACATTATTAATTCAAAGATTCTGAAATAAAGAACAGCATCCAATTTAAAAGACGCATGAAGCTTACCTGAATAATGCTAGGATTCTGGTGGTCTCTAAGGAGGCTCAGCAGCAGCTATAATGTACCCACGCCATTGGTGTGATACAAGCTAAGCATTAATTTGGGTTAAAATTTGTTAAATTTCAGGCATCAAAACATGAATAATAGGTTCAGCATATATATAAAACATAAGGTCAAAAAAATCAGAAAATCTTATATATTATAGGAATCTCTGTATGATTGGGTGTCCAACAACACCTTGGCAGAATACCTGTGCAAATCATCATCATCACCATCAGTTGTGGCCAATTGCTCTCCAAATATAGCCTTTTTTAAAACCGCAAGATGGTGATCTCTCTGGATGTGGCAGTCAGTCAGAGATAAATAAAAGAGGCAAACTATGTTTAGGGCACTTTTTCTAGCCCCCTCCCAATATGAGGTGAGCAGAGTGGGTCCTAAATAGGGCTGCTCAGTTGTGGATACAGCAGCTGAACACCTCAACTGCCTTGGACACTGAATTAGAATGAAACCATTGGAAGCCATGGGGGAAGCCCTGTGATCAGCTGGAACAGGAGCCAGGCAATGCAGAGTGTGGGGTGCTGGGTCCCCATGCTCCCCCCCCCCACAACACGGGGCGATTTCAGTGGCCGTGTGACAAGGTCATGAGTCAACTGAGTGCTTACAATGAAGGATCTCATGCTAAAGCATCTACTGTAAGTGTCCAGACTCTTCTTTTAGATGTCCAGAGAGGAAAAACCCTACCACCTCTCTAAGCAATTGTGTCAATCGCCAAACCACTCTTTCTGTAAAGTTCTTTCTATGTTCAAACGAAATCTAGTCTCTGTCCACTAGAGAACACACCTTCATCCTCCTTTTCATGTGTGTCCTTGCATTTAAAGAGTGCAACCCTGTCACATCTCATTCTCCAAGCTGAACATGCCCACTTCTCACAACATTCCTTGGTTCTCTATACCTCTTACGTATCATCTTCGTTGCTCTTCTCTACACTTACTCCAATTTGTCTATGTCCTTCTCAAAATGAGGCACCCTGAACTGGACATAGTACTTCAGATGAAGTTATACCAGCTCTGAGACTATTATTTCCCTCAATTTACTAACTTGTGTTTCTATTAATGCAAGTTAAAATAGCATTGGCTGCAGCATGACCACATTTGCTTGTGCAACGTAGACATTCAACACAAGTGTTGCATAGTGTAATCAATGCATATCTCCCCATAAAAAAGATTTAAACCAGTGATTTCCAAATGTTGGTCTTCTGGGTGTTTTGGACTTCAGAACCCCACCTAAGCTAATCCATAGTCAAAGATTCTAGGAGCTGAAATCCAAACCATTTAGAAGACCAATTCCTGGGACCCACTATTTTAAACTAAGCAAGTCCAATGCGGAATCTCAGCAACTGTGTGCAAAAACATGTCCCATTAACATTACAATGAGTAAAATAAAGTCTGAACACTCTTTGGCAGATTGTTACCAAAAACTCTACAAGATAGCAACAGAAGCAGTGGAGTTTATGAACCAGGCTGTGTTAAACCCTTCACATTCAATTCTGCAGAATTTATGTCCACTGCGCATTGTTTTATGCATGAATAATGCATCACGTTGCCTTCATTTGCCATTATTGTCACTGCAGTTTTAATTAAATAAAATAGCCTCCCCTGTTTAGGCCCCAGTGCTTGGTATATTACCTGGCATGGCATAACATGGAGATTTATATTAATAGCTTCGAATGATGTTTCAGCGCCTCGCTTTTAATGTTGTTGATTTCGAATGGCAGCACCAGCTTCTTTCAAAGCAGTGAAATCTAGGACTAATAGAAATCTACATAAATATAAGATGAATTGAAAAAAGTTTTGTGCATGAGAAATTTGAAAGATCAATGCAGAAGAGGAACCGTTCCATGGCGGGAGGTGATTTCCTAATATTCAACTTGATTTGTTTTGTTTGGGGCAATTTGGATGAAAATGCCATCTGTCATAAAGGTGCCCTTAGGCACAAAACCAGAAAAATGCATATACAGTTAACATGTATTCAGGACCAGAGGCTACTGTCAGGACAGAATATGGAGAAATGGAATGGTTTCCAATTGGCAAGGGGTCAGGCAAATCTGCATTTTATGATCCTATATGCATAAGTTTTATACGGGACATATACTATTGTGACGACTCTCTACTTTATAACTTCTGCCAAAACCGAAATGTTAGGAACGGAGGTATTTTTGATCAGGGATCTAATTGTATAGATCTCCAATTCTGCCTCAAATTAATGGAGGTGTGTGTCATCAAACTGTAATGACGCAACCCCTTTGTAAATCTGCTGCCACCAGTGAGTAATTCATGACCACCCGATGTTTCTAACGCTTGCACCAAAAGAAGTCACTGAGAGAGATTTATGAATAGGGAACTTTAACCGTTTATTTGTTTAAAAAGCTTAAAGCGTGGAGGTTTTAAGGTACACAGAGCTTAGTTGGTTACAGTATCTTCTTAGAGGCACAGATCTTAAGGTTACTAAGTTTCTAAATGGGGCACAATGTTGGACTGTATTTCTCCAAACACTGACTCAACAATATTATAACTACTTTGCTCACTTATAGGCCTTTTATCTATCTTCAATGTTAGCTTTTCAGCCTAACCTACAAACAGTGGTCTTTAAAGGCTTTCTAAACCCTATTGCTTCTCTGCAGTATCAAAACACAGCCTTTATGCTGTTCTTCTCATAACAGATAACAGCAGCCTCTCAAAACTGCCACCAGCCAGTCAAACCACTACTAACTAACTGAAGAATTTAAAATCTGGAAATTCTAAGGCTAGTTGTAGACTCCGCCTCCTGTTGCTATGGCAATGGAACTTCACAGAGGCCAGGCACTCCAATACTCTCTGTTAACCCTTTGTGGTCTGTCTAACATTTAATCATCTAACCCAATCCAAATGTAATAATACAAACCACACATTTAGCAATAAAATAAAGATAAAACCCACAATACACATAGCGACTTCATTACAACTATGTAAAGCAGGATCAGACTAGGAGGAAGGAAGCATGAAAATCGGAGGAAGGAACATTTATTTATTTATTTATTCGGCGTAGTATACCGCTCTCTCTGGAGCTCATAATTATGTACGATAATTTGCATATCATACATCAACAATGTACGATATGCAAATTATGTTATCACAGAAAATTGGAAGAATTACTGAAGAAAGTCAAAAATAATGACCTCAAGTGTTTTATATGACTTTAAAGTTGTGAAGTCTTGGCTCTGCCTTTTCCTCTCCTTTGCTTCAGCTCCCCCTGTTTATAGGCCTTCTATAAAGGATGTGTTATTTTAAACCGTGGCAGGGCAGCCCTTTCCGCTGCCACCAAGTATAAAGGATCAATGGTAAAAGTAAACTCCGCATGTGACTTATTTACTTCAGGCAGGGTGGACCTTCCTATTTCAATCCACCGCTGACAGCAATGATTAAGGAAGGGCTTGAATAAGGTTAGCCCTTGGCTTATTTGTAGCTGGAATGTGCTGGATACACACACAGGCTTTTTTACTCTGAGGTAACACTGAGGTTTGTACTTTAATAATTACATGCTGCCACCATTTAGACTCTTGATTTGCTTCAGGAAACTGCTTTTAAACTTCTTGGACAGAGGCTCTCGTGAGACTGATGTCTTGAACAACAAAACAATGAAGTTTATTTAAGAGTAACTTAATTCTTAGTTATAAAGTTCAGCTCCTTTCTCCCTTCAAATAATTTACTAACAGGAATTCCTCTCTGCCTAGCAAATCTTATCTCCAACTCAGATAGTCCTACTCTGGATCTATCTAGCTACACTTCTACACACTATCTTCCCTGATATGACCCATGAATAGCAAAACTGCACAATTCAGTACAACTCTTTGAATCTTCCCATGTGGGTCTGGAAGAACACTGCATGTGCCACTACACTATGATATCTATATATATAAAGGAAGAGTCGTCATGGAAAGACCGTCCCAAACAGAGAAACCTTACAACGCAGAAACACCAAACTTGCCAACAGAAATAGGCCTCAAGCAAGGTATGTTTGTAGCAAAGAAACTTTCCCACCCAAAACCTAAAAGGCCCCCAAAACAACGAGTAAAAAAACCCTACATTTCCCAGCATCCTCCGGGGCTGCCAACGACTCTCCCAGCCTCTACATTCTGACAACATGATTGGCTGCCAATAAGGGTGGATTTGCATAACTCCTGTACTGGCCAGCCAACATGAACATTCTGACCCATAATAAACTGTCAGAGGAGGATAAGGCAAAGGGCTGAGACACAAACACAAACACCCAAATCACTTCCCACAGAAAATTTACACCCCTACAAACCACAGACCACGCACAAAATTGACAGTAAGGCTTCATTAACTTAATTTCCCTGACTAGGCCTCACTTAATGGAATGCTGTTTACGCTCTGAATTGACAGTAAGGCTTCATTAACTTGATTCTCCCGACTATGCCTCAGCTCATTGCACATTGTGTATGGCCTGAATTGAGAGTAAGGCTTCATTAACTTGCTGTTCCCGACTAGGCTTCAGCTCATGGGACATTTTGTATGGCCTGAATTTACAGTAACCTACCTTGGCACACAGAGCCCCTATGACCCATGCTACATTCTACTACAGTTTGGAGGAGGGTGGACCATGGATTATGGGACTTGAAGTACCTCCATGGATAATGGGATTTGTAGTACTTCAAAACCCATCATTCCCCACAGACCACTGTGCCCAAGAACCAAGACCGATAAAGACCAAACTTGGCACACAATGCCCCCCATGACCCACACTCCATCCGACTGCAGTTCAGAGGAGGACACACCATGGATAATGGTATTTCAAGTACCTCCACTCACTTCCAACCACACAAGCATCAACCTCTACATCAACACAGCAGACGGAATGACAAAAAAACATTGTATATCCACAAGCTATGCAGAACGCCAGCAACACCACACACCAACAACTCCCCAGGACTTCAACATCCCACCCACCAGAACAACCCACAACGACACAGCCATGGCCCCAACAACACCATAACTAACAACATTTCCAACCCTTACATACTCAGACTTTCTCGCATCTCCTAAATAGGGTACAGCAATGCGTGCCTGGTACAGCTAGTTTTGATATAAATGAGAGCATTTCGCATCAGACAAAAATGTCCAATCAGTATTAAAAGGGTGCATCTAAGGATGCATCTACACTGTAATATTAATGCAATTTCACACCACTTTAAGTACCATGACTCAGGGCTTTGGAATCCTGGGATTTATAGTTTGGTGAGACATCAGAATTTTTTGACAAAGAAGAATGAAACCCTTGTAAAACTGCAACTCCCATGATTCTTTAGCATTGAACTGTGGCAGTTAAAGTGGTGCCAAGCAGCATTAAATTCTACCAATGTAGATGCACCCAAAATTTTCTGAAACATGTTTATCTGTGTACTTGTGCACATAAATCCCATATTTCGACCTCTGGAACCAAATTTTTTGTTAAAGAAATAATACTCAGGAACACATCAACTTTGTTAACTGAAGTCCACTTGTAGATGGTTATGTATCCACCCACACTTTTGTAAGAACCTACTTCAGACGAGTTATTTTGTATTTAAGGCAAGCATGGAAATGTTTCAGAGATGTGAGATGGAAGGAACAGAGTGAAATTAAAGAGGTCTGCCGCCGCCACCGTTCCCTGAACAGGATCTATATTAAGAGCAATGAACTTCACATTCTCAGTTGTTTGCTTTCAAAGCAGTCAGGAGTTCTCTGGGGCTCTTTAAATCAACCTTTTTGGAGTTCTCAAGCCTACACGACAGATCTAGCCGAAAGTAAACCCCCCAAGCAGGGGGCTGGTATATCACAGCTAGCAAATGGGACAACATTGATTTCAACATTTATGCAGGTTCTGTGGGAAAAAGAATAATTGTAAACAGCGAGGGGTCCCTAGAAGAATGTATCACGTGCAGGATTTCTATTACATCCAAATGATTTCTTGAAAGGTGAAGGAAATGTACTGGCAGAGTTCCCTGAAGAAAAGACTATTTTGGACTGCTTTGATATAAAAAGAGGTGGGGGGAGAAGTACTTAATACAAGGATACTGGTGAAAATGAGAAGAATGTAACTCTATTTACAAGAACGACTAAGGCTATTCTTGTTTACTCTGGATGAAGACATGAAATCTCCAAAGGCAACAGGACGCAACAGCAACGGATGCTTCCGCTATTTATTTCCCATTGTCAATTCAACTTATCTGCTTCAAGGCACACTTATAGCATGTGAGAGAAAGAAGGGGTGACCAGAGAGTTAAAGGGGAGGAACAATTATAGAAATATAATTGAATGGAGCTACAAGGGGCATCTAGTTCAGCCCTCTACCAAGCAAAAATGCACAACATTTCCGAAAGATAGCCAAAGATGGAGAATCCTCCATCCTCAGTCCATTGAACTGTCAAAAAGTGCTTACAGTCAAGTTCGTCCCCCCCCCCCCCCAAGATTTATATAGAATGTATTTTTCTGTAGTTGGAATCCATTGTGCCATATTTTAAGCCTCGTTTACATGTACACTTTACCCGGGGGCGGATCCAAAAAAGAGCAATGCAGATCTGCTCCAGGGAAATTCTTATGGCCAGTCCCTAGGTCCAGGGGCGGTCTAAGGTAATTTTATATGGTAAGCGAACATTATTTTGCCCCCCCCAAACATTATTTTGGCGCCCCCCATTTAAAACAAATATACAATTATAATATCACAATACCATTAGTAGTATTATATTGTATCAATGTATATACAATATATTATAGTACATACTCATACTATATTATATCATAATTATATTATACTACATTTTAATATAATTATATTATAATATATTGACATTATAATATATTATAACATTCTATATTATTATTAGTATTATAAAATAATAAATAAAATTATTTATTTAAATAAAATTATCCTCTACTAAATATTTTCATTACTCCTATAAAACTCAAATAACCCAAAATAAAGTAAAATAAAATATTATATATTACTATTTGCCTGCGCAGTTGCGCCTGTCTCTCCTTGATGCTCCTGGCCGGCGCGCGCGGGGGAGGGGAGGTGGGTGGGTGTTTTAGGGTTCACACGTGATTGGGCCTGGTGAGGGAATTCACCTCAGCGCGCGGTTTCTACTTCCGGTGGCGGCTGTCAGGAGGCAATACGTCGCCAATACCCCTTTGACTCCTCTCCCCTCTCCCTTTGTCTCCGCCCCTTGTCTGCCCAATTGGGTCACCGTATTTGGCGGCAGGGCAGAGACAAAGGGAGAGGGGAAGCACTCCCTGCCTGCCCAATAGGGAGTGCTTTGCTTACAGGCTTTTGCGCACAGGAGCTACTGAGCATGCGCGGAGGTTTTCGCGCATGTGCAGTTGCTCCTTGCTCAACTTCAGCTCCGGAGCAACTGCGCCTGCGCGAAAACCTCCACGCATGCCCAGAAGCAGCATCGGCGCGCACAAGGCCGGGGCCCAAAAGCAGGCAGCCGCAGCGCTGCCTGAGGAACATCTGCAGGGCCAGGATGCTGTCTGGCGACAGCGCCCGACAAGCAGGGGAATTCGCCCTTTCCCAGATGGCGCCCCATGCGGCCGCTTCTTTGGCCTACCAGTAGGACCGCCCCTGCCTAGGTCACTGCAGTGACAGGAAGGATGCCTGGCCGTCCCAACTTTTCTGTTCTCATTGTAGTGCAAACTACCAGATGATAAGTGGCTGGTGTCCATTACTTGTTGACTGGATTGATGTGAGCTACGGTGCCACAGTGAGGTGGGGAAAGGAGAAATTGCCCCTCCTTTACCCCTTCCCTGCCTACGATGAGAACAAGAAGGGAAAGTATGTGCCATCCAATCTCACCAGGCCATTCAAGCCCAGGGAAGTTTACATGGATGGCCATGTAAACTAGTGATTCCCAACCTTTTTTGGATCAAGGACCACTTTGACCAAGGACCACTTTCCAACATTAGTACCAAAAGGGTAATGAATCATTTTTGGTCAACTTTAGATTTGGTTTGGTTATTTGGGGTGCTAATTCAGAAAATTGCATTGGATAGACCACATCAGCTCAAGTTTCTGATACAGAACATATGCCATCCAGTAGTTGCCATCTGCTACCATATTTTACTTCTTGCAGACCACTAGTTGGGAACCACAGATGTAAACAGTTGTGACCAGTTCTGCATCAGATTGGCCACATCTGTTTACATGGACCCAGAGTCCAGATATGCTCTGGCGCCTTGGAGAAACTCTGGAGCAATCTGCCACTTTTAGCAATGCTGTTGAAGGCCACGTAAACCTGAATCAGTTTCATGTGTCAGGTAGATGCCATGGAGCTTATCTCTCCAATCCCTCAGGATTAAGTTCCCATGTAGATGTACCCCTAGTCTCTGGAGCAGCAGGAATCAAGCCTACTCTATCTTCACTAAGACATCCTTTCAAATATGCAAATACGGCTACCACCACTTAGCATTCCCTTCTAATGGAACCAAGCTCCCCAAGTTATTCCTTTTAGAGGTTTCTAGACTTTTAATTGTGTTCATCTTTCTTTTGACACATCCAGTTAGTCAATGTCCTTCTTGCCTCCTGCTTTATCAGAATTAAGATCCATCAGAATCAAGTGGGTGGATACTGGAGTGAGAAATTTTATATGGTAGACTTTCAGCTCTGGAGCTGCTGGAACTGTCCGCAAAACTTGACACGATGACCTCAGACTTGACCAATTATGTTTATACTATGATGTAGAAAGACATCAGAGAGACATAATTTGGACTGAAATACAAGAAAGGAGCAAATAGGGGTAAGAGGGGCGTTATTTATTTATTTATTTACTTTATTTATATTCCGCCCTTCTCACCCCGAAGGGGACTCAAGGCAGATTACAGGTACACATACAAGCAGACAATCCCTGCCGTTTATCACAGTACAGTACATACACTTTGACATATTACACACATATAAACAAACAGAGGTGAATCTGGCCACCAGGGGAATCTGGCCACTCCTCATCTCTCAGCGTTTTCCAGCGTCCCTCGTTGTTCCTTCCGCATTCCTGGAGTTCTTTTTATGGCCGCATAATTCAGTCAAAAATTGCCTCCCCACTTAATATGGTACCTTTATCTCCTACTTGACAGATGCAACTGTCTTTCGGTCTGCAAAGGTCGACAGCAGGCTACACTTAAAGGACGAGCACCCACCTTGACCCAGGCATGCCTCGAACTCATGGCCAACTGGTCAGAGAGATCTTATGCAGCTGGCACTTAGCCAGCTGCGCCACATTCTCAGTGCAGGTTTACATTCCTGGCATGTAATGCTGCAGGTCTTGAGAAAAGCAGCTTAAAGATGGACTCTCATTTTGAATACTTCCTTCATCCTATGTGTAATTAGATCATAGCCATCTGCCCTCCATAATGCTTAAATTTCTTTGGTCTTCTGAAAGCAAATGGAATCTTCCATTCCTTCATTTTTCTACCTCAGATAACCTATAATTAGAACATCTTTCTTCTGACAATAATTTTAGTCACGTCATTTGTATCCAACCTGTATTTTTTTGGAGCCACAATACCATCTTCTATCATATAAGATGAATGTTGATAGCATCTGTCTTTCCTGTTTTTCCCACTTCTTTGATCCTCTGCTTTCAAAAGTCAATCTTTTCATAAAGTTGATGAACAGGATATTTTTCATCCATAGACATCAAAGCATTTCATTAGCTTTTATTGATTCAAGCCCTGCAACTCCCCTTTGAAGAAAGTAGATTTTGTTACACCTGACTTTTTCCCCCCGGATAAAAAAGCTAGTGCAAAAGTGTAGCCAATGATTTTTAAACAGGCATTCTATATGCGTTGACGACCAAACACATGTGACCATGCATAGACCTGAAGCTCTTCTATTGGGCAACATAATGAATTTGCAGCATGTGAAGTTAGAAACCACAAGTTTCACGTTTGTTTGCCTGTCATCACTTCAGTTGGGCAGTCTTGATCTGGTAAGATATGTATCCAGTTTTAAGGGCACTTTCAGATGGACTGAAATAGTGTATTATGTAGTGCAAGGTGGAGCTACATTGAGAGCCAGTAGGTCCGTTTTTGCTTCTAATGCTTCATCACATGTCACAGAAGCATAGAATGTGACAAGACTGCAGAGTCCATAATTATAATAATAATAATACACTTTAATTATATTCCACTCTTCTCACCCCGAAGGGGACTCAAAACGAATTACATCACACATACGGCAGACAATCCCTGCCGGTCTTTACGTACAATTACATACAACATACAACAAGTACAATTTAGAAGGATTTTTTCTTCTGGCTGAGTCACAGGGTGCGATTGCGTCATTACGTCACAAGTGGGTGCTGTTGCTTCATCCTCATGACGGAGAGCCTCTGTTTTTCTGCATTCCACCTTCCGATAGCTGATCTTTCTTTTTTTTATTCAGGCGTTGTAAAGTCCTTTCTTTGTAAAAATCCTTCCCCGCTTGGCGGTTCCCAGTTTTATCTATTTACAGCTGGGCTGTTTTTGAACTGTTGGGTGAACAGTGGACAGGGCTCACAGCTGGGTGTCCAGACCAGCTCGGGAATCAAACATGCCACCTTCTGATTGCAAGCACAGCACAGCTGTTGTTACCGCTGTGCTATCGCTCCGGCCCCATCTAGTCTAATTCCTTGAAATGCCCAGGTAAAACACATCTGAGACATGGCTATCCAATCTTTATTCAAAGACTCCCCAAAGAAGAAGAAACATCTTCCCCCAAGGTTATTGGTTGGCATTCTGGTCTCTGAAACAGCAGGAAAGAAGCTCACGCTATCTTCTACATGATAGTTCTTCAGATATTTAAAGATACTCATCATTTAACTTCTTAGGCTCCTTCCACACTGCCATGACATGGTTAACATGGTTAACATGAAGATTGTGGCATCTCATCTTGTTACAGTCTTCTTCTGCCTACACAGCCATTGTAACACGTACCATGTTATCTTCTGCTTGCTCCACCGTTGAGGTCTTTGGGTCTTCAGATTGTGCTTGGTCTGAATCCTCCCCTATGGCCCCTCCTGGGAGTACATCACTCTGATGTTCATTGGAACACGCAAGCCCTCTCAACATGAGAATGTGAGAATTCATCGAGGGCATTTCCTTCTGTGAGAAAAGTGATAAAAGGTTAGAGCCTTAGGCCCCTTCTACACTGCCATACAATCCAGATTATCAAAGCAGATAATCCAGATTGTCTGCTTTGAACTGGATTATATGTGTCTACACAGCCACATAATCCAGTTCAAAGCAGATAATCTCGATTTTATATGACAGTGTAGAAGAGGCCTCACAGGTCTTCAAACTCTCTCCAACGTTCATTGGAGTTGTTCACCATTTCACTATTCCATTGTGTATAATGGGATTTGAGCATGGATTTTGTAGTCTGGTGGTGGAGAATATTCCCAGAACCAAACCCTAGTGGATACCAAGTATTCTGGGAATCTGCAATTTATTTCTAACCTTTTTTTAAAAAAAAATTATTTATTTTCATGTTTGCTGTCTTCTTTGGGCCATTGAACTACATTATCCCCTGCAACTTGTCACAGTAGTTTAGAAAGTAGAATTATAGTTGCCGTAACTTACCAATCCTTTGAGAAGAGCCACCATTTTTGGATGTGTGGATGTGATCTGTTTTGACCATGAGCAGTCTGCATTCCTTCTTGCTTTGCAACAGCTTAAGTGTATTAATGAGCAAGAACTCCCCTTTCTCCTCCCTTTTCTTTGTTCTCGGCATCATGCTAGAGAAGTCTAATCCCCTATTGATTGGAGGTGATATAAAAGACACATTTCAATTTACTTGATCGATCGTTGAGGTTGGTGAAGAGACAGTCACTTCTAGATTGGGTGTTTGCTTTCAGTCTGCTCTTATATATAATGCAGTCACAAGGTATTTCATAAAGGTACAGATCCTACAGTAAATGTATGGCTGCGCTTATCTATAGCTGCTTTGGGTCACATTTGGGAGAGAGCAAGAGAGCACGCTACGTTCTCAGGCATAAATTTAGAAATTATGATACGAAATCAAGCCACCAAATCTGGGCTGGCTTATCCATCAGTTAACATGAGCATTGTACTGTAGTGTCAATCTTATCAAAAAATGACCCACCACCTACTTTGAGTAGAGTAGTGAAAGGTGAGAACACAATATCTTGCGAGACACCCCTCCCAACCCCCCCCCCCTACTTTTTCTGTGATGGCATATATTCTGGCCTTTTGAAATGCCTGGATGGGGAAATAGTGGTAGTTACGGAAATGTTATACCTTATTTTTATTATGTTATTGTCATTATTTTATTGCACTACTATGTTATTCTTAAGCATTTTTATTTGATGTTATCAACTGTTATCTATGTACTTTCTTTGCTTTATTGTAATTATTTGGGTTTGGCCTCATGTTAGCCATCCCAAGTCCCTTTGGGGAGATGGTGGCAGGATATAAATAAAGTTTTATAATAATAATAATAATAATAAGGCAGCACTGATGCTTTCCCCTCTCCATGGAATTACCCTCAACTTATCCACAGATCATGCCACAATCTATCATTTTGACCCACTACATTAGGTCAACTTCTGCCTATATATGATAAGTTAGGTGAAAGGAAAGGTTTTCCTCTAATACTAAGTCAAGCCATGTCTAACTCTGGGGATTGGTGCTCATCTCCATTTCTAAGCTGAAAAGCCGGCATTGTCCGTAGGCACCTCCAAGATCATGTGGACTGCATGGAGCGCCGTTAGCTTCCCACCGGTGTGGTACCTATTGATCTACTCACATTTGCATGTTTTCAGATTGCTACTGTAGGTTGGCAGAAGCTGAAGCTGACAGCGGAAGCTGATGTCGCTCCCTGGATTCGAACCTACGACCTTTCGGTCAACAAGTTTAGCAGCTCAGCGGTTTAACCCACTGTGTCACCGGGGGCTCCCATAAGTTAGTCAGTCAAAATCTGGTTACAGTGCTTCATTCAGTGGTTCCCAACCTGTGGTCTGTGGACCACTAGTGGTCTACAACTACCTGTGGCCTCACCATTCCTACACCATTGCAATGAGAGTGACTGGTCTCATGAAACCCTCTTATAGTGCTGAGGCTTATTAAATATGGTTTTCTGTGGGTGAGCAGATGGCGACTACTGGATGGCTGATGTGGTCTATCCAATGCAATTTTCTGAATCGGCACCCTAAATAACCAAACCGAATCTAAAGTTGACCCTTTCGGTACTAATGCTGGAGAGTGGTCACTAGTCAAAGTGGTCCCTTGTCCAAAAAAAAGTTGGGAATCACTGTTCTAGATTCTCCCACGAAGGACTAAACTCTTGCCTTACTTTCTAAGAAAGAGGTGCAGTACCCACATTTACCCATGGATAAGTTGATCTCGTTTTTTCCAGGTGGATTTTTTAAACTAAAATTTCTAGACTTATACATGAGTATATAGGGTATTATTGCACTTTGTAGTCAGTTTGCAGCAACTGAAGTAAGTTGAGTACAAAGGAGAAATGAGGGAGAAGGAGAAAAAATGGGACATTTTCAGCAACTGAAAATAGTGGGATGGCAAAAGATTAATCAAGACAATCTCTGCTGAATCAGGACCATTGGAAAGTATGGCTCAAACCTTTGGCTTGGACTGAAATTCAACTCACTCAAAAAAGAAAAAGAAAAAGAAAGCTAGACACACTTGGGCTCACTCAGAGTTGTTCCGAGAATAAAATGGGGAGAGGAGGGGTTTTGCTGACGTGCTGCACAGAGAAAGGACAGGAGATCAATGGATTAAATCAATATGCATTTGCAAATGTCAAGCACAGAATAAACTTCAGATAAATAGATTGGCTTGCAGATTTTATTTTCACAACACTGAGTCAAAGTTTCCTAGGCGAAGGAATGAGCCTGGGCTCTCTTGATATGCTGCCTATGTTTCTGCGCCTTCCAGACTTCGCTACGAACGAACGTGCCTTCTTTTCAAAGCTTCATGTCACCATTCCTGCAGACATAATGAATTGTTGGTACATTCAGCCCAGCAGGGGGAAATATGCTCGAAAGCTTATCAGAATCAGGAGTGAAAAGCATTTCGGGGTTGTTTCGTTCATCAGTAGTTCCCAATAGATCACAGATTACAAGAAGCCCTTCGCTAGAAATCAGTCTTAGACGCCGCCTCGAGCAGAAAGGCTGCGGGGCTGCCTTTTCACATCGGCAATTGGCTGTCTGATGGGGAAGAAGTGGAGCACTTTCGCTTTTTGAGCTAAAGGGGAGTGAATTTGAATGGATAATCTGTTTTGTACATCAAGGGCAGGCAAACGGCAGAATGAAAGGTCCTCCAAGACTCTCCAAACCGATCCATTTGGGCCCACCTATGTCTACCCACAAGCAATTAATTGTGCATGCTTGAAAGCTTCTAGGGAACTCATCACATGGAGATCCATGATGCAGGGGACAGTTGGAGGATCCGTAAGGCAGCAGGGCAAATCATGGGGCGGTGAGGCAAATCTTGCCCAGCAACCTACATAGCCTGAATCACCCACTTGCCTATCACACACCTGAAATCTTACCTTTCCAGCATGCTCCTGTGATGTCCCCATGATTTTTAATCTGAACACAGGTAGTCTCTTGAGTTCAGGATTCCATGTCATAGAAACACTTTGCTGATGCAGCCACTACGGAAGGAACTGTGCATTATGTGATGAGATGCAGTGGGTTCCATGTTGCTGTGTCAGTGAAGTGTTCTACAATAGGAAATTTCCCAAATGTGATGATGTCCTAAGAGCATCATCTCCGGAGTCTGGTGGAGGCTCCTTCTTTGGAGGCTTTTAAATAGAGGCTGGATGGCTATCTGTTGGGAGTGTTTAGAATGCAATTTTCCTGCTTTTTGGCAGGGGTTTGGACTGGATAGCCCAAGAGGTCTCTTCCAACTCCATGATTCTATTATTCTAAGCCTTCTAGAAGCCTCAGATTTTAGATAAGTGGAATATAGGGTTTCCAGTTCAGGTTTGTTCCAAGCCCTGAGATTTTCAGAACAAATCCTGAGACCTGGGGTGCATCTACACTGTAGAATGAATGCAATTTGGTATCATTTTAACTGTCCTGGTTTAGTGCTATGGAATCATGGGAGTGGTAGTTATATGAGGTGTTTATATGGTCAAGGGCCGACATACCTCAGGGACCGCCTCTCCCCGTCAGCATCGGTGGGCGCCGTGATCATCTCAAGAAAATCTTTTGTACCTACTGGGTCCTAAGAGGGACGACTAGAAGCTACAAGGCGTAGGGGCTTCTTGGTCTCAGCTCGAGTGTTGTGGAACCCATTGCCACCCTATATGAGAGCTATGCGTGACCTATGAACTTTTGTGCAAGCTCTCAAGACATGGCTCTTCAGCAGAGCATTTAATCTGTAACTAAGCTGATGTATTTGTTTCTGTATAATTTTTTTTATTTTATTGTTACATTGCTTATTTTATACTATGTAAGTAGCCCAGAGCACCTTGGTGGAGGGCGACTAATAAAATAATAAACGATGATGATGATGATGATGTTTAGCCTTCTCTGCTGAAGAGTGCTGGCATCTCACCAAACCTCAGCTCCCAGGATTACATAACATTGAACCATAGTAATTTAAGTGCTGTGAAACTTCATTCATTCTGCAGCGTAGATATAGCTTTAGAGACGGATTCTGATGATGCCATTAACTGTAATACAAAATGGGTTTTATGGTGTTGTTTCTTATATATGAAAAAGTTATTTCAAAATAAGCCAGCAGCAGTTCTGATTAGACTGTTTTGGATCCCAGGAGGATGTAGTTAATCACTTAGAATACTGTAATGTATCTGTTACAGAGCTACTTACATGTGTGAGCAAGATGGGAACATCTTGTTACAACACTGGAATTGTTGTTGTTTTTAATCCACTTAATACACAGATATACAACTAGATACACAAATAGCTTTGTGTGTGTGACTGTTTGTAGGTCCGTCTGTCTTGATAGTTGAGCACAGTTCTGTTATTGATCCTTGTCATTCTCTGTCAGTCCAAAATTTGTGAAAAGGTTATTTTAACCAAATAAATCAATGTTCCCAGCTAATGAAATCGTTTATGGCCGTTCTTATTATTGAGTCAAATCACTGGCGAAGTAGACCTTTCCTCTCTGATGAGAAAAGCCACAGTGACATTTTAAAAACACTACTTTACAGCTGGAAGTGACAAGAGAGAGAATGAGAGAATGATATCAGTGTAGGTATGCGTGCTTGTGTGTGTGTACAGATGGCCAGGCAGCCACGATTTACTATGCCTGAGTGACAAGGTGGCTCTGACTCCCTGCCATAAGACACTTGGCTGTCCTTCCTTTGTCATTTAGAGGCCACGATTGCAGTGACAAGTGTGACAATGGCTGTCATCCCTTCCACCTTCTGATAACAAATGGTGCTGAAGTTGGGGGTAGAGAAAAATTGTGCTCCCACATTTGTTGTGAATGCTAAACATGAGCGCCCCAATTGACTTCTACTCAAACTGGAGAGTGTGTCAGAAGCATGAGTCTGCCATATTTTTTGAGCACTGCCATGTTTATTCCTCATTTGTTGTATGTACATACTTGTACTAACTATGCATACATGTACTGGCTGATGGGTGTTATGTATTATCAAAGGCTTTCATAGCCGGGATCACTGGGTTGTTGTAGGTTTTTCAGGCTATATGGCCATGTTCTAGAAGCATTCTCTCCTGATGTTTCACCTGCATCTATGGCAGGCATCCTCAGAGCCTGAAGAGTAATGACGGGCTAGCTGTAATGTAGTTCCTTATGCAAAACTATGCTGAGCCACGCAAAATTACAGTCAATATATGCTGCGAGGAGCATCCAGTGGTGCAGTGGGTTAAAGCACTGAGATGCTGAACTTGCAGACCAAAAGGTTGTAGGTTCGAATCCAGGAAGTGGCATGAGCTCCCGCTGTTAGCCCCAGCTTCTGCCAACCTAGCAGTTCGAAAACATGCTAAAGTGAGTGGATCAATAGGTAATGGCATGGGAAGGTAACGGCACTCCGTGTAGTCATGTTGGCCACATGACCTTGGAGGCATCTATGGACAATGCCGGCTCTTCATCTTAGAAATGGAGATAAACACCAACCCCCAGAGTAAGACACGACTGGACTTAATGTCTGGAAAAAATCTTTACCTTTACTTTTTTATTTGCTGAGAAGAAATGCAGCAAGACAATTAGTAATTTACTCAGAGAGACATCTTGGATCTAGCCTTGCAGATCTTGGAACAAATTGATCAGGCTAATATATTTGGTCTCTCACAAGTTTTTGAGTTGAAGTTGTGATTTCTGGGACAACAGCGTCAGACATTTCACCCGGCTGTAGTGGTGTTTCAATGCCTTGCCGTTAAACACAAGGTTCCCCACATGGTATCAAGGACTTGTTTACAGAAATTGATTTTGGAATGAATGAGTTGCCCAAAATCTTGGAGAGCCTGTGCAAGTCACAGTACGTCACTACCAAGCTAGAAGAGTGAATTTTCACTCCTTTTACTATCTTTGTCCTCATCACACCTGCAGCCAATTTTCTTCCTTTCGGGTGAGGCATGGACTGCTTAAAATGCCAAAACAATCCCAAGAGTGACTATTGCCATTTTCTGCCATTATTGCCATTTTCTGCTCTTGAAAAGTGTGGAGAAATGGGATCAGCAACCTATTTTAAAAGTACATTTCTGTTTCAAGAAGAGACAACTCGGCCCTTTTTGACAAGAGAAGAGGTCATCTGGGAAGTCTGGAAGAACTGAGGACCGCAAAGTAATCTCAGAAGGCTGCAGGTGGCCTCAGAGTGCACTTTGTCTACTTTGGTATAAATAGGAACAGTGCTACCATTCAGTCCTTGCAAAATACTTAGCCACTGCTTCTTCAAGGTGAAAATTCAAAGCCATTTGCATCATCTTCACGGATGCATCGGTCTATTCAAGTTCAAAACTAGATACGTTCTTTCATTCTGCCCTCTTCAAGTGGACTGAGGCAGGTGACAAAATGTTCACGTTTCTGTTATGAACAGTCCATTAAAGCCAGCAAGGTGCCCGTTGGCGAACAAAAGAGCGGGTTGCCCTCTGTGAGCCAAGGGCTTGTGAGCGGAAAAGGTCACCCGGCCTCCCGCGTGACAAGATGGACCACACACATGTTGCCTTTTTGGCCGAGGGACCAGGTAATTACGTCTGCGAGCTTGCAAAAGGATTAAGCCGTCTTTATTGAGACTGCTCTACTGTGTTGCTTCAGAATAATTAAAATGCAGATTGAGACTGTATAATGTAGGATGTTATGACCAACCCCCATCATGTTAGGGTAAGCTTCTTCTTTTAGAATCCATGTTTTGTTTTAGCACTGGTCTATGAATTAGCTATTAACATTAAATGATTGGTTGTTGTTGTTTTTTTCTGGGGCATGGAACAAAATAATTTTGAACCCCATAGGAACCTGCCTGGGTGCTATATAGTGTGCCCCAAATGCCAGAAAGAACAAAGTTCTTTCTGACACCTGCTCCCTCGATCCATGTCCCTCCTGGCTTTTGAAATTGTGCCTGGAGGGATTACGTGATCCTCTGTTGAATATAGTAAACAGCTCACTTGAGCAAAAAGTCTTTCCAGAGGGTTTAAAAGAGGCTGTGGTCTCTCCATTGTTGAAAAAACCAGGGTTAGACCCCTCTGTTCCCTCCAATTACCGCCCAGTTTCGAATCTTTAGTTTCTGGGCAAAGTGATTGAGAGGGCGGAAATGGAGCAGCTGCAGATATTCCTAAATGACACAGCCGGACTAGATCCCTTCCAGTCCGGCTTCCATATGGGGCATGGGACGGAATCGGTCTTGGTCTCCATCACAGATCAGTTGCGTTGTCAGCTTGATCAAGGCGGATCGGCACTGCTTGTGTTATTGGATGTCACAGCAGCGTTTGATACAGTCGATTACGATCTTTTGACGCACCGCCTTGCCATGGCTGGAGTGAGGGGGACAGCTTTGAACTGGCTGTTCTCATTCCTCCAAAATCTGAAGCAGCGAGTGCAGAGGGGAGGGTTGATCTCGGGGGATCCCCCCTACCATGTGGGGTCCCTCAGGGAGCCATCCTCTCCCCCTTGTTATTTAACATCTACATGCGACCACTCGCTCAGCTGGTACGTAACTTTGGGCTTGAGTGTCATCAGTACGCTGATGACACCCAGCTCATTCTGAGGATGGAGGGCAGGCTGGACTCTGTACCTAACAATTTCCATCAGTGCCTTGAAGCTGTTACTGGATGGCTGCGAGCCAGCAGGTTGAAAGTGAATCCGGAGAAGATGGAAATCGTTTGGCTGGTCCTCCCGGGCCCCGATAAAGATACACCATAAGAGCTCTTCAGAAAAATGTTGGAGGAGTTGCCAAGAAAGGGGAACATATATTCACATGTGGTGGCAATGCAAATGAAAATGAAAATGAAAATAACAATGTTGTTAACGGCTGCAAGGCTACTAATAGCAAAAAAAAAAATTGGAAGGGAGAGGTGGAAATTAAGATAGAAGAATGCTAAAAGGAAATTTGGAAACTAGTAATAAATGATAAATTAACGTGTAATCTGAAGGTTAAAAAAGGCCTAAGAAAGAATAATGATTTTGAAAGTATGTGGAAAAAAATTGTTGAAGAAACATTAAAGAAAGAAGATGGGAACCAACCCCCACCAGAAGAAACGAGGTTCTGGTGGGACCATAAAGAAAAAAAGGACTCTGGAGATGGGGAGCACAATGGGGAGCACAATGGGGGAAAGGAGAAGAAATAATTGTATGGGTTTTTTTGGGTAACAAAATGAATGGAAATGTAATAAAAAGTATTTTTTTAAAAAAGAGTAGCTCCAACCCAGTTATTTACCATGAAGAAATGTAGTTAGTTGTTTATTATTGTAAATAAACCTTTTGTGATTTTTAAGATTGGACTCTGCATGTTTGCCTCCTAAGTTCTGAATTCTTTACAGCCACATCACACGGCGCTTCACGCTTTTCTAGCTAATGAGCTGATGCACAACTTTTGTATCTTGTATGTTTTTTGATGCTCTGCTGTAATTTAGGGTAGTTTTCCCTAACAGTTACTTCTTCCTGGAGAATATTTGTTTACCTTTTGACCAGCTATGTTTCCGGGTTTTTTTTCAACCTGAAAGTGCTATCCCTGTCCTGACAAGCACTCCACATTTTGTTCTCCTCGGATTAGAGTCCTGCATGGATGCATTCTGGCTGGCTGCAGGGCATTATTTGGCCTATTCCAGACTTTCTGGAGAGGTCCGTCCATCCCCCTCCCCGGTTTCTGGCTTGAGCCGCACTATAGCGTGAATTGGAAATGTGTGTTTTGTGGACACTGTGCTCTTGAATTGGATGCAAACTGCCTTATATGGTCTGTGTAGAAGCACCCTGCACCCTTTGGTGTGACGTATTAAAGGTTGCCCAGTGAGTTTTTTATGGCCAAGTGGGGGATTTGAACTCTATATTCCATAGTCCTAATCTAACACTCAAATCAGTACACCACATTGGCTCAGTCACTCTCTTTTGCTAGAAAAAGAATGGCAGAGGAAAACTGGAGGATTCAAGGGCCACATAAACAGATTAGGGGACCACATATTTACCCTTCTTATACATTGTATAAATACTTATATACATTTATTGCAGCACTTCTAATATATTGTTCTTTAAAGACCTTAATAATGTTTCTGTTATGTGTCTGGAGTAACAAAGAGCACAGACTAGTAGGAGTTTAGGTATAATTGAGTTACAGAATTCAATACCACAGGACATAGGAAATTTTCACTATCTTAGATGGCTTTCTTAAAAAAAATACCCTACTTATTGTGGATTTTAGGAGGAGGTTATATTTTAAGCTGCACAACACAGGCTCTTTGATGCAATTAATAACTGTGGAGTACATAAGCACACATCAAGTGATTTGAATAATTACCAGATATCTTTAAAAACAGGATTATAACAGATTAATGAACAAACATGAAAGACTACATGAAAGGGTCCAATAGAAAGAGAATGGTGACGGAAGAAATCTCAGCCAAAAGGTGTAGGCTCAAGGGGAAAGGATGAGGACATTGCCTCCCTTGTAAGAATAGGGTTCCCTCCAATTAAATTTTGCTTTAAGTTTTCAAATCCCATCACTGTAGTACAGCATGACCCTTGTATCCCTGGGCAATATGTTTCCAGACCTTGAATGAATACATGAAACTATGAATAATAGTGAACTCCATCATTTTCAATTGAATGAATGATGTAAAATATGCAACTAGTGATTCCCAACCTTTTTTTCTTTTGATGAGAGACCACTTGACCAGGGACCACTCTCCAACATTAGTACCAAAAGGGTTATGAATCAGTTTTTGGTCAGCTTTAGATTCGGTTTGGTTATTGAGGTGCTGATTCAGAAAATTGCATTGGATAGACCATGGTTTTTCAACCTTTTTTGAACCGCGGCACATTTTTTTACATTTACAAAATCCTGGGGCACACGACCAACCAAAATGACACAAAATGACACTAACACAGTAATACATATAGTTAATATGCTTTTAAATGTATTTATACACTCAGTGTGAAACCTAGGCCTGTTTCGATGAACACAACATATTCCTCTCATATTCCTCTCACATATTTATACATGGCTATCATGTCTTCTCTCAGTCTTATCTTCTTCAGGCTAAACATGCCCAGCTCTTCAAGCTGCTCCTCATAGAGCTTGTTCTCCAGACCTTTGTGAAATCCCACTCTGAGTGAAACTTGCTTCCAGTTAACTATGGATGTCATCAAGCTGTTATAAACAGTTCCTTAGGAGGGGGCAAAATCCAGTAAAATAGTAAAAGATACCTTGACTGACTGCACACCTGATGATTGCTCACGGCACACTAGTGTGCCACGGCACACTGGTTGGGAAACACTGGGATAGACCACATCAGCTCTAGTTTCTGATACAGAACATATGTCATCCAGTAGTCACAATCTGCTCACCCACAGAAAACCATATTTAATAAGCCTTGGCACTATAAGAGGGTTTTATTTATTTATTTATATATTTCGACTTGTTAGACGCCCACTCCCGGTAGGCTCGGGGCGACTTACATAGGTCAAAGCATTAAAAAATTATAAAACACAATAAAACATGATAAAAACAATAAGCAACAGCAACCAACATCTAGCCCAGTAAAATATACATATACATGTGCGCCGAATAACTCTTATGGCCTACATAGTACATTATACGGCCAAGGGTTATTACTGACCGAAGGCCTGCAAGAACAGAAGAGTCTTACAGGCCTTACCGAAGGCCACCAGGTTCAGTAGAGCCCGAACTGTGGGAGGAAGAGCGTTCCACAGTGTGGGTACGATGGCACTGAACGCCCTCCTCCATATTGTGGTCAGGCGCAGGGTTTGGCAACTTGGTATCACCAGGAGGTTTCAGGATTCTGATCGCAGTGGTCTCGAGGGGTTGTATTGGGAGAGGCGGTCCCTTAGGTACACGGGCCCCAGACCATTCAAAGCCTTGAAGGTCAAAACCAGCACTTTGAAGGTTTTGCGAAACCAGTAGCTCTTGTTGCAATGGTGTAGTAACAGTGAGGCCACGGACCATATTTTAGTTCTTGCGGACCACTGGTGGTCCACGGACCACAGGTTGGGAACCACTGTTATTCAAGATGCCCTAAGTGAATAAGAGAAAGTGTGGGTAAGTGAAACTGTGCATACTGGTTCGATGGATATGTGGTGGGGCAGTCACAGTGGGTTGTTTATAAATAATGTTTAGACACCCAAATAAAAAGAGCCAGCAAAATTATAAATGGAATGAAAGCGCAGGAGATAAGAGTCCTAGATGTGAACAATGCTCAGACTCTTTTTCTGCAATACTCAAATGTTGAGGATTTCAAAGAAATTTCATAGGTGCTTTATTTGGCTAGGCAATGCCCCACATGACTGCACCTCTTTCTCTGCACAAAATACTGGCGAGTGTCTAATAGTCAAAGTACAATTTAGTTCTAAAGTTGTAGTCCTTCAGAAGATGGTGGCTCCAGTTCCTATCATCTCTGGTCAGCTAAGATCAATGAGAACTGTAGTCCGACATAAGAGATGGTGAAAGTGTGAAACCAATATAAGGCTAGGACATAGGCTGTTGTTAGACTGCAAAACCCATGACCCTTCACCAGCATAATAAATTGTGTGGGGTAATATCTGTTGAAATCCAATTAGATATGGATGGTCATCTATTTCTCCTCCCCAGTGTGAGGCAGGTTTCCTAAATTTCTAATGTTTATCTGATAGTGGCTAGTAGCCAAAGAAGCTAAAAATGGAACAGCCACATTGTGAACATGTGCATGGTGGTTTGCTATTTAACCACTTGCCTTGAGCAGAAAACCTTGCATCACAGGTGAAGGTTTCATCTACCTTTGTCCAAGTCTTCTGGTTTTCTTCAGAACAAAATAAATGCTTCCTTGATCAATAGAAGCAACATTCCTGTCTTAGAAGCAAATTTATGGTGCCATAGAAAATGAGAACCCGGCCTCAAATGCAATGTTTGGAAAATAATTTTCTCTCTATCCCATATTTTGAGCAAATGGGGTTATAAAAGTAACCTTTATGGGGAATATAACCCCATCCTTTATAACTTCCTTCATAATGTTTTCTTGCTTACTTGGTGCCCAGGAGTTATGGCTAAAAACAACTTAGCTGTGGCTCAGCATACAGAAATATTTGTGTATTTCTTGTTTTGGAGGTGGAGAAGGACAGCTGCATGGAAAGGACGAGAGTAAAATGCCAGTTTCAATTCTTCTTCAGACGCCCAAGTTTTGGGCGGGATCCTTCATTGATGATGTGTGTATCTCTGTATATAGGACTGGGCATTGATTGTACTTGACAGCATTGCACAGCTGCAAACACAATGGCATGTGTATGTATGCACATCTGCATGCATCTAAATATACGGTGGTACCATGTGTACAATTCTTACCACAGATGTTCAATATCAGATAAATATGCCCAGACATTTCCATGGGGGAACCTATAATTGTGAGACGCAAACAATTCCAGCCTCAGATGGCATCTCAATACATTCCCTTCTCAAGACCTCACAACCACCGAGAAAGCTTGCCATAGATGCAGGCAAAATGTCAGGAGACAATGCTTCTGGACCATGGCCATACAGCCCAGGAAACTGACAACCCAGACATTCCCTTCTAGTTGTTGTTGCTGCTATTGTTCTGCGCATGTCAGGTTCCACCTTGAGAATTCATGAGCTGAGGGTGAAGCAGACCCACCTGAGCAGACAATGGACAGACAGCCTAGTCCTTCTCCTCTTCAGCCTGAGGTTCAGTCAATTCTTCTCCAGAGAACAGAGAAGGTGGAAGTAAGACCACCAATCCCCTGGAAAAGAAAAGCACTCAGGAAGGAGGGCCAAACTCTTTCTTGCAGATGCAAAGAAAGAGCTTTGCACTCACCGTTGAGATGAGTATTTTAAATACCAACTTGAAAGTGGGTGTTGACTAAGCTGACTGCTTTTCAAAGTGAAGAGTGGGCATTTGTTATTCACTGGAACAAAATTTCAGTCCACCTCTCAACCTGATCTATCTACCAAGAGTATCAGACATATTAATTGTTACTGACTCTGTTAACTCAATTGCTTGGATTTTTTGCTTTTGATCTTGGACTCTTGGATACTGGGTTCCCAAGATTTTGGCATCTTGAACTCTGATTTAGCATGAGAGCAGAATAGTGCAATCAGTCAAGGTATCTTTGGCTCACTGTGACTTTACAAGCGAGGATATCTTTAAAATCTTGTTAGTAACACTGGTGCACAGATTTGCAAATATGCCTTGATCACATCTCGTTTGGACTACTACAATGGCCAATATGTAGGGCTCTCTTTGGAAACTTTTTGGAAACTGAGGTCAGTCCAAAATAGCTGTTTGTTGCTGTGTATCTTCAAGTCATTTGTTTACTTATGGTGCCTCCAAAGCAAATTTCTCATGAGGTTTTCATGGCAAAATTTGTTCAGAGGTGGGTTGTCTTTACCTTCCTTTCATGGCTGAGAGGGGACTTGAGTCCTGGTCTCCAGAGTCCTACTCCAACACACAAACCACTACAGCACACTGGCTTACCCACTGTACATATTTTCACCCTAACACAGGGGTTCTCAAACTTTTAAAGCCAAGGGTCAGTTATGTTGGGTGGCTGGACTACAGTTTGAAAAAAAATATGAATGAATCTATGCAAACCACACTTATCATATTTGTAGTGCAAAAAACATGAAAGAAAAATGCAGTACTTGTTTTAAAATAAATTAACCAACATAAATGTACCAGTACCTCAATGAGAAGTGTGGGCCTGCTTTTGGCTGATTAGATAGTCAAGTTAATTAGAATTGCTGCTGTTGCATAGCTTCAGGGTGATCTTAAGTGTAGATTTTAGGGTGAGGTGTCCTTGGAGGGTTGCATTTGGCCCGTGGGACTTAGTTTGAGGGCCCCTGCTCTAACCATTAGAGCAATGGTTCTCAACATGTGGGTCCCCAGATGTTTTGGCCTTCAACTTCCAGAAATCCTAACTGTTGGTAAACTGGTTGGGTTTTCTGGGACTTGTAGGCCAAAACACCTGGGGACCCACAGGTTGAGAACCACTGCATTAGAGGATGAAAGCCTGTTGAAAAAGGAAGGCTTATGCTTGCCAGCAGAAAGAGAACAGAGAGGGAGGCAGTCAAACTTTTCTTGAGAGTTGAGTTTCACAGCCTAAGAGCAGCCCCTCAAAAGTTGTCTTTTGTGTTCTCACTAGATGATCTTGAGAAGATGATGGGTAGGAAAGAAAGCTCTTTCTTGAAGATTGTCTGATGCAGTCAGGCTTATATGCAGAATTATGGGCTGCTAGGCAGTCTGGATCTAAGACATACCGGGTTTTGGAGATCATAACCAGCACTCTGAATTGCACTCTAACACACCCGACTCACCTTGCCTCCCTTGTTTATTTCAAACTCTTTCTCTGGAATTTTCAAATCCAAAAATCTTTGTCTATGTGGGTGACTGAGATAGTGGCAGAGTTGCTTTCTGATTGTTCGATGTGTATTAACTTTTGTTTCACTAACAAAATTATTTAAAATATTGTGTTTAAAATTCTTTTCAGGCTAGGCCTATATGAAACATCAATGCATTTTGTGTTTAGATGCAGCTCTCATCCTCAAGGTATCCAATTATGTATATTCAAGTGTTCCAAAAATCTGAAAAAGAAATCCTAAATGCTGAACATTTCTGACCTCAGACTTCTTAGATAAGGAATATTGAACCTATAAACCCTTTTCTCTCTGCCCTCCTGTTCTTTCTTTACTACAGCATCCTGTTGTTTTTGCTTTCCCCCCTCAACTCCGTTCCCTTGTTATGGCCACACACTTGCAGTGCAAGCATCCTTCAAAAATGAAGTCGTAGCTGAGGTGTTAACCTCCTGACAAACTGATATGTTTTACTTATGCGAGGATGGTACTGAGGATTCTTTCTCTTGCTGTCAGAGATTCAGAAAATAACAAGAAAGTCCCACAACATCTAAAGACTACATGTTGGGCTAGGATTTCAAATCATGGGCAGAGCATGAGAAAGTTATTTTTGAGCTATGCCTCTTAGAATATGGAAACTGTTGTTCAAAACAGAGTCAATGTGTTGTAGGAGTTTGAGTGGTGAACTATTGACTCTGGGAGTTCAGGGTATAATTCTATACTCAGCCACAAAAAATACTGTTTGTTATAAGGTTACCTTTGGGTTGTAATAAGTCTGAAATATCTTGAAGGTCCAAAAGAAGCTCTGCCCATGGACCATTTTGATGTAATCATCCTCTCTGCCTAACTTATTTGTTTCATCTAATCCAGTGGTTCACAACTTTTTTTTTTGATCAGGGACCACTTTGACCAAGGACCACTCTCCATCCTTAGTATCAAAAGGATTACAAGTCAGTTTTTGATCAACGTTAGATTTGGTTTGGTTATTTGGGGTGCTGATTCAGAAAACTGTATTGAATAGACCACATCAGCTCTAGTTTCTGATACAGAACATATGCCATCAAGTAGTCACCATCTACTCGCCCACAGAAAACCAGGTGATGTGGTCTAGCCAATGAAATTTTCTGAATTATCACTCCAAATAACCCCAGGAATAGGCCTAAAAAGAAGACACCAAAGTGCCCCCACTTCCAGGCACCACACTGAAAGGCTCCACTCAGGGGGAGGGAGGAGGAGAAGCAGTCAGGAGGTTTGTTGTCGCGCTTTTCATGGGTAGCCAGCCTCTCCCCTCCTGTCATCCCCATTACCTAGGCACTATACGGTTTTGTGAGGTCAGTCGCTCTCATTGTAATGGTGTAGTAACGGCGAGGCTGCGGACCATATTTTATTTCTTGTGGACCACTGGTGGTCCAGGGACCACAGGTTGCGAACCACTGATCTAATCATTTTGACTTTGTTTTACTTTGCCCAAAGTTCTGAGGAGAGACAGGTAACACCTAAATAACAATAAAAACAACAATACACAATCATTATTTTTTAAGGTGTGGAGTAAAAATGTCAGAACACATAGAACTTGTCGTTGGTTTTGCTGAAAATAGTGTTCTATGCTTCCCACCTTGAATTAAAACACACATAAAATGCATATGCCTGGACACTAAACAAATAAAGCAAGCCAGACAATAGTTATTAAGGAGATAAAATCAAAACCTTTTGCAAAAAGAAGCCAAATGTTATTTTTGCATTCAGAACGGCTATAAAGGTAACATTTGCATACATTTACTGTTATGCTTTGCTTTTGTAAAATGCATCACATTTAAGTCAGAAAAAGACAATAATTTCCATACTCAATTGTCAGGAAGCGCAACTACCCTTATCAGGCTCAAAACAAGCCAAGCCTTAAATTGCAGGAGTGTGCGTGACAGTGATATATTAGCATTTTCCTTTTAAATTACACCTGTCACGGAGGGTGGAAGTGCAGAGTCAATTTGAAAATAATTTACTTGAAAATGTGTAAGCGATGCATGGCAAATTAGTTTCTGCATTCCCACCCCTGTAGCCAGATATTAACACTGGCAATTGCTTAATTGATTCAGAAAGGTTTCCCTGCTAATAGCGTGAATTTTGCTACCATTTACCGCACTGCTCCAAATGCAATTTTAATGGCAAATGGGCTGTGGATAGAGTAGCTGGAGCTCTTTTAAAAGGGGGGCATATCGCACAGCTGTTTCTCCTGCTTTTGCTGATTATACCAATGAGTAATCCCTGCAAATGAACAATGAAGTTTAATTGGAATCCACAATACAAATTTGTTTGCTGTATTAGCCCCCAATTCTTCTGCATTTTGTAGAAATGATAACAAACTATCTCCGTCTACCTATATTTAAAGGGTAAGACATTTCCTTTTCACAATTCAATTTATTTTGTCTACACTTTCATCAATTACTGGAAACAAGAGACACAGCTTATACATCAACAGGGGCTAATTTTTGCTGCTCTTGTGTTTAGAGTTAAATTTATGGATCTTCCTTCTTGTTCCATATCCAAACTGCAGGTTGGATGAGGAACCAAATGATAAGATGTGGAAAGCTTCCAGAAGAACGACGTTACCTGGGTGAATGTTCAACAGGTGAATGCTTAGAGGTATAATAAATTATTCTGAAGAGCACTCAGAATCGTAGAGTTGGAAGAGACCACAAGTGCCATCTAGCTAAATCCCATTCCGCCATGCAGGAAAACGCAATCAAAGCACTCCTAACAAATAACCCTCCAGGTTCTGTTTAAAAGCTCTCAAAGATGCTCCACCACACTCCTAGTTAGCATGATCCATGGTCAAACAGCTCTTACCGTCAGTAAGTTCTTATTAATTTTTAGTTGGAATCCCTTTCCTGAAATTTGAATCTATTGCTGTGTCCAAGGACCTCATCACATGAAGATCCAGAAGCTGGAGGACAGCAGGGGAATCCGTCAGGCAGCAGGGGAAACCGCTATTAAGCACCCCGCATCACCCTCTTACCCATCACACAGGGGGAAACCATCACTGCCCGCCTTCCCCCACACTATCTTTGGCTTAATTAGTGAGAACACTGGTAACGACCCATGTTCTCAGAGCTCCATCCTACAAAGCTGCCAGGATGGAGCCCCACCAGAAGTAGCCCTGCATCATCTGATAGGCTCCATTCCAGAAGTGTCCTAGGATGGGGCAAAAGCCCCATGTGATGAGGTCATCTTAGATCAACAGAAAATAAGTCTTCTTCATCTTAAATTTGATCTCCTTTCAAGTATTTGAACATAGCTATCACATCCCCCTCTCAACCTTTGTTTCTCTAAACTAAATAAACCCAGCCCCCTAAGCTGCTCCCCACATAGCTTGCCTTTCAGATCTTTGATCACTTTGATTGCCCTTCTCTAAACACAGTCCATCTTCTCAATGGGACGGAGACCGTGCTTGTCGCCATTACAGACCAACTTTGCCGCAAGCTGGACCATGGCGGATCAGCCCTGCTCGTGTTGTTAGATCTCACGGCAGCGTTTGATTCAGTAGATCACGCATTGTTGACCCACCGTTTAGCCATGACAGGAGTTAGGGGGACTGCCCTTAAATGGGTGGCCTCCTTCCTCCAGGATCGGGGACAACGTGTGTAGAGGGGGGAGGAGGTCTCTGGGAGGCTCCCATTAAGTTGTGGGGTCCCCCAGGGAGCCATCCTTTTCCCCTTATTATTCAACATCTATATGCGTGCGCTGGCCCAGCTGGTTCGCGACTTTGGTCTGGAGTGTTATCAGTACGCTGATGACACTCAGCTGGTGCTGAGAATGGACGGCAGGCCGGACACCGTACCCGATTGTTTCCATCAATGCCTTGAAGCCGTGACTGGATGGCTGCGTTCCAGCCGGCTGAAGGTGAATCCGGTGAAGATGGAGATTCTGTGGCCCGGTCGCCCTGGGCTGGATGAGTGCCGGTTGCCTACCCTGGGTGGCGAGCAACTAAGCCCGTCACCTTCGGTAAAAAGCTTGGGGGTCCAGTTGGACCCATTGCTGTCAGCAAAACATCATTCTTCCATCTACGACAGGCTAGACAATTGGCACCCTACCTGTCCAGGGATGATCTGGCCACAGTGATCCAAGCGACGGTCATATCGAGGCTGGATTACTGTAACGCTCTCTACGTTGGCCTTCCCCTGTCGACGCTCCGGAAACTCAAGCTAGTGCAAAACACCGCTGTTCGCTTACTGGTGGGAACACCGGTGAGGGAGCACATCACTCCCATCTTACGGCAATTGCACTGGCTTCCAATCGAGTACCGAATTGTCTTCAAGGTGCTGGTTCTAACCTTTAAGGCCTTGCACGGTCTAGGGCCTGTGTACCTGAGGGACCGCCTTACCCCGTATGTTCCCCCGAGATCACTACGCTCAGAGGAGCAAAATCTGCTAGTTATTTCATTGATCTGCTCCTGCCACCTGTCCACGACAAGGCAACGAGCCTTTTCAGTAGCGGCCCCTGTATTATGGAATGCACTTCCTGATGACACCCGTGCGATCACAGAGCTTATCTCTTTCCGGAGGGCATGTAAGACCGTCCTCTTTAGACTTGCCTTTAGTTGAAACCCGGAAATGTAATCTGCCTGCTGATCATCGTTTTATATGAGTTTTAATGTAATTTTTAATTTTTAATATTTGATGTACCTGGTGTTTTATTATATGTTTGTGATCCGCCCCGAGCCTGCAGGGAGAAGCGGAATATAAAATCGAATAAATAAATATCTTTATCGAATTGTAATGCCCAGAAGTGGACACAGTATTTGTAATGCCCAGAAGTGGACACAGTATTCCAGGTGTGGTCTGACTAAAACAGTTCCTTTGGGTATACTGTTGGGTATATTATATTTTGGAGTGCTGAGTCTTGGCAATTTTTTAATGTGAGATTTTTGCACCAACCCAATACTTGGATAATTGAGTACATCAATAATTGCAGAAGAAAACCAGCCATTGCTTAAGAGATTGTAGTGAATCCTTGGATTGTCAATCATGGAAAAATATGGGATGCTCTAAAATAGTGGTTCTCTACAGGTGGGTCCTCAGATGTTTTGGCCTTCAACTTGCAGAAATCCTAACTGCTGGTAAACTGGCTGGAATTTCTGGGAGTTGTAGGCCAAAACACCTGGGACCCACCGGTTGAGAACGACTGCAAGTAACAGGAGTGTCACAACTTTCAATTGTCCTAATGTACAACCTATACTTGAGATGAGGCCACTGTCATGATGGATTGTGGAGAAACAAGTTGCCAACTGGCAAGGGTGTCACACAAGATCTGTATTATTACCCAAATTGATTAATTTTATAGGCAGAACATTTTCAGAGAGAGAACAAGACACAAATGAGATGGAAAAATTGTAGGATAGAACATCAATAATTGAAGAAATGCATATGACACCATATTATTAGCAGAAAATAGCAAAGACTTGAGGAAAGTTAAGGAAGAAAGTGCCAAAGTAGGGTTACAGCTGAATATTAAGAAGACAAAAATAATGACTGTAGCAGGTTTATAAAACATTAAAGTGAACTATGAAGACACTGAAGCTGTTAAACAGATTTTCTGTACTTTGGCTTAGTCATCAATGAAAAGGCAACTACATGAGGACCTCAAGTGTAAAGATTGAATACTAAAGTCAGAGTCAACCATGCCGTAATTTGCTGAGTTCTTTATTTGACTGTAATAACTAGACAGTGAAGAAATCTTCCGGGAAGAAATTGATTCATTTGAAATGTGATACTAGAGGACTTTGGGAGATAGAAAGGATTGCCAAAAGAGAAACAAATGGTTCCAGGCAAATTAAGCCTGAATTCTTACTAGATGCCAAAATGATTAAACTGAGGCCATCATACTTTGGAGGCATCATGAGCCTACATGATTCACTGGAAAACAGTAACAGCTTGGTAACATGGAAGACGGTAGGAAAGGAGGAAGGCTAAACTATCAATTTGTTCAAGTAAATTATAGCTCTGAAATTATAGCTGCAAGGCATAGGACTGTTAATAAAAGAGGTCTTTTTATGGAGGGGGTGTCTTTCATTCATGGGATCACTGTAAGTTAGAGCAAATTTGACAGTACATAAGACAGTCTCAGAAACAGAGGACTATATTCAATGTGATGCCCAAACATATCACAGAGCAATTCTTCCATCCAATCCCACTGCAGTCCTGCAAACTATCTAAAAATTAGTCCCAGCTCTACAAAGTGTGAGGGGCCGAGGGAAAGAAGAAGGATGGAAAAATCATACATATATATCCCTCGATTCAATTGTTTACCTACCAGTAAACATCCAGCTTTGGAGATTTTTCAATATATCAAAATGGATATCACAGAAGATGAATTATGGCTACAATGTTAACTTTCATACTACTTTAACTTCCAGGGCTCAATGCTATGGAATTCTGGGATTTGTAGTTTTGTAAGGTACCAGCAAACATTGGTGAAGAAGGCTGAAAATCTTGTAAAACTACAACTCCATGATTTTATAGCACTGGCACATGGCCAGTGCTATAAAATTAATGCAGTGTCAAACTACATTAATTCTACAGTATAGCTCAGCGGTTCTCAACCTGTGGGTTCCCAGGTGTTTTGGCCTACAACTCTCAGAAATCCCATCCAGCGTACCAGCTGTTAGGATTTCTGGGAGTTGAAGTATCAAGAAAGTTGAGGTAAATCACTCTTCTTTTTTCAGCTGCTTCGACCTTGCAAGGAACTTCTTGAAGGCATGAAGTTGGAAAAACACTGGATTCATCAATTCAGCTTTCAATGAAAGCAGCACTGTATCTTTATTTACAAAATGTTTACCTCGTACACCACATTCTCCAGTCATGTCCCCTCACATCTTAGCACACTGCACATAGCAACCTTCTTTTCCAAACTATAAGCGATTTTCACACCATAAACCATTATATTCTGACATGAAGGCCAAAACATCTGGGGATCCACAGGTTGAGAACCATTGGTATAGATACAATACGATTAGGTAACCTTTCCCGACCAACAGCAACCCTTTCCCCCCAAACCTTTCAGGTTGGTATGGTCTTTTCAAATCTTGCCATGATTGTCCTCCCAGACGACAATCCTGTAATACTCAAGTGGTTCGGTTCCTAAAGGAAGAGATGCTTCCAAAGTGATGGTTCCCAAGATATGGTCAACAATATTTCACAATAAATACACAAATAAATAATTATTTAGATAATGTAAGACTGGCAAAAAGATTTATTGGACTGATCTGGTTAGAGGGAGAAAAACATGTGTTGGCTTCCTCTAATTTCAAACTTCCTGAACATAATTTTTTATATTTGCATTATAGAGATTAGATACAAAACAGGAAAGGCTAGTCCTCTGGTAAATAACAGATATACAGGATGAATTTATAGCTGTCTGCAAACGGGCCACAATCTGTTAGACATGCTTCAGCCAACGGAAATCATGTTTTAACTCTCTGTTGGACTATAGCCCCAGGGATTATGACAAGCTTCTAATTCATTTCATCTTTATAATCATTCAGGACATAAGTTCATTAAATTTACATATATGAGTTAATTTTTGTACATATTAACAAGTATGAGTCCTTAGGATTCAAAGAGTTGGTTTCGCACTGATGGCTGGCATTTAGCAGAATTTTCAGCAAGCTGCAAAATAATTGCTCATGTTAACTGAAACATATTTAAAATTGTATTTCTATCCCCATGAGTATAAACAACATTCTACAGATTCAAATAAAGATGTGGGATTTATTCTGATCCTGTAAGTACGTACAGGTTGAGAATCCCGTGTCTGGAATTCCAAAATCCTCCAAAATATGAAATTGTCCACATAGGTGGCTGTAAGCAATATCCTTGCTTTCTGACGGTTCAAGGTACACAAACTTTGCTTCATGTACAACATTATTATAAATATTGTGTATACAATTACCATAAGGTACAATGTATTTATTTAATTTATATCCCATATTTTTCACAGGAACGGATCTAAGGTGACTATGGGATCCCATGACATTTTGCTATTTGGATTGTTCATACTTTTTTATGCATACACATTCAAAAGATAGGATGGCCTTGCCTCAGAACCAGTTCTGGAATCTTTTAGCTTTCAGTGATTAGTTATCACTGGATACATATGGAGCCCCTGATGGAGCGATGGGTTGAACCCTTGTGCTGACAGGATTGCTGACCAAAGGTCGGCAGTTTGAATCTGGGAGCGGGGTGAGCCCCCATCTATCAGCTTTAGCTTTTCATGCAAGGGCATGAGAGAAGCCTCCCACAGGATGGCAAAACATCCGGGCATCCCCTGGGCAACGACCTTGTAGACGGCCAATTCTCTCACACCAGAAGCAGTTTCTCAAGTCACTTCTAACATAAAAACCTGGATATTTATAAGCCTGCGATATTGATTGGCTTTCTGCTTTTTAAAGCAGAAGGTAGACATTACTTAAGATTAACCTCGCCACTATTTTGAGAGTCTGGTGCTGTGCTGTGTATTCAGTACACACGATTTAAGGCTCTGCATAAAAAACACAGATAAATTTGGTCCCATAAAATGGGGGGGGGGGCAGAGAAGAGGATTTTAAAATTTCATCTTATTCTGTTATACTTACCCAAGGAGAATTACATTCATAGTATATGATACAAAGGCAGAGCTTCGTCATCATATCCATGGATATGATAGATATATCGGTTCGCTGTGCAAGAATGACAATGCAAAGTTCATTATGAAAAAAAGAGCCAGGAACTCTAGATCTGTTTCAGATGTCGGGTTCAATCTGTTTTTTCCTGGTACAGGGAAACTGAATTGTGACACATTCATTACTCAGTAGAGTCTCAGGGGAGCATATTTTAAAACATATGATGCAGATCAGAGCTTGGAATAGTTACTTTAAAAACAGCTTCTAGGATTTCGCTGCAGGTTTGGTTCAATTGCAGGACAAAAAGTAGCCATTTCAAGAACTGGTTCTGAACAATACTTGTCATATATTCAATCTCCAGTTATCCACCCTGCAAGCCAATAGAATTGGGATATGGAGTTGGAACACATACCAGAACAGAGCCAAATTATATCTTACAGATAACTGAAAATTTATAATGTGATAGAGCCTGCTTCAATATTACATGTCTTTTTTTCGCCAAAAGCAATGTGTTCATCCTTGTTAGAAAGGAACCTAGAATCATAGCAGATATCTACCGTATTTCTTATTTAGGTAGAAGGGGGAAACTTTCTGAATTGGTGCACTCTATAGTGTATGCAAGCCCATGCATCAGAGCTGTGCTGTTACTGTGAAGAATGGTTCAACATTTATCAGAGTGGAAAAACAGTACCCTGATTGCCCTTAATCTCTTGGTTTTCTGTTTTTGTTGTTATTGTTGTGGTTGTTGTTGCTTGCCGTTGGTTCTGACTTATAACAACCCTATTATAGGGTTTTTCTTGTTCAGAGGGAGTTCGGTTTTGCCTTCCTATGTGGCTTAGAGTGTGTGACTCACCCAAGGTCATCCAGTAGGCTAAAATCCAGCACCTCAATCCATGGCTGATATCAAATGAGAGACTCCCTCCTGGGCACACACAAGACTGGGCAACTTGGAAGGCACCGAACAGACTGTGCTCTGGCACCACAAGATGCAGAGCCAACCTTAAGAAATGGGGCCACACACATACAAACACTTAATTTTATTGCTATTGCTTGGAAAGAGGAAAAATGAAAAATGAAAAAATGGTTGACCACCCCTTATCCAAAATTCCAAAATCAGAAATACTCTAAAATAATCTGTTTGGGTATCTGAGAGAGTTACACCTTTTATCTTTGTTTCATGCACAAAATTATTTAAAACACCATATAAAATTAGCTTTAGGATATGTGTACAAGGTGTAGACGAAGTACAGATGAATTTCTGGTGAGGCCTCAAGTCACATCTCCAAGATATCTCGTTATGTACATACATTTATGCAAATATAGGTATTTCAAAATTAAAACAAAGAGACTAACAAAAATGAAACCACCATAATATAAAATGCTGTATTTACCTCCGTCTAATGCCCACTTTTTGGGGGCTAAATTACATTGCCAGAATTGAGGTGAGATTTGATGGTGTGTTGGAATTGCACACATAAACCATCTAAGTAAAAAGACTCAGATGATCTGGGAACCCTGAGGGCCGGATTTAGAGGTGAAGGGGTGCTAAGAGTCTGTTCCCTCCACTGGCATCAGCCAGAAGAAGTGCCTGGCTGGAGACCTAGTCGCTGCTGCTACTTAGTTGTGGATCCAGCCTCTTGTGAGGCCCTTGTGGTCTTTTGCTCACCTCACCAGGTTCTCAGTCCCATGTGGTTCTTAACCGACTCATTCACAAGGCCTTCAAGCCCTACTCATCTACCCGAAGTTGTGAAGGCCTCATGAATTAGGCTAGTTGGGATTGTGACAGGCTGGCGAGCTTGCCAGCTTTGGTCTGACATGGCCTTGGCTTCCCAAATGGCCTCATTCATGTTTCCTGCCTCCCAGGAATGCTATGCCTGTGCTGTTGGGCACATTACATTCAAGGGCAAAACCATTTTTTGTAATGTGCGCCTTCAAAATTGAGGTTTGCATGACATTCAATGGCACACAATCCTCAAGTAAATATGGTACTTCTGGTCCCAAGCATTTTGGATACTCAACCTGTAATGCTTCACAGATAGAAGAGGGGAAATTTCTACCATAAATTTCCAATATATGTGACTCAAATATGTCATAAGCATAAAACACTACAGCAGGGGTCATGCATCTGAAAGATGTAGAGTGATAGGTTCTTTTGGGTTTTTTGCATTCTATATTAGGTTCCATCTAAGCAAACATCTTGCATGCTTGGGAGGCACTTAGAATCACAGAATGATAGATTTGGAAGAGACCACACAGGCCATCCAGTCTAACAACAGAATTCTGGTTTTGAAATAAAATGGTACAAAATCTACATGTTCAATTCATGTAGTGTTTTAAGGTCTTTGAAAATCCACATTTGCAAATAAAGGAAGCATATCCTTTAGAAAGTTAAAAGGCAAAATTGGGGTGGGTTGTATGTGTGTTTAAATATGGATCAGGCAGAGATGACTATTGGAGAATAGCTGATGGTAGACAGGATGACGTATAATTCATATAATTCATTCAAATGCCATTTCTCCTATTTATTCCAGGTAGGCCTGTATTTGTGAATGCTTTGCCATGTGAGATCACGCTTTGCCCCATATCCTTTGCAACCTTCTTGCTTCAGCTTTTCTGCAAATCATTAAAAGTGTCCTTTTGAATCTAAAATCATTTTAAAGTGCATAAAAGCCAGTTCAACAGACAGCAACACAATGCTAACCTAGAGTTATCACTGGTTACGTCCCTTGGTTTTGTAATTTGCCTCATTGTGCAGATAACATGAAGTTGTTGTTTATATATATATAACCCCCGAAGGAAGCCGTTATCCATCTCTCTGTTGATCAAATCCATTGTCTGAGGCTTCAGGAGTTCCTTTTGAGAAAGGAAAGTATTATTTGTATAGTGCAAAAAGGCAGAGTGGTTTTCAAAAGTAAGCTGTGTAAGGCTCAATATGTACCAAAACGTCTACCGGCAAAAGGCCACTAGTCCAATCAACAACCACCCATGCATCCCAGGCTAAACATACAAAAAAGCCAGCAGTGCCATTAAATACACAATATATAATGAAATGTTTCTGTTTAGCAGGGGCAGAAGCCTCACCTCCTTGGAGACTTTTGTCCAGATTTCCTAGATGGATTGTTCCTGCTCTTCCGCTTGTTCTCCCACTGCTTGCATGGCTTCTTGCACGTACACAATTAGTTCAGAAGCCTCGCCGCCCTGCGTGTAGACTGTCACTGTTCCAAGTCCCTCCATGTCATCCGAAGCGACAACCAAATGATGTTCTTCGGTCAACTCAACTGATGCCTGCTGCAGTGATTCCTGAATCATCACTGTGTGGCTCGTGGGCTGTTCCTCTTCTGTTACCTGAAAGGACATTGTCAAAGATACAAAGGAATCAGCAGGGCAGGTTTGCATTCTCATTCTTCAGTTGATGCGAAGAATGAGACCTCATGGAAGTACCCTCATATTTCATGAATTAAGGGTACTTTAAAAGACTGGTACTAGAGAGCTTTAGTCATCTCTGCCTATGCAACTGTTGATCCAATGAGCCAGAGACAGTCATGTAACAGAACTTGCTAGGTATCAGACAACTCATAGAATTTGTTCTTGTTGTTATTATAATATGATGGTAATGATGGTTATGGGGATGAAATGTACTGTAAAGCCACTGCGCACAGCTGTTGAGCTGCATTTGTTTGGTGGATCTCTAGCTGATTTAAGACACAAAATCTAATACATACAGTATATAGTCAGAATCAAGTTTCAAGGATAACAGCAATATGTTTGTGAGTGACCCCCAGGCTTCTTTGTCTGACTCTACATGGTCAAGTTTTCTCCTGTGTGACTCCCAGGGCAACCTCCCAGGGCAATTTAAGTTCTTAATTTAAAATTTAAAAAGCAACTCAGGATGTTTTAACCCCTTTCCCTTTTTAGTCATGGCTCTTAGCTCCCCCAAAATATAGCTTGCTGAGCTTCTATCAGTAAATAATGGAGATATCATATAGCCCTAGGCTTCCTTCATTTGCAGCAAGCTTGTTCTCTGGAATAGTAAGCGATGAAGCATGAAAAAGGGCAAAGATGAACAGAAAGGATGAGGGTTATCATTTAAGGTGAGGAGAGAGAAAAGAAAAATACAATTGTTTTGTGCTATAAGGTTTGTTGCATGACATGCCTGTCCTTAACAGAAGGCCAGTTTATTTGCACATTAATCAATACATGCCCAGTTGTGATGCTTAATTGATTTAGCATAGCTTCTTCGTTGGCTTGGAGTCTGAATATATTTTATTCGGCTTTGGCATTTATTTAATTCAGTCTGAAGGAGAGAAAAGCACACAGGACACCGGAGCTCCAGAAAGATGTAATACGACATGTCACAGTGAGAGACAGTAACAGAAAAGGCCGGGCAGAGAAAGATGCTCCATTTAACAGGCACACCCTTCACGCTGCATCAGCTCACTTTGCATTCCTTGTTTCTTTGAACGAGGAAGAGCATGGAGTTGACGGCTTACAGGGTCACAAGTTAAAGCCCTGATAAAATACCCACATCTGTAGCAAAGTCAGACGCAGGAAGGTTGCAACAGGCTAGCTTTGAAGACTCAGTGGGTTGTTGTAGGTTTTTTCGGGCTATATGGTCATGTTCTAGAGCAGGGGTGCTCACACTTTTTCAGCATGTGAGCTACTCTTAAAGCAACCAAGTCCAAAAGATCTACCTGCCCCCGCCGCTGTGCGCTCCCGCGCGCTCCCGCCACCGCGCACGCTCCTGCTGCTGTTTTTTGCCTGCGCAGCGCTTCTTCCGCCCGCGGGGCATTACAGGAAGCAGAAAGCATGAGGCGGGGCATTTAGAGGGAGCGCTCCGCCCTGCCTGTCTCGCCGGCAATGGAGGCTGCACAGCTGCTTCTGGACGAGAGAGAGGCAGGGTGCTCCCTCCAGAGGCCCCACCTCGTGCTTCCTTCTTCCTGCAATGCCCCGCAGGTGAAAGAAGCACCGCAAGAACAAAAGCCAGCAGCAGGAGCACGTGTGGCAGGCAAGAGAAGAACACTTGTCCCAGCTGCCCTTATGTGCTGCCCTGCCCTTCTTCCCTCCCCACACACAAGCAAGCCTCGCAGGCAAGGGGCCTGCTACCAGCCGTTCTCCCCAATTTGTTCCCTTCCCTAGCCCTGTTGTTCCCTTCCCAAGTGGTGGCACCTTTCCCACACAAACTCCCTTCCCGTTCGTGTCCCCGGCTCGCTTCACAATGAGCCCATGAGGCACGCATAGCCCTTTTAAAGTGCAATGGCTGCCGTGCCGAAACCCCTTCCCTCCCCACATGGTTTCCCCTCATTGTCTGGAGGCAAGCATAGCAGCATTCAAGCTGCTGCTTGCCTCCAAACGCTGAGTCATTTCTGATTCACTTTCTGAGTCGGAACAAAGATGGCGACAGTGGCTTCAAAACTGTACTTGTTGTATTGTAATTGTATATCAACCGGCAGGGATTGTCTGCCATATGTGTAATGTAATCCGTCTGCTCTGAGTCCCCTTCGGGGTGAGAAGAGTGGAATATAACTTTTAAAAGTGTATTAGTCAAAATGGCAAGGATACTTCCAGGTTTCCAAATAGCTTTGAAATCGCTTCAAAAAGGAATTCGATCAGAATTTAATCCGAATTACGAAGATTCCGACTGGACCTAAAATGCCTAGTGATGTCTTCTTCCCTGAAGAGCTTCCAAAAAGAGGCTGAACAGTCCCCTGCTGGGAAGGCTCTAGCTGGAGCTCTTGCATTAAATGTTGGGTGTTAAAATAACTCAAACGGCTATGCAATCTCTTCCAACTTTATGAATCTATATTCCTCCACTCCCACCAGGTAAATTTAGGTCCATAAAGGTCTCTTTAAAACCAGGTATCCAATCAGACATTTTACTCCCTGCGGACTGCACTTCATCTATTTCTGACTCACTAAGGTATGGAAGGTGAAGGACGTGTAAGACTGTAAATAACCAGCATTTTGAATGGTCTCCAAAATCTAATTTACTACAGCCACTGTTGTCTCTTACCATATTGTTTTCCTTATGTAGCTCATCTAAAATTGACCCATCAAAATTAATCAAGACCTCTTTAATGACCAAAAAGTTATATATGTCTGTCATATGTTCCTCATTTCCTCGTACTCTGGGCACTACAATTGAAGGGAGATGTTGCCAAGCTGGAATGAGTCCAGAGGAGGGTGACTAAAATGATCAAGGGTCTAGAGAACAAGCCCTATGCGGAGTGGCTTAAAGAGCTGGGCATGTTTAGCCTAAAGAAGAGAAGGCTGAGAGGAGACATGATAGTCATGCCTAAATATGTGGGGGAAAGTCATAGGGAGAAAGCTTGTTTTCTGCTGCCCTGGAGACTAGGACATGGAACAATGGCTTAAGACTACAATTTATTTATTTATTTATTTATTTATTTCTTCGATTTTATATTCCGCTCCTCCCTGCAGGCTCGGGGCGGATCACAATTATAACATACAATAAAACATACGGTAAAAACACATGGTAAAAACATGGTACATAACCAAGGTGGAACAGGTCTACAGTTCTTTACTGAGACAGGACGAGCCAATCACGTTTGGGTTAGCCAAACGCTAACCTGAATAAGGCTGTCTTACATTCCCTGTCTTACATTCCCTTCGGAAGGGAAGGAGTTCAGGGGTCGCTCGAATGTACTCAGGGAGCGAATTCCAGAGTGCTGGAGCCGCAGCAGAGAAAGCTCTCAGTCTAGTACTGGACAGATGGCAGGAGCGGGGCGATGGAACCACCAACAAATTTTGCTCTTCCGAGCGCAGTGATCTCGGGGGAACATACGGGGTAAGGCGGTCCCTCAGGTACATAGGCCCCAGACCGTGCAAGGCCTTGAAGGTTAAAACCAGCACCTTGAAGGCAATCCGGTACTCGATGGGAAGCCAGTGCAGTTGCCGAAGGATGGGAGTGATGTGCTCCCTCACTGGTGCTCCCACCAGCAAGCGAGCAGCGGCATTCTGCACTAGCTTGAGTTTCCGGATTGTCGACAAGGGAAGGCCCACGTAGAGGGCGTTACAGTAGTCCAGTCTCGAGATGACCGTCACTTGGATCACCGTGGCCAGGTCCTCCCTGGACAAGTAGGGGGCCAGTCGCCTAGCCTGCCGTAGGTGGAAAAACGACACCCTGCTGACCACGGAAACCTGGGCCTCCATGGTCAGCAGGGAGTCCAGCTTGACACCTAAGCTCTTAACCAAGGGTGACGGGCTAAGTTGCTCGCCATCCAGGGTAGGCAACCGGCACTCGTCCAGCCCAGGGCGAAAGGAGATTCCACCTGAACACGAAGAAGAACTTCCTAATTGTGAGAGCTGATCAACAGGGGAACTCTCTGCCCCTGAGTGTGGTGAAGGCTCCTTCTTTGGAGGATTTTAAACAGAGGCTGGATGGCCATCTGTTGGGGTGCGCTTTTCCTGCTTTTTGGCAGGGGGTTGGACTGGATGGCCCCCGAGATCTCTTCCAACTCTATGATTCTAAAAGGAACTTGTATTTTCACTGCAACATAACTTTTGAGTTCCTTTGGTCTTTTTAAGTGCCATACAAAGTCTTCCTGATAAAACAGAATCTTTAAGGAGTTACATCCTCCTCCAGGCTCTGTATTTGCACCTCTTTGTACTTTCCATACCACCCATCTGACAGGGCTACAAAAGACTTTTCAGTCAGGCTATAATGAGGCTATTCAGGTGTTTAGTTACTGAAAAAAATGACCTACTAAATGGAAGGACTATCACCTATCACAGGAGTAGGCAAGACGCGTCCACGGTCGGTGCACAATTTGCCCCCTTAAAATGTCTGGCATAATTTGGAATGCGTGAGACATTTGGCCCTATAGTACATGAACAATGACACAACACATAAAACTATTTGAAATAGTAGTTAGGTGCCTTTCAGACAGTCACCCTGACACAGGATCTTCTGTATTCTTGGGCGCAATGGACACACCTTTCATTTCAATAGAGCACACAATGCAACTACCCATTTTATGGGCAACTCTGCCTACTGCACAAATCACCCAGCACAATGGAATTAAAAATGTCGAAGTATTTATGTATTTAAAAAACTAGATCCTTTTAATCTTGGAAGATAAGCAGGGCCAGTGAACACCAGGTTGTTAAAGGTGGTATTTTAGATAAAAGAAAGGTGCAACCACTTCTAAGTATGATGGGGTTAGCCTGAAATGCTCTGAAAGAAATCTACAGTTGAATAAAATACAGGAAAGCTCCATCCTATTCTTTTCTTTTTAAAAATTAAAGACTGGAATGGCAATTGTGTCAGATGTTGCTGAACAGCAACTTCTACATTCCCAGATTGAGTTCATCAGTCTGTATTTATTTCAGAGATTTATATTCCATCTTACTCACCCCCACGTTGTGGGGGACGAGGGACGATGACGACGGACGGATGGACGACGACTAAGGGCAGCTCACAACCGGCAACCATTAGATGTCAAACAAACAGTAGCAATAAAATCACAATTAAAACATCATTTTAAAACAACAAATTATAAACATTCATTTAAAAGTTAAAGAAATCCAAAACAAAATCCAAATCTAGATCTGCCTATTGTCAATCACATAAATGGTTTGCATTATTATTGCTGCATCTGCTGCTCAAATGCTTGGTCCCACACACATGATTTAAGCTTTTTCCTTTTTTCCCAGACCGGGGGGGGGGGGCACCACCGAGAAGGCACTGACTCTCGTCCCCACCAATTGTGCTTGAGAGGGTGGCAGGATCGAGGTGGATCCCCTGACAATCTCAAACCCTGAGGTGGATCATAGAGGGAGATACATTCAGACAAGTAAGCTGAGCTGGAACAATATAGGGCTTTACAGGCAAAAGCCAACACTCGGAATTGTGCTTGGGAGTAAACTGGCAGCCAGTGGAGCTGACTTATCAGGGGGTGGTATGCCCCTTGTATGCCGCTCCGGTGATCAATCTGGCTGCCATCTGCTGGACTAACTGAAGCTTCCGAACAGTCTTCAAAGGAAACCCCATGTAGAGCACATTGCACTAATATATTCAGGATGTAACAAAAGAATGGACCACCGTGGCCAAGTCAGACTTCTCAAGGTACAGGAACAGCTGGCGCACAAGTTTTAATTGGGTAAAGCTCCCCTGGCCACCGGCAAAATCTGGGTTTCCAGGCTCAGCGATGAATCCAGGACCACTCCCAAGCTGCGAACCTGTGTCTTCAGGGGAAGTATAACCTCATCTAACACAGGCCTTAACCCTGTTCGGCCTTTTGATTGACCAGAAGGACCTCTGTCTTGTTGGAATTCAATTTCAATTGAAGGTCTGAACAGCCTCCTTATTGACAGATGGAAAGGAGTGATAGAGTTGGACATCATACATCATGACATCATACTGTTTAGATTTCACATCTATACAGAGGCTGGAAATAAGATGGTATTGACAATCCTGACTTTAATGTTGAATGTCCCATCTTTATACTGTACATGAGAGTCTTTTATAGTTTCTTCACTGCAACCTTTGCAAGCCTTAAGCAACTTCAAATTTCTTAATTAGTCTCCACTGTGATTGAAGGCTAAGCCGTGATATAGAAAAACTGATAATTTAAACATTGCCACCATCAATTTTAAAATCATGTAAGTCTCCTAGGGGGCATTATATGTTTGTCTCCCTATTGCTCTGTTGCAACCCAGTGTTTGCACTTTCTGCATTTTTCAATAGCCATTCCAAGTCCTTCCTGTTTTTTGCAAGCATTATGTTCTCATCTGTGTATCTTAAATTATTGATGTGTCTTCCTGTAGTTTTCACACTTCCTTTAGGTGGGAAGCATTCATTAATTAGTATGAGGGGGTGATGACAGTTCTAGAATGTAAACCAACTGCTTGTGGTTTTCCTGGCAGACCACTCTCCTCCTCCTCTGGCGGGAAGGAGGAGATAAAAACAGAGAAGTAATGAGTCAGGCGTCACTCACAGAAACTTAGTAAGTTTGATAGGGCTAGCAGTTCGGAAACTCCAACTAGCCCAATGGGCGGCAGCTAGATTACTCACTGGAGTGTCATACAGGGAGCATACCACCCTTCTGTTATGTCAGCTCCACTGGCTGCCAGTTCCGTTCCAAGCACAATCAAAGTGCTGGTCTTGACCTATAAAGCCCTTTACGGTTCCGGCCTGGCATACCTGTCTGTACGTATCTCCCTCTACATCCCACCTCGCAGTTTAAATCTTCTGGGAAGGCCCTGCTCTCAGCCCTGCCTCTGTCGCAAACGTGGTTGGCAGGGATGAGGGACAGGGCCTTCTTGGTGGTGGCCCCACATGTGGAATTTGCTCCCCGGTGAAATTAGGTTATCCACATCCCTCCTTTCCTTCAGAAAAAAAATAAAAACATAGTTGTGGGACCAGGCCTTCAGGTAGCCCGTTGACAATGACAATGGTAATGATGACAATCGCTATGGAAATGGACTATGGACAAGCTTTCTGATACAGTCTCTGGTCATAGAAATTCGGCTTTGATTAGGCCACCAGGCTGTAATGTTTTAAACAGTTTTTAAAATTGAATTGATTTAACATTTTATCTATTTGTAATCATTGTACTTTATTATGCGTTTATAGGGGCATCGAATCATTGTCGGCTATAAGCTGCCCGGGGGGGGTGGGGTGGGGTGGGGTGAGAAGGGCGAGGTACAAATATTTGAAAATAAATAAATAAATAAATATCTGGGAGGAAGCATTTAGAATTTCACTAGTACAGAATGATACAGAATAATTTATATTACAGGTAAAGATTCCAAAAAAGTTGAGAAAATGCACTCTGGAAGGGCTCAGGTCAAAACTAGCCTGCAAAGGATGTACTGCAGCTTGCAACTTCAGTCAACATGTCGATACTGGTAAATCCTGTGTCTTTCTCTAAAGGACAACCTTTTCATCTGAAAGTTATAAAGAGGACCAATTTTCAATTAAAAAGAGGGGGTGGCCTAGGGTTTTCAAAAAGAAGTCTTGGGAATCACACGTAGGAGATGGAGTGAACCTCATTTCTGCTGCTCCAGACAGAAGAACAAGAATCTATGGATTCAAAATTACAAGAAAAGGAATGCTACCAAAATTCTAGAAAGAACAGCTGATACTAACGTCTTACAACCCCAACAGTGAAACAAACTTCCTCAATAGTTGCTGGAGCCTTTCTCTTTGGAGATCTTTAAACACAAGGCGAAGTAATTTAGCTATGTGTTCCTGCATGGCAGGAGACAGGGTCCTTAAGAGTCTCAATTGTCAGCATGCTGGAAGAAGCAAAGATCACCAGCATTGAAGCAATGCTCCTATGCCATCAACTTTGCTGGACTGGCCATGTTGTCTGAATGCCCAATAACCATCTCGCAAAGAGGGTACTAGACTCCCAATTCAAGAATGGAAAATTTAATGTTGATGGACAGGAAAAGAGATTTAAAGATGGCTTAAAGCCAACCTTAAAAACGGTGGCATAGACACTGAAAGAGAACTGGGAAGCCCTGGACCTCGAGAGTTCTAACTGGAGGTCAGCTGTGACCAGCATTGCTGCAGAATTCAAAGAAGCACGAATGGAGGACGAAAGAGAGAAACGTGCCAAGAGGAAGGTGTGTCAAGCCAACCCTGACCACCTGGAAACCGATGTCATCACGGCGGAATAAAATACGTATCAAGAACAGGTCCCCACAGCCACCTACGTATCCACCAAGATACTACACTTGGAGGGCCATCATCATCAGGCTACAAAGGATCGCCTAAGTAAGAGTCTCCTCCCACTAATAAGTTTTTACTACTTCCATTCCTCATAGTAGCATTGAAATACATACGCAATTTTCTCTTAAAACAACTTTTAAATGCAAACTAATTTATCAATAGTAGTGGATTGTCAACGTTTTTGTTGATAGAGAAAAGGTTATTATTTTTTTTTGTAATCTACAGGGTTTTTTGCATGCAATTCTGCAAATTACATTTTGTCACGCACATACAAGCCTAAGGCGATGAACCCTACCACCCAGGGGGGAATGACATTCCATTTGTTGAGACTTACAAACAGGTATAATGTAGCCTGAATGGGAGTTGAAACTGGCTTGTTGGAGCTGAAAGTCATCCATAATTTTAAATGCAGCCGAGATGCGCAAATGAATAACAAGGCAAGGAAGATAAATAAAAACACCGTTGACATGAAATGAAACCAGAATCTCATTTGGTACAAGGACACCAGGCTGAATGCTTATTCAATTTTATATTCTCTTGAAATGAAAATGGCCAATAAAGAAAGTTAACAGCCCTCCTACCTGCCTTTATCCATATGTTTTTATTGGTTTTGTCATCCAAGGAAAAATGATTAAGTGCTTCTACTTGTGGTGCTTCTTGTTTTCCCTCTCTCTGGTGGACATCTATCTATAATCCTCTTAGTGTGACAAATTGCTGTGTTTTTCAGAGTAGGCACACTTCAAATCAGCGCAGTATTTACGTGCCTTCAATGTGGCTCCTACTGGATTGATCCACCGGGTGCCATCTTTTCCAAAATGTTTATTTTACTTGCCTCCAATAACACTGTCAATGGGATGGTGGCTGCTACCAAGCCAAATAGAGATGCTTTCCCTTTGTTTGTGTGTTTGACACAAAGCACCTTCAATCATTTCAAGAAAAACAGCCAAAATTAGAAAAAAAAAGCCATGATATTGTGGTTTGAGTGTCAGAATACAACTTGAGAAGGCCTGGATTTCAATCTCTGCACAATCATGGAAACCCAAGGAGTGCCGCTGGACAAGTCATATTCTCTCATCCTCAAGAGGAAAAGACAGCAAACCAACTTGGGATAAAGATTGCCTTAGGATAATGTTACCATAAGATAGTGTTGAGTTGAAGACTCATAATAATGACAGAGCCAAAAATTCTTTGCTTTCAGAAAGGAGACTGATTTTATATTTTTATGGTTTGTGTGCATAGGGGTTTTTTTTTGGTAAAACTTTAAAAAAGAAAGGAAGAATGATGAGAACAAGACTTGGATTTTGAGCACAATATTCTAGTGGTTTGTAGGTCTGAAGACAAAAAGGTGAAGTGAAAGGTATCAGCATATTGTCACATAAGCTTTTCAACTGCTAGAAACTAAACCCAATTAGAATCATTTCAACCTGTGAGAATTTGAATATCCCACATAAAACTGAAAACCACTTGTGATGGATCCTTTTACCCAAGCTGACTCCAAAACTCCAACCCTAGGAACCTTGCCACTTGCCCTGTTCTTGTTTCCTTAATTATTCCTTGGCTGGAAATGGTTATTGGGCCTCAGGGTGACCCTTGATATGTGGCTGTGTTGTTGTGTTTGTTCTTTAGCTTTGGTATACATGGCCTGACTCAAATCCAGGCTTGATAAAGAGCCAGAGACAAATTTAAAACAAGAAAAATAGGTTTATTAAACACAGTAGACCACGGTAGTCCATGCTCTGGTTATAGCCAGTATAGACTAATGCAACGTGCTCTATGTGGGGTTGCCTTTGAAGACTGTTCGGAAGCTTCAATTGGTTCAATGGGCAGCAGCCAGATTACTCACCGGAGCAGAGTAAAGGAAGCATAAACCCCCCTGTTATGCCAGCTGCACTGTCTGCTACCAAGCAGTGCTGGTTTTAGTCTAAAAAGCCCTAAACGGTCCGGCCTAGTTTACCTGTCCAAACGTATCTTTGTCTATGAACCATCACGGAAGTTCAGATCTTCTGGGGAGGCCCTGCTCTCGGTCCCACCTTTATCGCAAGTATGGTTGGCAGGGACAGGAGACAGAGCCTTCTCAGTGGTGGCTCCTTGGCTCTGGAACTCCCTCTACAGCAAGATTAGATCAGTACCCTCCCTCCTGGCCTTTAGAAAGAGAACAAAGATGTGATTTTGGGATCAAGCCTTTGGCTAATAAATGCAGTACAAAGAATAATTAAGGAACATCTGCAATGACAATTCGGAATGGCTATGGTATACGATTTCTGGATCATGGGATTTTAATGTTTGTACTAGGATGATTTTATGCTTGTCTGAGTGTTTAAATGTTATGTAAGTCTTATGTTTTACATAGTTGTAATTAGTAATTAGTTTATTTGTGTACTGTATGTTGACATTGAATTTAAGCCATTAGTATATTGTAAACTGCTTTGAGTTCCCCCAGGAATGAGAAAAGCGGTATATAAATATAGTAAATAAACAAATAAAAATATAATGCACATTTTGACTCCCCCAAATTATAGGTAATTCTCCCTTATTTCTCAAATCCAAACTCTGTTTGTATCACCTAAAAACTCTATCTGTATGGCCCTATCAGTGGCCTACAGTCATTTTCACTGCAGCCTGCCTAGCACCTCCTTCGTATTACCTAAAGCCAGAAGAAAGAGGCCACTAATACCTGGGAACTCCGGAATAGAGCCCCAGTAGTGCTGGATTTGGCTCAAGTCTTGGGGTTCCCTGCCCCTGTTGCAAAACTAGCCCTCAAAGGAATTTCTTGGCAAAGCAGGATGTTGAACTTTTGTCACTTGCACTGCACAACATGCTATGAAGTCCCTGTTCATGGATAAAGAACTCACCCAACAGAATGAAAGAACAAGCATTTTTTTTAGTACAGCAGATCTTACAAGAGGATTCCTTTTCAACAAGAAACAGGGTCAGCGCATGACTGAAAAGACAGTAAAGAAAATAAAAACAAATTTCCATCAGAAATGAGGAGACAATAGAGTCATAGAGTTGGAAGAGACTTTGTGGGCCATCCAGTCCAACCCCCTGCAAGAAGCAGGAAAATAGCATTCAAAGCACCCCCGACAGATGACCATCCAGCCTCTGCTTAAAAGCCTCCAAAGAAGGAGCCTCCACCACACTCCAGGGCAGAGAGTTCCACTGCTGAACAGCTCTCACAGTCAGGAAGTTCTTCCTCATGTTCAGGTGGAATCTCCTTTCCTGTAGTTTGAAGCCATTGTTCCACATCCTAGTCTCCAGGGCAGCAGTAAACAAGCTTGCTTCCTCCTCCCCCTCACATATTTATACATGGCCATAATGCCTCCTCTCAGTCGTCTCTTCTGCAGGCTAAAAATGACCAGCTCTTTAAGCCACTCCTCATATGACTTGTTCTCCTGACCCTTGATCATTTTAGTCGCCCTCCTCTGGACACATTCCAGCTTGTCAAGATCTCCCTTCAATTGTGGTGACCAATGCAGGGTAAGAGAATGGCAGTATAAAAATGGCTGTTAAGTAAAACATTAGAATTCCAAAGCTAAAAGAAATTATTCTCCCCGTCTCCCCTCCAAGAATTTGAGGAGTGTTGAAACAAGATGCTTTTAGAACAGAACTCCCAAACAATTTACCAGCTGTTAGGATTGCTGGGAGTTGAGGGCCAAAACATCTGGGGACCCACAGATTGAGAACCACTGTTTTAGACATTGACTTGTACCAAATGTTTATTGACAAACTAGGTGAGATGGGTCTTCCACCCTCAAGAATTCACCCACACTGACATATCATTTGAAAATGGGGAGGCTATTCTTTACATGGGAATGAATATGCAGGGGAAGGGAGTTAAACCTTTTTCCTTTCCTCGCCTTACCTCTTTGAACTCCTTCCCTGCTAAGCAAGGACTAGGTGAAGCAATTAGAGGACAAGGGTGGAGATGCAGAGACAGACGACACTGATATATTGCCGAGACCTTGGATAATTTTCATTCTCACTATCTATTACAGTAGCTGAAGGTCACAAGGCTACAACAGCAGTGGAATATCATTCCAGGAGAAAATGAAAATGAAAAGCACACACACTTTAAAATGCCATTGTGGTGAGGAATGAGGAATCTGGAATGAGTACAAGTGGTCAAAGCACTTGCTCCCATAGAATGGCAGCCCTCAAGGTGAAATTTACACTGCACATTTCTTCTATTTCTCTCCTCATATATGAATTGCTCTCAAATCTAACGGGTTTGTCTTTGCACAAACTTTGCAGCACAATTGCCTGGTCTGACATGTCTTAGCACCATACAAGATCTCTGCCATCACAGATCTGCTTGTAGTCACATGGTAATTAATACCAATTCACGGATGTGGTTTCCAGGATGAAACTGCCAAGATTATGGATATCATCACTGATGGCTGACTGTACTCATGGATGAACCATTTCGCACATTATTTTCTGCATGCATATGAAATCTCTAGAACAAATGGTATCCTTCATGTGATGTTAACTTGGATTATAATAACTCATTACTGATTACTAAAAAATATACTATGTCAGTCAGAAATCCTTGCATATGATATCATTGCCCATGCTGTCATTTTTTGCTTTCCATGCAAGACATGGTCTTAACAGCTCACTTTAATATTTTACGACTATTTGCTATTCCATTTTTTGTTATATTTAAATATATTTTTAAAAGCAACAAAAGGCGAAGGGCAAAGACTGATGAATAAGTAATTTAAGTCAGACTTATTAAAAATTGATGGGAGAGGTGGTCATCCTAAGCCATGAGAATGGCTCATCCCGGTGTTGATGATCTGGATATGATTGAAGTAACTAAGCAAACAAAGCACCCCTAAGCAGCACCTCAATCAAGTTATTTTTTGTGAATATGCAGACTTTAATGCATAGAGAAGGTGATTCCTTCTACTTCTGTAGATCTCCCAGAGATACATGAGAAGCTAGAATTGCCAAAGGAAGCCACTACTATGCACTCAAATGCCTGTCCTTTCCCTATCTGCCTAGTATTTGAATTGGCTCTACAACTTGGGTTTTATTTCTGTCATTTCACTTTCTTTCCACCTGGGTCCAGTTTATCATTCAGAGCACATGGGAAAAGAAACATTCAGCGTTGATCCAAATATCACACATTTCCCATGTGGAAAGCACTTCTTCAGAGGGGGAAAATGTGGAAATTATCCTGCATGACAATTGCACATATCAATTTCACGGAAAGTGGAATACAAGATACACCTCATTTACCACCATCTGCCAACATACAGCAACTTCAAACTCAAATCCTGAAATCCTGATTTCAGGGAGGGATGTTCTATGAAAGTGGTCTACCGAACGTATGTGGTATGTAACAGGTGCATCTGTGGCAGCCACTGTCCATTCACCAAACCTCTCATGTCATGATTGGAACTATAACAAGTTGCCCAGCTGCTTGACAACTGCATACTTTTAAAAAAACCATATATAGCCAGTGTCATCAAATATTTATGGGTTCTGTATCAACAAATGTGCCATGGGAGGTGATGATGTCCTTAATCAACAAGGGACCTATCAAGTATGGGCAAGCACTGAAGTACTCTGTTACATCAATGATAGCAGGAAATCTAGCAGGACTTTCCAAACACCTGGCATTGCAGTTCAATAGGACATCAATCCATGAGTCATAATGGACACTGTGCCATTTTAAATATTCAGCTAGAAGTAAATTCAGAAGCCAAGGCATGAAAGCTATATAACAAACAACCCAAGGTGAAGAAATTGTAAATTATAGAGCCCCTGTAGAGGAATAAGTAAGCAGACTGAAGGTTATTTATTTATTTATTTACTTACTTACTATATTTCTATCCTGCCTTTCTCAAACCTGAAGGTGACTCAAGGTGGCTTACAACCCGGCAGCTATTCGAGACTTACAATAGTAGGGTCGGGTGGGCTTACATCCAAGACTTAAAATAGTAGGGTCAGGTGGGCAAGCAGTGAACTAAAAGTTTGCTTCGATAAGCTAGGCTGGGGGACCTTTCTTGCTTTTAATTATACCTACATTCCTGGTTGTATTTAGAGTCCATCTCACAGCTGTGGACATATAGTTTTTCACTGCATTGACAGGCGAGAGTCTGCACCAGATGCCAGATTCATCTTCTCTCATGAGAAGACTGAGGTCTTTCCTCCAGCTGAACTGAATGTGAACTTGGTTGTGCATTCGACTGAAATGTTGGAGGCTGCCATTTTCACTTTCTGAGAAAGACAAACTCAGTGGGGGATGTAAAATACACTTCTGACTAGTTAAATTTCTTAATTACTTCAAATCGTCACATAGGTCATATGTTTTGTGTGATAACTTTCTATCTGGCTGCCTCACACTTCTTTCCTCAAGAGTTTAGGGCAGAGGGAGAAGCTAAGACTTGCCCAGTACTACCATCTTGACACTACTGACTGTAGTGTCAAGATGGCGCCGGGACAGGAGCTTCCTACAGGGGCTCCCTGCTCGCAGATTCCAGATTCCGTCCCTAGACCATCTAAGACCATCCCTCTTACCGAGATGGACCAACAACCGGTTGGAGTAGACCCCCGTACCCCAGAAGGGGCCGGTGTGGGTCCCCAGCACGAGGTGGTTGGCTTAGAGGTGCCTGTGGACGATGATGAGGCCTTTTATCTCTTCCTTCTGGGCTTGGAGGCTGAGTTGAAGGCGAAAAAAAAGGCACCAAGGTCCCCGAGAGATCTACTCTCCCTCCCCACCGCCTCCCCCCCTTGCTTCCCGACCACCAACGGGACCACCAACGGGACCCCAGATAACTACCTGCCCCTTGCCCATGGGAAGGATTCCGCTGACCCTCCCTCAGCTCTGGGCAGAATTTGGCTTACTAGAGGCGCAGTTCACGACCTTCGGAGAGAGGCTGAGACTTACCTTGGAGGGTGCTGCAGACGCGGTGGATGGCGACCCCGCGCCGGGCCCAACCCCAGATGGTGGAGGCTTCCAGCAGCCAGCCTGCCCGATGAACGGACGAATGCAGGAAAGGGCCAGGGCATGATCACCCGGACCTCTAGTCCCGACCCTGGAGAATTACAGTGGGACCACTCCTGGGACTTGCAGACCGACGAGCAGCAGGCCACCCTAAATGAAAGACCAGCCTCAGGGGCCATGGCGTTATCCGAGGAGGCGACGGAAGATCTTAATCCTCGATCGCTGGGTTGTGTCTTCGGGGAGGACTGTCCAATCGCACAAGCAGGCCTCAACCCGGGTGAGTGTCCCTGGTCCGCCTGCCGGGGTCTGAGGGGAGCTCGCCCGGCCAGTCAGCTGGAGGTGAGAGAGATGGAGACTTTTGATATTGACTCGGTCCTGGAGCGACGCGCAGGCCTTTGGCCGAGGCGCCCGTCTCTCTCCCTCTCGATAAGAGAGTTGGTAGAGAGGCTGAAGATGGCGCCCGACCTTGAGGACGCGCTGGGAGAAGGCATGCCTCCCCACCCTCAGGAATGAGGGCGCGGAACTAAAACGCAGGCGCACCAGACACCAGCGGCGGCGCCGGAAAAGAAGCTTTCTTCTGACAGCCCCTTTGCCTGAGGTCATGGAGGCGGCACCGGATGAGGCGACGGAGGAGAGGCGGGAGGATCCGCCGGTTGTGATGAGTCCACCAGATGCAGCGGTAGGAGGGACACAGGAGGTCCTCCCAGCCACGTCCCCCCAGGGGAGGAAAAGACAGGAAGCGGCGCCCCGGAAGTGTCGAGGCGAAGAGCACGCCCAAGAGAGAGAGGCCGAGAGAGGCCCTCCCCATCCGGGAGGAACAACATCGCCACCTGGTGGACGGAGGCCCCTCATTACCCTCGCTGCCAGGAAGGCAACAAATGGATCTCCAAGGGGCGGGTGGAGAGCCTCAAGCAGCAATGACTGACCGAGAGGCTCCAACCATGATGACACTCCAAACTGCCGCTCCCAGCCAGGAGAGACTATCCATAAGGGACAGCCCCCATCAGCTTCTACCTCAAGAGCGATGTCCATCTAATCCGAGGGTGGGAGAGGCAGCCCCCAGCGCAGCCCACCCTAATTCTCCAACGAGGCGAGAGAGAGGGAATTTCAGATCCAGGACTTTTTGGGGAGCAGAATACCAACACTGGAGCCGAAGGGCCCAGTCTGCCCCACTTCCCCCCATTGGGACGGTAGCCGTAGGTCTTATGAAAGAGGACGGACGAGCCGTGTAAGGGCTCGCCCACCCTCTGACCTACGTGCTATTCCAAGACACGCAGATGGAGAGCTCCCATCTACCTCTCCTCCAACTCTGATACTAGCCAATACCAGATCCGTGCGTAATAAATCCGCCACCATCAGGGATTTCTTGCTGGAGAGGAAGGCCGATCTGGCCTGCCTCACAGAAACATGGCTCCAGGAGGGAGACGGGGTCATCTTGCACGAGCTGGCATCTCCTGGGTTCACGGCTAGTTATCAGATGAGGACAGAGAGGCGGGGGAGGTGTTGCCATCCTCAGTCGAGACAATTTTAATTCTAGGGACGATTCCGGTAGCGAACATTCCAGGCATGGAGTGCTCTGGCCTGGTGTGGGACCTTGGTGAGAGTGTGGCCTTCCTGCTGGTGTACCGTGCACCCAACGCACCGGCGGGGAGTCTACCCAGGCTGCTGGAGGTGGTGGCGGAGTGGGCATTGCGGTTCCCCAGGCTTATGGTTCTGGGGGACTTTAATGTCCACGCCGACACCGCCTCGACAGTAGCCTTGGATCTGGTGTCTACCATGGAGGCACTAGGTCTCTCACTGTGTAAGACCGGTCCCACTCACCAGGCTGGGCACACCTTGGATTTGATTTTCGCTGCCGGAATTGGTGTGACCCCAGCCTCTATTATAGAGGTTCCATGGTCGGATCACAAGGTCCTAGAAGTCCGTCTGGAGCTGGCTTCACCTCTCGGTAAGGGTGCCGAACCTATTATGTTTCGCCCGAGGAGACTTATGGAACCCATTCGGTTCCTGAATGCTCTAAGGGAATGGGAGCCCCCCCAGCGATTCCGTCGATGGGCAGGTGGAATACTGGAATGCCAGTCTTTCCGCCGCCCTTGATGAAATCGCCCCAGACGCTCCCTCATCCCTCGGACTAATCGCTCGCCTTGGTTCTCTGAGGACCTGCGGGCGATGAAACGGAGGAAGAGACAGCTAGAGGACGTGTGGCGGAGACTCCGTGACGAAGCTTCGAGGAAATCAGCTTATAAGCTGTTTAAAAGGCTTATGAGCATGCTATCAAGGAAGCAAAAAAGTCATATTATTCCTCCTTGATAGAGTCGGCTAGTTCACGCCCGGCTCAACTTTTAAGATAATTCGGTCCCTGACAGCGATCCCTACTGTCCCAAATGATAGGGGTTTGGCTCCGACAGCTGAGGCTTTTCAGAACTATTTTACCGACAAGATTTCGTTGCTCCGCCGGGATATCCCCGCTACTTTTGCTACAGTTAGCGAACTCGAGACTCCGCCGCCACTCGGCGGGCCCACCTTCACCCGTTTCCAACTGCTGGACGCAGCAGCTGTCGATAAGTTACTTGTTGCAGCTAGACCAACTACTTGCTCCCTTGACCCGTGCCCCTCCTGGCTTATTAGACCTTGCCAGGAGAGGTTACGCGGCCCCCTGGGCACGATCTTAAATAGCTCCCTTGAGCAAGGAGTCTTCCCAGGGGGATTAAAAGAGGCTATGGTAAGACCGCTGCTGAAGAAGCCGAATTTAGACCCTTCGGCTCCCTCCAATTAGCGGCCTGTTTCCAACTTGCCCTTCCTGGGCAAGGTGATTGAGAGGGCAGCAGCGGATCAGCTGCAGCAGTTCTTAGAAGACACAGCTGGATTTGATCCCTTCCAGTCCGGCTTCCGTATTGGGCACGGGACGGAGACCGTGCTTGTCGCCATTACAGACCAACCGCCGCCAGCTGGACCAGGGTGGATCGGCACTGCTTGTCTTGTTAGATCTGACAGCAGCGTTTGATACAGTAGACCATGCATTGTTGACCCACCGCCTATCCGCTTCCAGAGTCAGGGGACTGCCCTTAAATGGGTGGCCTCCTTTCTCCGGGATCGGGGACAGGCGTGTGGGGGGCGGGATGGTCTCCAGGCGGCTCCCCACTTAACTGTGGGGTCCCCCAGGGGCCATTCTCTCCCCTTATTATTCAACGTTTATATGCGCCCCTGGCCCAGCTGGCCCGCGACTTTGGTCTGGAGTGTTATCAGTACGCTGATGACACCCAGCTTCTGCTGCGAATGGACGGCAGGCCGGATACCGTACCCGATTGCTTCCATCTGTGCCTCGAAGCCGTGACTGGTTGGCTGCGGGCCAGCCGGCTGAAGGTGAATCCGTCGAAGACGGAGATCCTATGGCCTGGTCGGCCTGGCCGGGATGAGTGCCGGTTGCCTACTCTGGACGGCGAGCAATTAAGCACGTCGTCAATTGTTAAGAGCTTGGGTGTTCAGTTCAACTCCCTGCTGACCATGGAGACCCAGGTCTCCGCGGTCAGCAGGGTGGCGTTCTACCACCTACGTCAGGCTAGGCGACTGGCCCCTACCTGTCCAGGAATGACCTGGCTACGGTGATCCAAGCGACGGTCATCTCGAGACTAGACTACTGTAACGCCCTCACGTTGGCCTTCCCTTGGCGATGATTCGGAAACTCAAGCTAGTGCAGAATGCCGCTGCTCGCCTACTAGCAGGAGTGCCGGTGAGGCAGCACATTACGCCCATCCTCCAGCAACTGCACTGGCTGCCAATTGAGTACCGAATCACCTTCAAGGTGCTGGTGTTGACCTTTAAGGCCTTGTACGGTCTAGGGCCTGCGTACCTCTTGGACCGCCTTGCCCCATACGATCCCCGAGATCACTCGGCTCAGCAGAGCAAAATCTGCTGGAGATTCCACCGATCCGCCTCTGCCGCCTATCATCAACTAGGCAGCGCTCCTTCTCCGTAGCAGCTCCAACGGCCTGGAATGCCCTGCCGGAGGAGGCTAGAGCCATACGGGAGCTCGCCCCCTTCCGCAGGGCCTGTAAGACCTTCCTTTTCAAGCAGGCCTTTGGTTAACATATAACGCCTCTTGCTTTCAATCGACTTATGACTCTGTGTTACTGTTTTTGTCACTTGGTGTAATTTTAACAATGTTTTAATGATGTTTTTAGAATCATTTTAGTTATTTTTATGGTTATAGCATTGCTTTATTTTGTTCGTGAATCGGCATGAGTGTTGCCTGCCGATCACTATGTATGTCTTGTAACCCGCCACGAGCCCTCGGGAAGAGGCGGAATACAAATGCAAATAATAAAATAAATAAATAAAATAAATAAAGAGGCAGGCAGAGGCACTCAAATACATTCTGGGATGAGCGGAGGCAAGAGATGAGGTTCTTCTCAAATCTAAAACATATCGTAATAGAGCAGCTCTGTCTCCTACGTAAAACCCCATTCAGTTCTAACGGCCTTGAGGAAAAACCCCTATTTTGAAAGATAACATGGCCATATAGCCTGAAAAATCTGCAATAAACCAGTGATTCCGGCCATGAAAGCCTTCGACAATAAATCCTGGAAGTTACTAATCCTCAAAACTGCATTTTAAGGAAAAAAATGTGATAGTTCCAGGGCAGTTTCTGAATAGGAGTTCTCCCAACTGGTTCGCAATTCTGTTTTTTCTATGCAGACAAAATGTCTCTGAAGCCAGATGCTCTGTCTTTGTTTTTATACTGTTTTTATATTGTTTTTATTTAAATTGTATATTTATGCTTTTGGCTGTGGGCACCATGGGGTGCCGATTGTTGGCCACCCTGAGTCCCTCTGTGGAGGTCAAGATAGGATGGAATACAAATGCCCTAAATAAATAAATAAATAAATAAATAAATAAATAAATAAATAGCCAATTTGATTTTATACTGGACACAACAGATTTCCTTGCTCACCTTTTGGTAAAAAGTTGAAAACCAACTCACTCCAAAAACATAGACACAGCCTAATTAGGCCATTGCATTTTTTTATCAAGTTCAGAAAGCTTGCTCCTTCATTTGTTTCCTTCCAGGAAAGGACATTTGTAAAGCAGCCTCATGGCACTTGATCAGTCCCCTCATCAATCATTGCAATATAGACGTCTTTTTCTCTGTAGAAGGTCCCAAAGAAGTAGGTGCTAGCAATAACATGAAGTCCCCTCTAGTTCTTACTGCTCTCTTAAGCCTCAAGGTGAATAAATGACCTTTGGCAGCCCCAGAAGAAAGCAGACTCTTTATTACAATGTTCTGTCCTTTAAGATCCCCAGAGCACATTCTACCTGTCTCTTACTATAGGATTATTTCATTGGTGAGGTGCTAATTAATCATAAAACAACCTGATGGAAGATGGGGCCATCAATGGCTACTAATCAGGATGGCTGCATAACTACTCTAGTATCAATGGCAATATGGCTGTTGCTTAGGGATGGAGGATGAGTTGTATTCAGCTCCTGCTGATGAGTGTCCCACAAGTCACTGATTGGCCATTTTGTGAACAGAATGCTGACTAGATTGGTCTCTAGATTTCTCCAACATATCTATTCTTTATTAGAAATTCCATAATTTATTGGAAATAACTGCACCATAACCTTATTGGAAAGGTAAAAATGATGTCACATCTGTTGGGCAAATGTGAATCTCCATGAACATGTGGAGACCACCTTTTGAAAACCACTAGTCAAGAAAAGCATGAACTTGTTAGAAGTCAACTCAATGAATAAGTGATATTCACAAGCATTAATGTAATGGCACACACGTAACTCAGCTGTTAAACTGAAGAACCATGTCTTCAAACTGCCATGGATAAGGGCATGCCACTACAAAAATATGGTTGTTTCTTTGAAGTAGAATTTGCAGTTGTAATTGCCCCAAAAGATATACACTTCCTTGAAACCTCTTAGTTAAAATATGTACTCGAGAGATAAAAACAAAAGTCTTCTTTAAAAATAACATCTCAGATTTACTAACAAACTTCTTGTATATATTCAGCATACTAATCAATAGTCCAACATGTTTAAGCATATAGATATAGTCCAAACTGTATAACTGTACTCATTGAAGTCTGAAAGGAGACAAACTGCATACACCTCCATTGAGGCCTAAACGCATACCGCATAACAAATATGGAGTCCTGTGTCTGAAGCCCCTCCCACACCAAAGAGATACTGTCAAACTGGCAAACCAAAATGTGCATACCATATAGGTGAACAATTATATACATTTACAAACAGACAGTGGAGGCTTGGAAGGTTGCTATTTCCAACATTCTTATATACTTTTTTTCCATATAAATGGAAAAGGAAATTAAGCCTCCGGGAATGGGCTTGATATGTCTAATGTCTTCTTTTCCATGCAACATTTTCAAAATGGTCATGGTAGTAGTCTTTGGATTTTTAACAGATTAATGGACACAGATCTGTTCTGCTTACAGTCAAGCTTTCCAATCTGGGTTGGGAGGCCAGGATGCCATTTTGAGGTGTATGGATACTCTCTTGGAGGCTCACCTCTCCTGGAGGCTCAGAGTAAGGCAATTTCTATTTTTAATATACCCATGCAAAAAGGTCAAGGCTGGATTGTCCCCAAAGCCTTTGCCCTTTCGAAATAGAGCCAACAATTTTGTTCTATTCATTATTTTATATATACCATAGGACTTTCGGGCTTTTCTTTCCAAGTGAAAAACTCAAGCCAACTTTTTATTAACAAGGGAGATGATCAGTGCGCTGGATCATTTTGGGTGCCCATGTTTACACATTCTGCAGCTATCTGCTTTATATATTTGTGCTGAGGTCAAGACCAAGTATTATTCCTGCTGATTTCAGAATGCGACACCAGAATGAACCACTTCCCTTTGCTTTTTGTGTGGGCATCTTTACAGCACTGCACCCCAGTTATAAAATTTTTAGAACGTGCATCGGCTGGTGAAATTCCGTGGTCCTTCTTTCTTTTCTCCAATTACTCTCTTAGAAAGCTGGAATAAATGCATGCACTCACATTTCATCAACATTTTAGCTGAGAATCAGGCAACAAAGAGTAGCTTGGGCATTTATTTAGCTCAACTTAATTGAGTTTCTGCAAGGCTAGCCAAGGAATTGTTCAAGTCCTTCTCAGCTAATTTGGTTCTCTCGGGCTGTCAGGCTGATTCCCTGACTCATCATTTCTGCTGAGCAGAGGCACCCCGGGGAACCAGGCGACATATAAAGGATAACAGAAGGAACTGCTGAGAAGCAGGGAGGGAGCAAAGGCTGGCAGGAAAATTCTTTAAATCATTTTGGCACACCTGAAACCAGGCATCACTGCTCTGCTGGAAGCTCATGGCTGTTCCTGGTGACAGCTGGGACATGGTAGACATCCAAAAGCAATATAAAATGATTTCAGGCAATGTTGGGAGACAGAAAGTAGAAGTCACCTGTGGGCATGTCTGCAAGATGTTGAGGGGTGTTGAATGGTAGCAGCTGTCTCCCATAGACCCATATGGTTTTGGTGGGGCTCCTATATATCACATTTTACTGCATAATTTCCCCCTTTATCCCCTTCAAAAAAGAAGGGTGAGACCATTATGTGGTGAAAATTGGTGAGAACAATGCAACCTCCCCATCTGGCATCCAAATAAGATTCTGGAGACCTCGCCTGCTGGCTGACTCATGTAGATGAGTGAGGCCTCCTTCAGCTATCAGTTGCCAAAGGAGGCCCCATAGGTATGCAGGTGTGCAGGTGTGCAGGTGGGTGAAAGCTCACCTGTTCCCTCACTGCTGGCCAGAGCTAGGAAATCTCCCTCAGCTGGCAGGAGAGGGAAGCCTCCTAGTTTTCGCTGCACACCTGTTTCTCAGAACTAAGAGAATTAATTCAAGGGAAGGTGCACAGGTGGAGGCACAATTACTATTTATTTTATTTATTTATTTTGGGATTTATTAATTGCCCATCTCAGATGGCTCTGGGCGATTTACAGTAAAAACACACAACTAAATATCTAAACCATCTAAAACATCAAAAAATATCTAACATCTAAAAACATCTAAAACAATTAGCATCTAAAGACATCTAAAAAATAATTAGCAGTCTAACAGTTCTCAGACAAACGCCCTCTCAAACAGCCACGTTTTACAAGCCGAGCGAAAGTCTTTTAGATCACGGGTGGCTCTGATGTAAGGAGGGAGGGCATTCCAAAGTGATGGGGTGATCACCGAAAAAGCTCTATGCCGGGTTGATGTCAAATGGGCATCCTTAGGGCCTGGGACCTGTAAAAGATTCTGATGGTCAGATCGAGGCAATCTCAAGGGTCGACACAGAGAGAGGGGTTGCCGTAGGTATGCCGGCCCTTGACCATGCAAGGCCTTAAAGGTTAGAACCAGCACCTTGTGAGAAATACGGAACTCGACCGGAAGCCAGTGCAGTCGGTATAGAACAGGTGTTCCTGTGAGGAGTCTGGCCGCCGCATTCTGTACTAGTCTAAGTCTCCGAGTCACCGACAAGGGAAGGCCAACATAAAGGGCATTACAATAGTCAAGGAATACAAAAATACCAAAACTGGGACCCCAAAAACGGAGGTGCGACTACCGTGTTCCCTCGCTACTTCATGGTTTGCTTTCTGCGGACTCGCTGTTTTGCAGGTTTTTGCAATGGTTGCCATTGCCCAGAGCGGTGTTCTAATCCCGCTTCCTGGCAATGACAGAGTGCGGAAGGGGGTTTTACCCTCCCCCTCGGGAGAGATTGCAAAGCAAAGCAGAGATAGCTAGCCAAAAAAAAGGTGCACAGTGCCTTTAAATCTCTCCTCGCTTTTGTTTCATCCTCTGAGCGTGATATACCTATATATAGTCCCTACTTCGCGGATTTTCACTTTTCATGGGTGGTCCTGGAATGTAACACCTGTGATAAGTGAGGGAACACTGTATATGAAATACAGTATATGAATGATGCCAACACATGGAATCACAGAATCATGGAGTTGGAAGGAAACCTATAGGCAGTCTAATCAAAGCCTCTGCTCAAGGCAGGAAATCCAGCTAGAGCATGCCCAGCAGGGAGCTTGTTTTACCTCTTTTTGAACAAAGAAAGACTTACCCACATTTTGAAAGCTTACAGGAAGCCAGGGTCTTCTGATACATAGAAAGTGTACATTTTAGGCAGCTCTCTCAAGAAATTCTCTCAAGCAGCTCTCTCAACTCACCCAATTTTTTCTTGGTAATTTTTGTGGAAAAACAATTCTTCCAATTACTTACACAGGGAAAGTAGTATCTGAGATGGATATTTCTGTTTGTTCGTCCATCTACTCTTAGGTGTGCAAGATTGACAGAGAAGGTAAATGTGGTTTTACACCTAGTTATGGGACAGAAAGATCTTTGTTCACCTAATGCAAGACACTGGACAGGCGGCGAGTTACCTTGTTAGTTCTTTTGGACCTCCCAGCCCCACTCAAGTCAATTGATCTCATTGCACTGGCCCCATTCACATCTGGAGTTGTAAACCCAAAAAGTGGTACATGGCTTAGTTACATCCTAATTAGACTACTATAACATGATCTACATGGGGCCACCTCTGAAAAGTGTTCAGAAACAGCCTTGGAAGGCTTGTGGTTATCTGGCACCATCCAAGAATAGAATCACAGAGCTGAAAAAGACCACAAAGACCATCCAGTCCACCAAGCGTTTCCACCCCCCCCAAAAGAGAGATTTCAATCCAATCCCAGAAGGTGGTAGAGAAGGCACAGGAGACTGAGCCCACCAGTGAGGCTGCATTGTATGGCCTTCTATTAACCCTGAAGTATGTAGCTGAATGACTTGATCAATGAAAAAATGAGCACTACCTCCTGGAAAGCTCCCCTATACTCTAGGGGAGCTTCAGTTAAGCAAGCCAGCAAAGACTCCTCTCAAACTGTTAAGCCAAACAGCTGAGAAATGGCTTTGTGAGGCAAGCTTGAACCAACAACTTGAGAAAGGTAGGGAAAGAACTGCAAAACAAGTGGAGGGTGTGAAGATTCACCCAGTCCGCTGCCACTACAGGGTCTGCCAAGTGAATACTGAATACACACTCATTTTCCCTTTTCTCTTTTTGGTTTAAGGTAGCCTTCCTACTCCTTGTCAGTTTTAGCAAGACATCAATGTAGTGCCTATCCAGAGTCTGCTCCCTTGTGTTACATGCAAAGCGGATGCCCGGAAGGTCCTCATTTTCTCAGAAGTTGAAGGATTGCAATCTGGTTCATTTTTTCCTTGGCTACTCAAACTTCCAGTTTGGCCTAAAGCTAACAATTTTTGCCAATCTTTTTTTCTCAGGATGCAAGCAGTTAAACTTGAGACATGCACAGCCATGGATGTATGTTTAAGGAGAAATGTGTGAGAGTGATTATTTTCCCCAGTTATGAGTTTACCCTAAGGGTCCTCAGGGCCACATCCAGTTTGGGAGTGGGCGGGGAATGTAGACCCATCTCACTCCAAAGGGGCAGAAGAACCACTCTCTGTTTTTGCTCATTTGGGATGTCACGTGACATCTGTAATTTTATGTTCCACCCAACCTGGCAGAAGGAATGAGTGCAACAACAGAAAGGGGTGGGGGGTTGCGAGCAGCAAGACTCACGCAGAAACAACAAGTACAGTGGTATCAAAGATTCATATAATCAATAGTCATACATATCAATATACATTTATCAGTAATTAAACAATTATCAGTAATCAGTAATTAAACAATATATAAACAAACATCACCCCGGAGGGTTCCTACCCTTAACGTCGCATGTCCATGTTTAGATAAATAAGTCCGATACAGTTCAAGCACAAAGGTGGGATTTTAGGGTGGAAGTCCGGGGGGCCTTGGTCAGAAACGCCCAAAGTGACAAGGGTGGTAAGGAGAATGGAGTTAGGTTGGTGAGTTGGTTAAGTTCAAGGCAATGCTGAAGTGGCGGCAGATCCGAGTAGACTTAAACCGATCCAAATAAGCAGGCCGACGAGGATAACTCTGTACGATGGTACCAACTCTCGTTTCGACCCGGTGAGAGAAGGGTCTTTATCAAGGCCAGTAGTAACAAATTAACTCCTGTAGTATGAGTGGTAAAGGTACGTTTTCTGTGGAAATAAGTATAGTGGGACTATAATGGTGTGTTCCACTATACTTATAGTCCCACTATACTTATTTCCACAGAAAACGTACCTTTACCACTCATACTACAGGAGTTAATTTGTTACTACTGGCCTTGATAAAGACCCTTCTCTCACCGGGTCGAAACGAGAGTTGGTACCATCGTACAGAGTTATCCTCGTCGGCCTGCTTATTTGGATCGGTTTAAGTCTACTCGGATCTGCCGCCACTTCAGCATTGCCTTGAACTTAACCGACTCACCAACCTAACTCCGTTCTCCTTACCACCCTTGTCACTTTGGGCGTTTCTGACCAAGCCCCCCCGGACTTCCACCCTAAAATCCCACCTTTGTGCTTGAACTGTATCGGACTTATTTATCTAAACATGGACATGCGGCGTTAAGGGTAGGAACCCTCCGGGGTGATGTTTGTTTGTATATTGTTTAATTACTGATAACTGATAACTGTTTAATTACTGATAAATGTTTCTTAGAAGGAATGAGTGCCCATCATGTGGCATTAGTTGTCCACTTCTTGAACTATGCCAAAGCTAGGCCAAGCCTCTTAGGTAAAGGCAAAGGTTTTCCCTTGACATTAAGTCTAGTCATGGCTGAATCTGGGAGTTGGTACTCATCTCCAATTCTAAGCTGAAGAGCCAGTGTTGTCCATAGACACCTCCAAGATCATGTGGCCGGCATGACTGCATGGAGCACTGTTACCTTCCCGACAGAGCGGTAACTATTGATCTCCTCACATTTGCATGTTTTCAAACTGCTTGTCTGGCAGAAGCTGGGGCTAACAGCGGGAGCTCATGCTGCTCCCCAGATTCAAACTTCTTAGCTATAGCCAATAAAGCTGCACCCCCTTTGTTCCAACAATATGTTCAGTGTCACATTGTACCCTGCACTCACTGTAAGATAATGTCAAAGCAGTTAGAAGAAAAAAATCTCTCCCCACCTTGAGCACAACAGATAAGCTTTGGCAAACTTGGCGCTGCTGAGATTGGGAAGCTCTACTGATAAGGGTACTGACAATGCCCGCCAATCAAGTAATACGACATTATGGGCTTGTGTCTTCTTGCTAGAGGTTGTTAAAAGTCATCTGTGCCTGTCGCTGTTGGTTGTTGTTTGGAATTGGCAGTGAGGTTTTTTGGCCTCTGGACTGAAGATAGATCTGGCTGTGTTGAAACTGAAGCATCTGTGAGAAGTCCTTAGCAATGCAATGTATCAAGCCATTCAGTGCCTGCTGAGCATTGTACTACACCTAGTGTAGTAATAGTTCTTACGAAGGTGAAATGTCTTTCCACTCTTGATTTTGTGCATATATAAATAAATTTACTTTATCACACAATATTATCTACAGCTGCCTCCATTTTAACATGAAAGGGACCAGAAAGATTAGAACAATGTCACTGTCCAAAAGATTTTAAAATAAATGGCAAAAGATATAATTTTGCAATTAACACTAGAATCTTACCTAGTGTATTCAAACAGATGAATACCTAAAAATGCTTCTGTCCACAAATGTACAATGTGTTGTAATATGCAAATAAAGCTCTTTTTTTATAAGTAACTAATTGTACCCGGCCACGCATTATTGTGCCGTAGTCTGTGGCAACCCCCTTCTACCCTCATGCTGGAAAAGCACAATCAAAGGACTCCTGACAGATGGCCATTCAGCCTCTGTTTGATAACAATAAGAGACCTTTACCAGTTAGAGCAGGAAAGAATTGGGATTTGGATGTTGCTACTGTTTTATTAAAGTCCTTATCCACTGTATTCCCATGCTTGGGCCAACTTGGGCCCTCCCTCTTGCCCTCCAGGTGTTTTGGACTACAATTTCCCCAATTCCTAATAGCCTGCTGGGACTGACTTGGGGCATAGACCCCTGATGACCAGTTGAGTATTCTGGGTGGATTTGGGGGGAATTGCCATTCATTTTGGGAGTTGTAGTTTACCCACATCCAGAGAATCTGTGACCCCCCCCCCCCCCCGGCGACAACGGACTGGACTTAAACTTGGCTCATTGAACACTCATGACCATCTGAGCATACTACAGGAGTTTGGGTGGGGAACTGACCTTGATTTTTGGGAGCTGTAGTTTCCTCGCATCCAGAGATGCGAGGAAACTACAGAGGAAGAGGGAGAGATAGAGAGAAGGGCCTGGCTTGCTTATCCTGCCACTCCCAGAATTCAAGGCCAGCTCTGCCATTGCCCGCCCTCCCTTATGGTGCATAACATGGCTTCTCCTTCCCCGCCCTGCACACTGTCAAGTCATGCCCCGCCCCTCCCTGTCTGTCCAGCAGGGCCCCGCCCCCCATCAGGCCACCTCCACACGCCTGTCCTGCCTGGCAGAAAAGACGGGGTGGGACTGGATGGCCTCTGGGGTCCCTCACCAGCAACTGTGGGCAAAGGGCAGGAGTCGGGCAAGGAGGCGACGCGTTGCTGTGCCCCGCAGCCTGCCTGCCTGTCTCCGGCCCCTCTCTGGCCTCCCCGCCTGCTTCCTGGCCTTGGGGCCCACCTCTAGTGTCGGCCCAAGCCACCATGCCAGCCGGGCCCTGAGGCTCTCCTCCCCGCCACGAATGCTGTCTCAGCAGCAGCCGGCGCCATGTTGGAGTACCCAGCTCCAGCAGCCGACGTGCCACTTCCCTCCCTGGGCGAGTGGGGGGGGGGGCAGAGGAGGAGGCGGCAAGCCGTTTTTAACGGCCGAGGGAGAGAGAAGGGGTTTGTACGGATGCGCAGTATTTCCGCGCATGCGCTGTCCACCTTTGTCATGGGGGATGTTGGGAGATGTAGTCCCCAGGGGTTTTTGCATTTTTAGAACATAAGAACATAAGAAGAGGGTTTTTGCATTCTTTTTAAGTGTTGTACACAGGGATCTCTAGCAAACATTTTTAAGTGGTTGTTTGGGTTTTTTGCGAAATTTTCCGAGCGTTGGTCACTCCTTGTACCGTTTAAGGTTTGGTGGCCAAATTTGGTGTTTCTGCGTTCTGTGGTTTTGTTGTTTTTAAGCCTATAATTATGACATGAAGATTTATATAGATATAGATATATAGATATAGATGAAAGCAACAGAAAAATACATCCTTACCTTATCAGTATTATCTGAAAGGCATAGTTCAGCTAAATCTAGCAGATCAAGCACATCCTTAACAGAATCTCTGCAACCTCATTTCCCTCTTGAGTTTCCAGATACCTACCTCATTACAGCGGGATGCTTAAAAATGTGGATGAAAATGCTGGTTGATATTCTCAGCAAGAATGCCTCAAGGACAATTTAAACACCACTTTTTTACTGGAATATGATAACCTACCCTTGTAATAAGCACAATGCCTTCAAGTAAAGTGTGTCTTTGAGTGAGGCAAGAGTCACATGATACAGAACAGGCAGGAAACTGCCAGGCACCAGATTTCACTCCAGGACACCTTGCTATGAACAGATTTTGGCTGCTCCAGAAATGATGAGCTGTCACTTTGAGTTTCAGCTGAAAATCATCTCTGTTGGGGGCTTTGGAAGGGACAGACAAGAAGCTTACACACACTGTTATGTTTTCTCAGTGAATGTGAATTTTCTGTTGGTTTTTTTTTCTCGTGTCGGGAGTGACTTGAGAAACTGCAAGTTGCTTCTGGTGTGAGAGAATTGGCAGTCGGCATGGCTCGCCCAGATGTTTTACCAAGAGGCTTCTCTTATTTATTTAAAGTTTTTGTACCCCGACCTTCTCACCTCCATGGAGGGACTCAGACCGGCTTACAGCAAAATTCAATGGCATACAAATTTAAAACATCTTAAAACAGCATATTAAAATACATAAAAACAGAGATACATAAAACCACATTGTCCCCACATGAGAATCTGGAGCTGACAGGTGGCGCTCACCCTGCTCCCTGAATTCGAACCGTCGACCTTTTGGTCAGCAGTCCTGCCGGCACAAGGGCTTGACCCATTGTGGCATTGGGGGCTCCTCATTTTGTGGGTGAATTTTCACCCATTCTTTAACTTGGGGTTAAGAAGCACTGCTGCTTGCACTTTCCCTGTAAGAGGCTTGCCAGAAGTAGTTCCAAAGGCATCCTCTACAATCCAAACCTTGATATGTACAGGCCTATCAATAATGCTCAACTTTGGTCTCATCATTCATGCATATTCCTAAGGCTGGCTCCAGATGCAAATGTAGCTCAAGGTGGTGCTGGCAAAGGCAGACTACTAATGAGTCGCCTCGCAAAGTGGGATTGTCTCAGCTTGTTCCAAAGCTCTGAAAATATTCCTATTTTATTCACAGGCAGAGAGATCAGCCAAAACCGATTCAAACCGATTGTAGAAACAGACAAATGCACACATCACACTACATGGAATTAAAAGGTTTCCCTTTTTTTACCTGTTTCACAACAGTAACGGTTCCTGGGGCCATGGCAACAACGGAGGCAACAGCAGTGGCATCATGGGGTTCCGAACCCAGCTCTATAATTTGCTGCAGGATGTTAACCGCGGTGGAGTCAAATCGCCCCCCTTATCAGAAAGAAGCAGAAGGAATGGCAACATTAAGATAGGCATTAAGATAACACTGGTGTTTAAATTTTCATTTTGTTCAAGTTCATCTCTTTTGCTCATCTTTCTGCCTTTGTGCATCCCATCAAATCCATTCCAAAGTCATTTCCTCCCCCCACTCCTCATTCAAATCTTTTACCAAAACTTTCTGGGTTACTATTGTCAAAAAAGTGCAAAAGTAAGTCAATTTTATGAGACCCTGAATAACAAAATACATATTCCTTCGGAAGTCAGACTTGGTTACGGTAGTCCAAGCTCTGGTGACATCCTGAATAGACTACTGCAATGTGCTCTACGTGGGGCTGCCTTTGGAGACTGTTCTGAAGCTACAAGTAGGTGGCAACTGGATTGCTCACTGGGGCAGAGTACAGAGACCATACCACTCCCGTCAGCTCCACTGGCTGCCAATCTGCTACCGAGCACAATTCAAAGTGCTGGCTTTAGCCTATAAAGCCCTAAACAGTTCTGACCCAGCTTATATGTCTAAACATATCTCCCTCTATGAACCACCGCAGAGTCTAAGACCATCTGGGAAGGCCCTGTTCTCAGTACCGCCTCCTTCGCAGGTGCGATTGGGGGAGACAAGTGACAGGCCTTCTCAGTGGTGGTCCCTCAGCTGTAGAACTCCCTCCATTGGAAATTAGATCCCTCCCTCCTGACCTTCCGCAAGAGAGTGAAAACATGGCTTTGTGACCAAGCCTTTAGAGAACTTGTGCAATAGATACGAGTTAGAACAATATGCAATGACCATTCAGAATGGCCTAGATTACGCTTGTGAATTACGTGTTTAACTCTGAATGTATTGTTTTTGAATGTTTTAATTGTTTCTAATGTACTTTTAAATTCTATTTTAATAATTTAAGTATAGATTGTGTTTTAAGGCATCAAATCATTGCTTGTATGCAAAGTCGCCTTGAGTCCCCTCCAGGGTGAGAAAGGCAGGGTAGAAATGTCGTAAATAAATAAATAAATATACACTTTTAAGACTTAGATGCCTTGTGTCTGATGTTTAGTGTCATCTGGATTGTAAGCTCCTAAGCAAGGGCCAGGTTCTTTAACACAATGACTAGTGGATGGCTAATCAACTCCCCCCCCCCCCCAAAAGCAGTAAATTAGCAAGAATCAGACAGCAGGTCTATGCTGCAAACAGTTGCCTAGAATAACCCTTGCTTGCATTTCTTCTTGAACACTGATGAAGAAACAAATTATAACATCTAATAAGCAAATCCTTTTGGATGAAACTCCACTTCAGCCTCAAGAAGCTGCATTTTGAGAATACCTGCTATTTAGAAGGCAGCACTGTCCAAACTTCCAAGAATTTTCACATCATTAATAGCTTAATCAGAATAATTAGGAAGCATCTTTTGCAATATCACGTGAAAACTATTCAGAAGTTGAGAAATTACTCAATAGTTACAGTGGTCATTTGGCCTACGTATTGCGCCATTTACGTTTTTTTTGCTCTTTGTGATTATGTTTGATTTTATTGCATTATTTTGCACTGATTATTGTATTTTATGTTCGTTTCGTTTTATCGCGATACTATGTTATGCTTTTATGTTATTGTATTGTAATGTATTACTGGGCTTGGCCGCCCCGAGTCCCTTTGAGGAGATGGTGGCGGGGTATAAAAATAATAATAATTATTATTATTTTGGTGGTAACATAATGTCACAACTAAATCTAATTTGCTACAAAGCATTGCTATAAGTATTGTTGAAGGCTTTCATGGCCAGAATCACTTGGTTTGTGAGTTTTCCGGGCTATATGGCCATGTTCCAGAAGCATTCTTTCCTGACGCATTGGCTATACAGCCCGGAAAACTCACAACTCATTGCTATAAGCATTTTGGTGGATAATTGCTTGCAGGGATCTATCAACCAGAAAACAAAAGAAAATAAAAAATAGCCACTGAAAAGGCAGCAAAAGGAGAAAACAATAGCTGCAAGCAGCCATAAAATATCAACAATAGAAACTTCTTCATGCGGTCATTACATTTGCCTTTGAAACTTGGCACTAAGCTGTACTGGATTCTACAGTCTTTGCATCCTGGTGCAAGCAATGGCTACAGGAACCACCAAGCTACGTTTATATCTAGGACAACTCCGGTTTGCTGCAGGAAGTAAAGGCTGATTTATGACCGAAGAAGCTTCTTGCAACTCTTGATAATATCTAGTGTAATATCAAAAAAGGTATTTGCACAAGAAGAATGAAAAAAAGTGGGAGATCAGAGAGGCAAAGCAAGCACAGCACTGATTTTCTGACTCCCCAAATGAGGCAAACCTAAAAAGCTGTGAAAAAAAAGTATTTTTTAAATAGAGGTGATCCAATTCCTTGTCGAAAAGACCATTTACGCCTCACCCCTTTTTAAAATCATGTTCCTTTTGGACAATACTTCAGAGAGACATGCCAGTGTGTACCTGTAGCTGCTTCTTTACAATGCCTGAAGCTATTCTCACGAATCTGTTGCTGATAGAAGGTATCAGGTTTTCCAAAGTGCTGCAAACTTGGCAATTTTAATGTGGAAAGAGAAGCCTCATCTCTCCTACACTCACTTTTGCTAACAGGATATAAAACCAGTGCAGCATAGAAAAAAAACCCTACAAATACCACTTCAGTCACCAAAATCACTGGTGGCCATAGAAAAGCTATCTTTCTCTCCCCCCCCCCTCCTGTTTACTATCTATATCAGAGATGCCAACCTGTAATAGAATCATAGAGTTGGAAGAGGCCTCGTGGGCCATCCACTCATACCCCATTCTGCCAAGAAACAGGAAAATCGCATTCAAAGCACCCCCGACAGATGGCCATCCAGCCTCTCTTTAAAAGCCTCTAAAGAAGGAGCCTCCACCACACTCTGGGGCAGAGAGTTCCACTGCTGAACAGGTCTCACAGTCAGGACGTACTTCCTAATGTTCAGGTGGAATCTCCTTTCCTGTACTTTGAAGCCATTGTTCCACGTCCTAGTCTTCTGGGCTGTGGAAAATAAGCTTGCTCTCTCCTGCCAATGACTTCCCCTCACATATTTACAGTATCTATGGCCTTCATCATGTCTCTCTCTTCTCAGCTTTCTCTTCTGCAGGCTAAACATGCCCAGTTCTTTAAGCTACTCCTCACAGGGATTGTTCTCCAGACCCTTGATCATTTTAGTTGCCCTCCTCTGGACACATTCCCGCTTGTCAATTCCATAGGTCAGTGCTGTCCAACTTCTGGCGGGTCCAGGGCCGGATAAGAGGTCACTGATGACCTGCGGGGCCGCTCGGCCCCGCCCCCAGGCCCCGCCCCCAGCCCAGGCCGCCCCCTCCTAAAGCCGCTGAAGAAGAAGGAGTAGGCGGCGCCACGAGCAGCACGTCACAGGCCTGGCGACGCTGCTCTTGGCACCGCCTACTCCTCCTTTTCGGGCGCCTCCCTTCCTAGGCCGGGGAGCCGCCGAAAGGAGTAGGCGGTGCCAAGAGCAGCGCGTCACGCCAGGCCTGTGACGCTGCGCTGCTCTTGCGCGCCCTTCTCTGCTTTTTTTCGCTCCCCCGGCCTAGGAAGGAGGGGGGGCGCGAAAGGAGGAGTAGGCGGTGCCAGGGGCAGCGCGTCACGCCAGGCCTGTGACGCGCTGCCGTGGCGCCGCCTTCTGCCCCGGCGCCCCCCCCCTTCCTAGGTAGGGAGGGGGGCGCCGAAAAGGAGCTAGCTCTCTTCCTCCTCCCTGCCCCGCCTCCCCCTCCCCCCCGGCCGCCCTTTTTAAAAAAAATCCAATTTTTTAAAAAAAAAAAATTTTAATAATGGCGGCTGAGGGCCTAGGGGGGGCCGTGTCCACAGGCTACGGGGCCGGATCCGGCCCCGGGGCCGCCAGATGGACAGCCCTGCCATAGGTCATCACCACTAGTTTGAATTGTTACTGAAAACAGATTGGTAGCCAGTGAAGCAGTTGCCCACAAGGGAGGTATATGCTCCCTGGAGGTCTTGTAAGTTAATTATTAACACAGTTAGTTAATGAGATTCACTTTGAGCACTTAATATTTCTAAACTGCTTTGCAATGGACTTTTTTCTCCTTATGGATAACACCATTACCATTTTCAGAGGTATGTCGCAAGTCCTGTAAAGCAGCAACAGCAGCCTGGGCTCCTTGCATATCTCCAGCTTCTGTAATTTGGAGATATGATGAGGTGTCTTCATCGGAAATCTCTGTCGTTTGCTGCAAAGCAGGCCAGTGACCAGAGGGGGGGGGGGGGGAGGAATGAGCAGACACATCATAAAGATGACAACAGGCAGACAGACAGACAATTAATTTACACCACTGGAGAAATTACACTGTATAGCAGGTATTGCACTACCTGACCTCCGCCGGGAAGTAGCAACCAACAGTGAAAGGACCAAGGAAGTGACATCTCCAGCCCATCCCCTGTCTGGATATCAGACGGAAGGTAACGACTTAAATCAAGAAATAGTTTTCTAAGATCTACAGCTACACTTGCTGGAACAACTCTGCAAGCGAGAGTCCAAAAGTGGCAGGCTAAAACCCCGAACCTCAATCAATGGTTGATACCAAATGAGAGACTCCCTCCTGGGCACACAGAAAACTGAGCGACTTGGAAGGTACTGAACAGACTGCGGTCTGGCACCACAAGATGCAGAGCCAACCTTAAGAAATGGGGCTACAAAGTGGAATCCACGACATGCGCGTGTGGAGAAGAGGAAACCACTGACCACCTACTACAATGCATTCTGAGCCCTGCCACATGCAGAATGGAGGACCTTCTTATAGCAATACCAGAGGCACTCCAAGTGGCCAGCTATTGGTCAAAGGACATTTAATAGAATGCCAAGTTTGTAAACTTTGTGTGTGTGTTTTTTTTAAAAAAAATTACAATACAACTATACCCTTAGTTTGCTTCTCACGCAATAAATAATAATAATTTTAAAGTACATATATACTATTTTGGGGGCACAGATACCACAAAACATTGTATAACAAACATAATCTATCTTTGAACAGTGAAACCAAAATAATTTGGTACTGCAAAATGGCACAGATTTTTGTGTGTGTCAGGAACGACTTGAGAAACTGCAAGTCACTTGTGGTGTGAGAGAATTGGCTGTCTGCAAGGATGCTGCCCAGGGGATGCCCAGATGTTTTGATGTTTTACCATCCTTGTGGGAGGCTTCTCTCATGCCCCCACATGGGGAGCTGGAGCTGACAGAGGGAGCTCACTCGCACTCTCCCCGGATTCGAACCTGCAACCTTTTGGTCTTCAGTCCTGCCAGCACAATGGTTTAACCCACTGCGCCACCGGGGGCTCCATGGCACAGATTGAAAACTCTGTAATATAAATTTGTTTTTAAAGCTTTCCGAGACAAACCAGGAAAGGGATCTTGGGGTTTTGGTGGACAGCTCAATGAAGATGTCAACCCAGTGCGCAGCAGCAGTGAAAAAAGCAAATTCTATGCTTGGCATGATCAGGAAGGGAATCGAAAATAGGTCGGCAAATGTTGTATTGCCTCTCTACAAATCTATGGTGAGGCCACATCTGGAGTACTGTGTACAATTCTGGTCACCGCACCTCAAGAAGGATATAACGGAACTGGAAAAGGTACAGAAAAGGGCAACAAGAATGATCCAAGGGATGGAGCAGCTCCCTTACGAAATCAGGTTGCAACGCCTTGGTCTTTTCAGCCTTGAAAGACGGCGTTTAAGAGGTGACTTGATCGAAGTGTATAAAATCATGCATGGGATAGAAAAGGTAAATAGAGAAAAAATATTTTCTCTGTCACACAACACTAGGACTAGGGGGCACTCCTAAAGCTCCAAGGCAGGAAAGTTAGGACTAATAAAGGAAATATTTCTTCACCCAGAGGGTCATTGGGTTATGGAACTCACTTCCAGAGGAGGTTGTGACAGCTGTCAGTCTGGACAGCTTCAAGGCAGGATTAGACAGATTCATGGATACCAAGGGAATCAGTAGCTACTGAAACGGACATCCAAGTGCCACCTCTGTGTTGATGGAGGCAGGCAGGATTTTCCCCGGGTACTGGTTGTGGGGGGTCGGGAGCAGGTGAGGGTTTTGCCCTCCTTTCTGCTAGAGATCCCCGTGTACAACTAGTGGGCCACTGTGTGACACAGAATGCTGGACTAGATGGGCTGAGGCCCGATTCAGCATGGCTCTTCTTATGTTCTTATGTTCTTATGGTGTGCCTCGAAGCCATTTCCAACCTAAAGTGACCACAACATGAACCTGTGATGGGGTTTGCCTTTCCTCTGAAGCACAAGGAATGCAATTCGGTCAAGGTCAGCCAGTGAATTTAGAAGATTGAGAGGGATCCAAACTCTTGTCTCTTGGGTCCTAGTCTAATATTCAAACGATTTGAGAATTTGCTAGGAATAGACTCCCAACATCATGGATTCAGGATGGCAGACAAACTGTCTTTTTAAATATCTTTTTGATCTTACTTAAAACATATGAGCAGTGTGAAGGCAGTTTTTAGGTAAGCTTTAGATGACAAGAAAACTAGAAATGAAGCACTATCTTACACTCAATTCATGTTTAATTCTGAACACTTCAAGAGCTGTAACTCAAACTTTCATATTAGCATTACTCACTTGTGACTCCTAATTGATTTATCTTTTAGTCTTCTAATGTGCTTCTATATTTTAAGTCGTTAACCTTCACCAACATTCAGACTTTATAACTCTCTAAATTTAGGCACATTTTCATACATGGAGACTAAACTGAATATAGAAGGAATCCCAGTCTTGCACCATGTAAATAAAGCAAAATGTGTTTTCTAAGCCCAACCAGAGGAATCTCAGTCTTAACCGGAATGACAATCTACATTAAATAATTACAATGAAAGAAGTGCTTGGAAGTTTTGATGTTTTTGCCATCATCTATGTAGTTTATATTTTGTTTTAATTCTCAACCCACTTCCCCATTACACCATTTTAGAGAAGCACAGGATTTTAGGGGGAGCTATCAGAGCTTGAATTTACCTCCCACTTCATTTCCCCATCACGTTCCACTAATCTGAGCCCATGTTTGTTTTTCAGGTGTCGGTTGCATTCCCATTTTGTACCGTACACAAAGTTGCACACAGGGCACTTGATGCCACCTGCAGGAAAAGGAAACAAAGAAGAAATGAACATGGACATTGTCACTGTTGGGGTGTCAGAATTCTCCCATTGATATTAAATGAAAATATAAGCCTTCCATGTCACCCACAGATTACTTTCTTAAAAATCAAGTTTAACAACTCTGCCATCTATGTTTATGAAGTGTTGAGGAACTTACACCTACCTCACCTCCCAAGCACGTTCTGTCCATGACTTTTCTCCTACCCGGTTTGGCTGTTTACAATTATTCATAGTGGTTGAAATTCTGTTTTAGCCATTACTACAGTCAGACTTAATTTAGTAGATTGATCTCCTCATTGACTCACTATTCAACAACTGTTTGAATGGGTCCAGTCTAGTTCATTAGCTGGGAGTAATGAACAAGAATGTCAGCCAGTGGAGATATAGTAAACACTGAGGTTGGGAGCAACCAAAAAGGGGAGTAATACCAATTCAATCAAAAATACATATTATATTGATATTCTTCTTACAAATATATACTAGAAAGAGGTACACAACACAGTAAAGTACACATGCACTTGCCCAATGTCCGTAGCGAAAGTTCGTGCGGCGATGTTGAATCGGATTATATCCGTCCACACTGGAAAAAGTCTTCAAGTTATTTATAATCCACAATAGTCAAATGCGGTTTTCCAGTGCGGGCCTCGGGATAATAATATGGAAGTCAAAAATACGGAAGTCAAAAATGCACAAAGTAAATACAGAACAGTGTATCCCGGATATAATCCGATTCAACATCGCCACATGAACTTTCGCTACGGACATTGGGCAAGTGCATGTGTACTTTACTGTGTTGTGTACCTCTTTCTAGTATATATTTGTAAGAAGAATATCAATATAATATGTATTTTTGATTGAATTGGTATTACTCCCCTTTTTGGTTGCTCCCAACCTCAGTGTTTACTAGATTTAGATAGTGCAGCTACTATTACTCTGTGTTTGTGTAGCCAGTGGAGATAGACATTTTAATTGTTATTCTGGGGTTTATTGTGCTTTGTCTTCTATTTTTTAAAAAACACAAAATTGTTTACAACAATGTTTCCTAAACCATCTGATGTGGGGGAGATTTCCCTCAATTCTAGCTTCTTCTTTCCACTATTTATTTATTTATTTATTTATTTATAATATTTCCATCTCGCCTTTTTCCTCAACGCGGAGCCAAGGTGGCTTACAAACAGAATACAAACATTAAAATCCTTCAATCAGGAGAACAAAATAGATAAAACCATGATGAAACAACAATCAATAAAATCCCACATTTCAGTTAATACCATAACCTCCTCCTCCTCCATGTATCCCTCCTCCATCCTGATCACAAAATCCCCAACTCCTGCAATGTCTCAATTAAAGGCCTTGTTAAATAAAGTCTTGACCCCCTTCCTAAAGCTGAGCAAAGATGGAGCAGCCCTTAGTTCTTCAGGGAGGGAGTTTCAGAGGGCTGGGGCTGCACCTGAGAGGGAGCCTTCTCTAGTTATGCATAAACTCGCCTATTGCACTACCATTACACTAGGGACAGCTACCATATTTGTGACCATCAAGGAGGGTTCTAACTGTGTGGATTCCCTGCCATATACATCTCCAAACTGTGCAATTCTTCACTGTTTGGAAACATTTGGGTTTTTGTTTTGTTTTTTGCACAGAAGACATGATTTTCTGCACATGAGATTTTTTTTTCTTCATAGAGAATCTTATCTTTGACACAAAAATTATGTTTTCTATGAAAAAAGCTACATGGATGGTTTCAGAGAGTAAGTATTAAACCCTGAAAAGCCTAGCTCTCTAAATAGTTCACTTTTGACTGTGAAAATGAAATTATATATATACCCCTGCTCCTACCTCTATATTCTTAGTAGCTGTTGGTGAGATCAGGGAAATTTTTTTCGTGCACTAAAGGATATTTGGATGCCAAATTCTTCTGAACACAGTTGTAACTTCTTAGAATGCTAACAATTTACAACTGTGTGTTGAAGAATTTGCAAGTGCAATAGGTTCCCTCTTTAACTGATTTAGTCTATATTTACTCTAAATATAGCAAAATGGTATGGGATTTCTCTATTTCGTTTGGTAACACTGAGTTGAAGTTAGACGACCGCACTCACATTTATTGACAGTCAAGGATTTTCTAAGCTAATACAAACTTACAGGTTGTGTTCGCTAAACTGAAATTGCTTCTCTGTTAAGTCACTTAATATGCAACAGTGCATGACACTTCAAGTACCTTTGGCGTAGAACAGGGCAAAGAAAGCATCAGATACAAAATCTGAAATGAAATATTCATCCCATATCACCCTTTTAATAAAAACTCAATTAGAAGAAAGACCTTTCTGTATTTCTTTTAAAATTAAAATTACTGTAACAATAACACCCTGTTAATTAAAATGGACACCTTTGTCATTCTGACTTTAATTAACAAACAACAAATGGAAGTATGTGATTGTGCTGGTAGCATAAAACTGCTGTAGTTAATTGACATCACAGCTAAAGAGAATTAATTTCTCCCCAATTCATTAAATACTCTGGCACTATGGAGGAAAAAGGTCACTGAATGACACACTTTATCTGCTTTTGACACCAGTGTACATACCAAACTTACATTTGAATATTTCATACTTCTGAAATGTCAGCTGGGAAATTGTTCTGTTGTTTTCTCCCCACAAAATGAATTAATAGAGTAATCATCCCTTGGAAATCAAATTTAATTTTTACATTGCACTGGTTCATAACTGGAACAGAATTCCCGACCCCTATCTTTAGGAGAAACCAAAGATAAGCCTTAGGATGTATATGTTTATGTAGTCATGGACATTTACTTATTTTATAAAGCTTCCTTCATAAGAGCAGCATCTCAAGGTGAATCTGCATACTGGTGCTTAAAGTCCTTTCAAATTGAAATTATGGTGGGTCCACCATATCCACAGGCTCTGGATTGCAGATTTAGTCAACTGAGAACTGGAAATGCAGAACAGAGGTGAGAAGAACCCCGAGATCTAACTCAATCAGTCCAAGAAGCAATCCCAGGGTAGGTAATGGAGCTGGCTGGCTCTCCAGATGTGGTCACTTCATGTCTAAGTCAAGGGCAGTTTTTGGGGCCAAAATTATGGATTTTGATATGACCCATAGATACGTCGAAGGTCATTCCAAAGGAGTGCTGGGTGTTACTGCTATCTCAGGGGGGCAGGCACTAGAGGAGATTGGTGCTTCGTTTAGATTTTCCTGAAATGGACTGTTACTGTTATTGTTGTTGGGTTATGAACTTATATCCGAGACTCAACGTGGCATACAATAGTAAAAATTATATATTTTGCAATGTGAAACCTAAAATATGTAAACAGTAGAATTAAACATAAAATAGTTAGCAACAAATAGTTAAGATCACCTAAAAGCATTAAATACGATACAAATAATTAAAACACTATACAGCCCCCTCTGGTTCCTTCTGGAAAACTAAGCTCATGTCTTTCTCTGCTCTATTCAGAGATGCAGAAAGTTACTTTTTTGACAATGAGTTAAGGTAGAGTACTTACATTGGCCTGTGAATAAGTTAACCCACTTTTTTGGAGTAATTTTTGACCAAAATTTCTAAAATTATACACGAGAATATTAAGTCCTGTTCAGCAGATACACTGTAAGGCATGTATTCTTTGAGCTCCTTCACCTCGACGCGGCCCATTAGCCACCCACTTCTGTCTTTGGAACTAACAAGTCAAATGCCTCTATGGCCCTGCTGTAGCACTTCTGTTCTTTCTTTCCAAAGGCAAAAGAGCTGGTATTTCTACCAACTATTTATTTACTGTATTTATATACCACCTTTCTCACCCCTTGGGGAACTCAAGGTGGTTTACAACATATTAATGGTGAAAATTCAATGTCAACATACAGCAATACAAAGAAATCATAATAATTAATAGGGCTGTTTTCGAATTTCGGATACTTCTGAATTTCGGAAGTTTTTTGCCTACTTCCGACTTTTGAAGCAACTTCCGATCACTAACTCCCAAATAGGAAGTGATGCTGCATTTCCAAATCTGTTTGGAATTCCGAATTTCAGATGTCATTTCCGAATTTTCTTGTTGATTGCTCATTGACTGATGGATAACAGCTGACTCTCCCTTCTGCTGACTTTTTGGGCCATTTTTGAAGGCGGGTGCCATTTTTGAAAACTTCTGAAGACTTCCAAATTTTGGAAATACTTCCGAATCAATTCCGATTTTTTTTTTAAAAAAAAATCGGAAGTCAATCACATCCGATTTTTGAACAAAATCAACATCCGGTTCCGAAATTGAAGCATTTTTTTTGCCTTCGGAAACAGCCCTAATAATTAATTACTACATGTAAATTTGACTTAAATAATTGAAACCGTTAAACATAAGACATAAACAAATGTAAACAATCAGACAAAACATTAAAATCATCCTAGTAGAAATATTAAAATCACATAATCCACACACAAAAAAAGCACACCATAACCATTCTGATTGTCATTGCGCATGTACCTTAATTATTCCAGGGCTTATCACTGACTCATATCTATGCCCTCTGCTTCTGCAGAGCTACCTACCAAATCCACTTCACAAAGCTGAAGAAGGCAATCCTTGCAACCATGGCTTGCCATTGCAAACACAATATTGCTTCGTAAAGCAGAAGGCTGTATAAAACGAAAACCTTATTTGAGATGGATAGATTCAATCAAGGAAGCCACAACCTTGTTATAACTTGGGAGACATGGATGTCTCTCATTCATAGTGTTGCTATAAATTGAAGCCAATATGATGACAAGTAACAACAACAGAAATCCTGGTGACATATTTTCTTTTGAGTGAGAAAGAAAACTTAAGGTTGAATTTTTCAGTAGCAGCTATTGAAGATCTGGGACCCCAAGCCTCAAGTTATGTATCATCAACTTTAAAAGTCTATTATGAGTAGGTTATTAATTGAAATCTTTCCTAGAATCCTCCCTTTATTAATGCAAGAATTTGCAAGATCACTCCTCTTAAGCCTTCCATTTGACAGACGTGTGACTTCTTTTTCTTCTGTTCTTGGCTGTTTCTGAAACTCTGGACTGTCCGTGCATCCAATCATATTGGTTCTTGCTGATCATACTGTTGCTCAATCCAGTTTGGTGTAGTTTAAGGTGGCTGGCCAATAGTGGATGTCCAAGATTTCAGACATGAATAAAAATGAAAGAGATCTGCTTCAAAGATGCATTTAATGAAGGGTTCTCTCCAGACAAGATGGGCATGAGAACATCAGCCTTCTCTTGCTATGGTTCAGCAGCAACTGATATTCAAAACATGCGGCCTCTGATTTTGTTACTGGTATAAGAACATTCTGACTAAAAGCCAAAGGAACCAGAGATGTGCTTCATTACTGAGCCCTTTAATAATTCAACTGCAAAAAATGCATTTCTCTTTTTGCTTTCTCAGGACTCAGACATGCAAATGCTTGGAAACACCTCTTCTTTAAACTTCATCTCTCATTCCTATCTTTGTAGCAATGGGAGAAAGACTCAGTATAAATTCTGAATACTTTGGGCTTGCGTCACCATTTCCATGCTGTTAGAGCATAAACTAGCGCTTCCGATAGACATGAATTCTTTGCCAAAAAAATAAAATAAAATAAAGACAACGAATAATTTGGAAGTGCTTTTAGAATGTCATGGTTGGGAGAATTATGTTTTATTCATTATCTGGAGCTGAAGTGTTATTCTGGTATTCATTCTAGTGTAACAAAAAGGGGAAAATGTAAATCCCCACAAGATGCTTCTTTGGGGGGGGGGGGAGTTATGCATTTTGTCATTCAACAAGAGGATAAACAAAGTTGGAAACTATCAGAAATAAAAGTAAAGAATCCAACTCTCAACCACAACAACTCAGTGTTTTCAAATACAATAGAATCTAATTTAGTATCCTTTATTTCCCCACATGCAGCAGTGTTACGTGCTTTGTTATGTCCCGAATCTTTAAATCCATTTCATACTCTACAAGCTACTGGATTGTGCTGTCAGACTGCCAACTGCACAACGGCAAAATATCCCCTGAGAGATGGGAAAAAAAGAGCACCACACACATCTCCTGCGGCTGCATCTGGATACTCTGCTATTCTGTCAAACCCTTTACTGGGAGTCCAAAGTGAAATTATTTCTCTTAAATGTGCCACTCCCTCCCCCATCTTCTGTGACTGCAGATTGCGGTGACTGTCACAACACTGAATAATGCCATAGCTGGAACTGAAGCATGACTTCTTTTTAAAAAACAGGCAAATACAGAAAAATAAAACCCCAAAACCTCACACTCTGATGCTCTGCTCATTATCTGGAAGCATGCCAAGCTGATTTTGGGGGAAATCATAGCTGAAATAATGTGTGCAAAAAAACAAAGCACAAAATGAGCATTTTTCGGGGAAACAACATGGAAGACATGCTCGGAGCTTAATAATGCCAGAAATTTACTCCTACATCAGATTGACAAGTGACAGAGAGAAAACCTGGTCAGCATCTTAGGTTAAATGGTAAATGACAGACTTACAGAAAGCACCAGGTGCATTTTGTCAAGCTAAAGACTGCCATTCCATGAAAATGAGTAAGAAGAGTTGTGAATGTCTCACTGCAAGCAAGAGGCCAAAGCGAAGGCATTGGTGAAAAACCCTCCCAGAACCCCATCGTACGTGACAATTATTGAACAGTCTCCAATATTTATTTATTTATTGCCAAGATCCTGGAACTTGTTGTGGTCTTCCAGTTTTAGAGGTTCCCTTTTTGTTGTTTATTCATTTAGTCGCTTCCAACTCTTTGTGATCTCATGGACCATCCCACACCAGAGCTCCCTGTCGGCTGTGGCCACCCCCATTTCCTTCAAAGTCAAGCCAATCACTTCGAGGATACCATCCATCCATCTTGCCCTTGGTCAGCCTCTCCTCCTTTTTCCTTCCATTTTCTTCAGCATCATTGTCTTCTCCAAGCTTTCCTGTCTTCTCACTATGTGGCCAAAGGACTTCATCTTTTCCTCTAATATCCTTCCCTCCAATGAGCAGTTGGGCTTTGTTGCCTAGAGTATGGACTTGTTTGATCTTCCCGCGGTCCAAGGCACTCTCAGAATTTTCCTCCAGCACCACAGTTCAAAAGCATCTCTCTTCCTTCGCTCAGCTTTTCTTATGGTCCAGCCATCACATCCATAGGTTACTACGGGGAAATAGTATTGCTTTAACTATGCGGATCTTCATTGCCAGCGTGATGTCTCTACTCTTCACTATTTTATCGAGATTGGTCATTGCTCTCCTCCCAAGAAGTAAACGTCTTCCGATTTCCTGGCTGCAGTCTGCGTCTGCAGTAATCTTTGCATCTAGAGGTTTCCAGATGCAATTAATTATCTAGATCAGAGTTTTTCAAACTCTGATCCTCCAGATGTGTTGGACTTCAGCTTCAACAATTCCTATCAGCTGGTAAACTGGCTGGCATTTCTGGGAGCTGAAGTCCAAAACACCTGGAGGAGTACATTATTAAATGTCCTTCCCTGTGAATAGGCAGCTCACAGAAGTCTGTTGAAACAAGCAAACCTTTATCTCCTGCTATAGAGACACAATGGAGGGAGCCAGCCTAGAGAACTCCAGAGCCTTGGGAAGAGCCACAGAGAAGGCCTTTTCAAATCTACATGTAAAGGATGGTGGAATTGAAAGAAGAAACTCCCTTGCATTTATCAAAATCTAGGCAAGCTTCAGATTGGAGAATACCATACTTCAGATATTCTACACCTGAGCCATGTAAGTACATTTAGGACTTGAGATGCCAGACTAAACAAAGCTACATAGACAGATTTTACACATAACTATTTTCTCTAGGAGTGCTTTTGGCATTGTTCCATGAAAAAAACCCCCACATACTTATTGTGTAGCATTTTAAACCCACGTGACCCCCCAAGCTGATCCATGAGAGGATAATGGGCTTCCTTTGGTTCTCGCATTCATGTGGATTTTCAATTTCAATACAACATCTATCTTTGTTTTTTTCTTTCTTGAAATCATGCCAAAGGCACTTCCCATGAGAGAAGAAGAAATTCCATTGTGATTTACCACTGAAAATGCCAAGCCGGCTCCAGCTAATACTTACTGCAGCTAATACTAACTTAATTGCCCCTTACTTCAAAGACGTGTGCCCTGCAATGCTTTTGAAGCAGGATTACCTTGTTGGAGAAGGGCTTCAGCAGGAAGTTCTCCAGAGCCTGCATTAACATATTCCTCGTAGGGATGTTTCCTGTTGTAATGTCTTTTCAAAGAACCTGATATATTGCAGGAGTAATGGCAGTGTGCACACCGGAAAGGCTGGAGAATGAAAAAGGAAATCAATTAACTATATTCATTTCTTGTTTTTAGAACCTCACTTGAGATAACAATGGCCGGAAATTCAGACTTCCGCTCTGGAAATAATGAGATTTAGATCTAGAGATGTGACATTTCCAAGAAAACCCTAAAAACTGTATACTTTTTTTAAAAAAACAACTTCACATTATTAGTATCTTTATTTATGTATTTATGTATTTATAATATTTATAGCCTGCCCTTCTCACCCAAGGGGGACTCAGAGCAGGTTACAGAACACGCATACGGCAAACATTCAATGCTGATTATACAATTAACAAGGGCAGACAACACAAACAGAAGTAAAGGCAGTTTTGCCCATCTTATTTCCGGAGTCCTGAAGGCTGTGCTTGTCCACCTGGGTGTGTGTGTGGGGTGTATGTGCTGTCACTCCATCTTCCATGCTGATGAGTTTTCCTCCGATCAATGTCCTTTAATAGACTAAAGTTATCGATTATGCATGCGGACTGAATTTGGTCATGTTTTTATCTTGGCGACCTGGCTTATATGTATTTTAATCTACTTGTATTTTAATCTTTTATTGTTTGTATGATGTTTTAAATGGTATTTTGGCATTTAATCTTTGCTGTTAGCCGGTCTGAGTCCCTCTACGGAGGTTGAGAAGATCGGGATATAAAAGTTTTAAATAAATAAATAAATAAATTTTAATAGCCTTTTTATTACTTCCCCGCTAAAAGTGTTATCTATTTTATCTACTTACATTTCTGCTTTCGACCTGCTAAGTGGACATGTGAGCTGGGGCCTCACCCCGAACTGCTGACCTTCTGATCGGCAGGACTTTCAGCATTTTAGCCTGCTGTGCTAAGCCCGGCCCCTTGCAGGCTGTATTCTTGTAGTATGTATTATATCGAACTGGCATAAAATGTGGAATATTTAAACTACAGCTCATTCACTGATAAGTACAATTAGAAATGTATTTCTTCAATTTTTAATTTTTTTGTCATAAATGTTATACAGTCCTGAACTGCAAGGAACATATGGATTATGAATTAATTAATGTTGATTTATGAGAAGCATATAGCAAATCAACGAAGGTTATTTTGTCTTTCTGTGATATTCAGCAAAGATCTGCATTCTTTCCCATAGAATGAGTAGGGGGAAAAAACCAATATTAGGAACTACAGTGATCTGTACATCATCATAAGAAAACTTGTTGCATTGTTTTAAAAATAATTTAAGGGGAGTAAATACGTGGACACTTTGTCTTAAACATTTTATTTAACATGCTAAAAGAAATAATACTACCTCCCTTTTTAGCTTTTCTGGTGAAAAAGGCTTCCTGAATTCTTTGCCCTCCCCCCCCTCCCTCTCCCGGCTTCCACATCTCTATTTAGATCTGTTCAAAATGTTAACAAACTTATTTGTTCCATCATGTCATCCTTCCCATGTGCGCACAGAACCCTGTATGCTTGCAAGTCTCACCTCTCACTTTAATACTTTTTTAATGCACTGCAAAATATAACAATACGCAGAATGGCACTGAACATTTCTGCTAACTATAACTTCTAAATTCTGGGCTTTTTCATAAAAAGATAGATTGTCAAAACATGGAGAATCACTCTTTCTGGAGTTACAAAAACAAATACAGCCTGGGGAGCTCGAAAACATGCAAATGTGAATAGATCAATAAGTACTGCTTCTGTGGTAAGGTAACGGCACTCCATGCAGTTATGCTGGCCACATGACCTTGGAGGTGTCTACAAACAATGACAGCTCTTTGGCTTAGAAATGGAAATGAACACTACCCCCAGAGTCAGACAGGACTAGATTTCATGTCAAGGGGAAGCCTTTACCTTTATATTATCTGGGTGATTAAATTACTGCTCTGCATTAATATAGAGGCATATCTCTTCACATGGGGACAGGAGGAAACTATAGCTTATGTTCTATTCAGAAATGAAGACTAAAATAGAGACTAATGTAAGGTTCCAAGGAAGTGGCACCAATACCGGAGTTGCTACACCCAGCTCTACACACAAGTTGCCCCTAGAAAATGAAAGGACTTTAGATGGCATTCTGCAAACTTGGGAACACAGACCTACGGTAATACAAATGCCAAAACCACATACCTAGAAATGACCTGTGGATGAAAAATTAAACCTCTTATGTTTCCACCCTCACATAATGTATAGGACGAACATTCAAAGGTCAGAATTCAGGTCTGTATGTATTTTACATTGTTCTATGGTGTTTCAATAACTCACAGCATTAAATGAAAGGAATATAAAAGCTATAACATGTGTCTGTATGTGTTTACAAGTTGCCTATCAATTCCATTCATTTAATAAAGTTTTAAAGAGGTTTATTTGCGTCAAAAGCATTGCATAAAATAAACACAGGTAAATTCTGAAACATTCTGAAAAGAGGTAACATCCTGGAAACACTGAACTGAGAGCTCATCTTATTGAGCATATAAAAATACACCCTTTGGCCGAAATAAAGCTCAAAATAAAATGTTCTCAAAAGGTAACAGAAGATAACATCCTAGAAAGATAATAGATTGCTTTCATGCAGCAATGTTCAAGTCGTAATCTGAACCATACTTGTGTCCTGCAGGAGGGTGAAATGTGCCATGGAAATTCAATCCGTGTATCAGATGCAGCCATCTTTCTGTGCACCTTGTGACAGGAAAACCCACAAGGTCTCCCTTTCTGCCAATTGCTGGGTAGTGAAGGACATTCTCCTAGGGATGGGAATCAGGATACCCTTGATTTCTGTGACACAGGCTATATACAACAACAGATAGCTTTGTGGGAACTAATACAAACAATGGGTGAAACCGTTCAAAATCTCGCAAAAACAACACTGACAATAAAAACTGTATATTAGCAATATAAATTGCAAATATACAGTTTTTACTGTCAGTGTTGTTTTTTCTTGTGAGCTTTGTGGGAACCCCCATGGGCCCAGTGGGTTAAAGCACTGAGCTGCTGAACTTGCTAACCGAAAGGTCGCAGGTACATAGAATCATAGAGTTGGACCTCATGGGCTATCCAGTCTAACTTTCTGCCAAGAAGCAGGTTCGAATCCAAAGAGCAGTGTGAGCTCCTGCTGTTAGCCCCAGCTTCTGCCAACCGAGTAGTTCGAAAGCATGCAAATGTGAGTAGATCAATAGGTACCACTCTGGTGGGAAGGTAACGGTGCTCCATGCAGTCATGCTGGCCACATAAACTTGGAGATGTCTACGGACAACGCTGGCTCTTCGGCTTAGAACATAAGAACATAAGAACATGTTCTTAGAGCATAAGAACATAAGAACATAAGAAGAGCCATGCTGAATCGGGCCTCAGCCCATCTAGTCCAGCATTCTGTGTCACACAGTGGCCCACTAGTTGTACACAGGGATCTCTAGCAGAAAGGAGGGCAAAACCCTCACCTGCTCCCGACCCCCCACAACCAGTACCCGGGAAATCCTGCCTGCCTCCATCAACACAGAGGTGGCACTTGGATGTCCATTTCAGTAACTACTGATTCCCTTGGTATCCATGAATCTGTCTAATCCTGCCTTGAAGCTGTCCAGGCTGACAGCTGTCACAACCTCCTCTGGAAGTGAGTTCCATAACCCAATGACCCTCTGGGTGAAGAAATATTTCCCTTTATTAGTCCTAACTTTCCTACCTTGGAGCTTCAGGGAGTGCCCCCCTAGTCCTAGTGTTGTGTGACAGAGAAAATATTTTTTCTCTATTCACCTTTTCTATCCCATGCATGATTTTATACATTTCGATCAAGTCACCTCTTAAACGCCGTCTTTCAAGGCTGAAAAGACCAAGGCGTTGCAACCTGATTTCGTAAGGGAGCTGCTCCATCCCTTGGATCATTCTTGTTGCCCTTTTCTGTACCTTTTCCAGTTCCGTTATATCCTTCTTGAGGATATATATCCTTCAGAATTGTACACAGTACTCCAAATGTGGCCTTACCATAGATTTGTAGAGAGGTAATACAACATTTGACGACCTATTTTCGATTCCCTTCCTGATCATGCCAAGCATAGAATTTGCTTTTTTTACTGCTGCTGCGCACTGGGTTGACATCTTCATTGAGCTGTCCACCAAAACCCCGAGATCCCTTTCCTGGTTTGTCTCGGAAAGCTTTGGCCCCATCAATTGGTAGGTGTAGTTGGGGTCCTTTGCCCCGATGTGCATGACTTTACACTTGTTTAGGTTAAAATGCATTTGCCACTTTGTTGCCCATTCACTCAATTTCGAGAGATCTTTCTGGAGCTCTTTACAATCAGTTTCATTTTTAACTACCCTGAACAATTTAGTGTCGTCTGCAAACTTTGCTACCTCAGAATTTACTCCTACATCCAGGTCATTAATGAATAAATTAAAAAGTAACGGACCCAAAACCTCTCACCTCTTTCCACCCAGAAATGGAGATGAGCACCAACCCCCAGAGTCAGACACGACTAGACTTAATGTCAGGGGAAAACCTTTACCTTACTATGCCATCATGCTTTATTGTCCAGAAAACACTGTCTCTTCCCCAAACCTTGACGCACTGGGCAAGAGATGAAGAGAACAACTGGAAATGGACCATTATTAGGAGATTTATTTTATTTATTTTATTATTTCAAACTTATATACCACCATTCCTGATGGCTCATGGTGGTTCACAAAAACATATATAAAACATTCGCAAAACAGCAGATTAAAACACAATAAAAACAATGTATACCTAAACAGAATATGGCTAGGCAGGACCGTTACAGATCTATTTATTTATTTATTTACATAATTTATATTCCACCCTTCTCACCCCCCAGGGGACTCATGGCGGATCACAATGCACACATACAGGCAAACATTCAATGCCATTTGACATACAACATATATAGACAGACATAGAGGCAATTTAACATCCCAGCTTCTGGCCACCAGGAGGAGCTGTTTCACCTGATGTTTCACCTGCATCTATGGCAGGCAACCTCTGAAGATGCAGGTGAAATGTCAAGAGAGAATGCTTCTAAAACATGGCCATACAGCCCAAAAAACCTACAACAACCCAGTGATTCCGGCCATGAAAGTCTTCGACAATACATTGAGTAAAACTGAGTTTCTAATAATTGGAAAGTCAAACACAAATTTTGAGGATCTATTTGTTTTTCCTCATAAATGTGCTCTTTGTCATCTGATTGAGATTATCATGGCTACACTCACTGTGTTATAACCTTTTCAACTGGGAAGCCCATCAGCTTAAGATGCAAGCACCCTGGAACTAATGCTAATTATCTTCAAGCCCAGCAAAATCTGAAATGTTACTGGATGTTTCAAAGTTTATCTTTAACTTGTGCTTTCCCGGAAAATAAAGGGGCAAAAATCTGTTTCCATACCGGCTACATTATTCTATCTTGTTCTCATCCGTCCCAATATGAAGGTTGCATGAATGTCTGTTGGCATAGAAATACTTCATGCAAGATGTATATTATATGAAAAGCCCTCACTATTTGGTTTACCAGGTTGCACCTTCATATTTGATTTGGAACTCATGCAAATTGTGCAAATTTGTGTCCATTTCACACAAAAGGGATGCAGTGCTCTAATTAGCAACACAAGGTAGAATATTAGTTTTCAAAAGAGATGCTGAAAAATTGCTTGCTTTGCAACTGGCAGGGTAATTTGAAGCTTATAAACATCACTGTTCTCTGATTGAATGGAAACCCTGTCTTCAGAAGTAGCCCAGCTGAAACTAAATCTTATGCTTTGCACACACAAAAAATTAATCACCTTGCAAAAATCAATAAGTACCCGTGTCCTACAAGATTCCCTCTAGAGGTCTCAAATAAATCCATGCAAATGGTCTTGCTGACTAGAATATTGAGTAAAACAATGCAAAAACATTCCTGAAACATGTTTTAAGTTCACAAAAACTCTGAGAAGCAATTATTCACATGTTCTTTTTGTCAATGGGAAAGTTGGAAGCAGGGCCGTAGCCAGGCTTTTGATTCGGGGGGAGGGGGCTGAGACTGGGTGGAAGAGGGTCTACCCTAGCAAACTTTTTGTATTGTTATCCCAATAACCTCATTAATGTGGGATATAATGAGCATGGTGATCAGATCATGATATGAATAAACATAACAGTTTAAATAATGTACCAGTAAGGCCTTTTCGCGGACCACCCTGAGAATTTCGGGGTGGGGGGCTGAAGCCCCCTTAGCCCCCCCCCCTGGCTACATGCCTGGTTGGAAGTGAAGGAAGACTGGAAATCAGATGCTTCAGGTTCAAAGAGAAGGTAACAAACACACAAAATCATACGTGTTCCAAAGATAAGTGCCTTATCTAGTTCTTAAACTCCAAACAGTTGATCATTACAGTATCATGGATTATTTGGTTGATTGTATTCCAACACTAAAAAACTATTTCGACTTTTAGATATTCTGAAGACCATTTAAAAACCAATACTGGTCTAATGATGCCATCAGAGAAAGGCCATTGGAGAAATGCTAAGTGCTCCCAGATGCCTGGGAGCACTTAGCATTTTTGACGTTCTCATTAGGATGAAAAGAGATACCCACAACCAGATGGCAAAGGAAGGAGAATCTTTTCTTTCCCATCGGTGATTCCTTTCTTTCCCATCAAAAATCTGAAACAACTAATTCATCATGTTGCATTCCCTGTGATGAATGGGGAAAAAAGTCCTCCTGGAGGTCAGGAATGATGACCTCCAATGTCATTAACCCAAAGTCCCAAGAATCTTGAGCTCTGAGGATTACCTGGGAAGGAACCCCACTGGAGCATTGCAGCACACCAAAATACCTGGGAGTCACTCTGGAACATGCTCTGACTTATAAGAATACCAAGCAAAAAGTGGGTGCTAGACATGTGCTTTTCACCTTAAGAACAGACAAGCATCTCAAAGGAATCCCACTGGAGAAGGAATGCCATTGCAGCACACCAAAATACTTGGGAGTTACCCTGGACAGGAATCACTGCTTGCCCTATCAAGCAAAAAGTGAGCCCTAGAAATAATATCATACAAAAGCTGACTGGCACAACCTGGGGATCACCACCAGACGCAGTGAAGACATCTGCCCTTGTGCTTTGCCACTCTGCTGCTGAATACACATGCCCAGTGTGGAACACATCTCACCACATCAAATGGTTGATGTGGCTCTTAATGAGACATGTTGCATTATCACAGGGTGTCTACGTCCCATACCACTGGAGAAATTACACTGTTTAGCTGGTATTGCACCACGTGACATCCACCGGTAAGGCAGTGACATCTTTGGCCTACTCTCTGTTTGGCTATCAGGCAGCATGCCAACATCTTAAATCAAGAAACAGCTTCCTAAGATCTACAGAGATACTTGCAGAAACACCTCAGCAAGCAAGAGTCCAAAAGTGGCAGGCTAAAATCCAGCACCTCAGTCAGTGGCTGAGACCGGATGAGAAACTCCTTGCTGGGCACACAGAAGACTGAACAACCTGGAATGAGCTGAACAGGCTGCACTCTGGCACCACAAGATGCAGAGCTAGCCTCAAGAAATGGAGCTACAAAGTGGAATCCACAACATGTGGGTGTGGAGAAGAGCAAACCAGAGGCCTCCTACTACAATGCAACCTGATCCCTGCCACATACCTTCTCACAGCGACGCCAAAGGCAATCTAAGCAGCCAGCTTCTGGTCAAAGGACATTTAGCATAATGCCAAGGGGTTTTTTTTAACTTTCTGTTTTAAAATGCATTTTAACTGTACCATCAACACGCTTCTGACATGATAAATAAATAAATAAATAAACCCAAAGTCCTTTTTGTCTTTCTATTTTCTCTTAATGTTCTTCAAACTGGATAAAGTTCTATTTCAGGATATTTATGTTTGTAAATATAAAACTGCAGTTATTCTAAAGGTTTTGCTTATACTTGAAATAAAAGGAAGGGGAAAAGTTTATTATATGTTTGAAAACCAAAGCATGAATTCCTTATTTACTGCATTACACTTTATGAATGTTGCAGGCTTCTTTGGGGATTCTGGTTGAAAACAAGAATCATACATATGAAATAAATAAGCTTTTTTTAAAACCCTGGAAATACGCAAAGGGTCGCAAAAGACGTCAAAACAGAAAGAATGAGAATACCTGTTGGGAATCACGAAACTGAACCGTACATAAAATTTAACCTTTGTGTTTCAATTCATTACCTGTAATAATTCAAAGCCATTTTCTATTGGACAAGGGTACTGCATATCAGATTCCTAATCTTTTCTCAGCTCCATCTATTCATAAAGCCATCTTGCTTCTGGCTCACCCACTGTGTTTTCATCAGTTTCCTCCACTTTCGTTACTAAGAGTAGTTCACTTACTCTAGGTAAAGTTGGCTTCTTTCATTCAACCTGCTGATATTTCTGTCCTTTCATAAAGAGATCTTCATGTTGTCCTCCTTCTATAATCCACCATTTCTAATACACCAACAGCTATCAGAGTACATCATGTCTAAATCTTTCAAATAGTGCATGGTATTAATAAGGCAAAGGTAAAGGTTTTCCCCTGACATTAAGTCTAGTTGTGTACAACTCTGGAGGTTGAATATTTGCTACTACCACCAAGATCTGCACCCGCGGCGGCTCCACCCGGGCCTAGCCCCCGCGGCCCGCATCGCCCGCGACGGAGGTTGGTGCTCATCTCCAGTTCTAAGCAGAAGATTCAGCATTGTCTGTAGACACCTCCAAGGTCATATGGTCGGCATGAATACATGGAGTATTTGTTTATTTAAAACTTTTATAACCCGGCCTTCTCACCTCCGAAGAGGGACTCAGAACGGCAAACAGCAAGTATTCAATGCTAGCATTTAAAATCTAAAAACATCATAAATTTACAATAAAATACAATACAATAGATACATGTAAAAAGCCTTTTGCCAAAGTAAAATCAAGTCCAACTTAATCCATATATTCGCGATCTCCTCCTTCATTCTGCGAAGGCCTCATTGCACAGCCACGTTTTCACCCGTTTCCTAAAAGTCAGGAGGGAGGGGGCGGAATGCCGTTACCTTCCCATCGGAGTGATACCTATTGACCATCGGCAGAGTGGCGTTTTTCCATCTTCGCCAGGCGAGGAAGCTGGCCCCCTATCTGTCCCGGCATGACCTGGCCACAGTGGTCCAAGCTACGGTCATCTCGAGACTAGACTACTGTAACACTCTTTACATTGGCTTACCTTTGTTGGTGATCCGGAAACTTAAGCTGGTGCAGAACGCTGCAGCTCAACTCCTCGCTGGAGTCCCGATGAGTTGTCATATTACGCCAATCTTGTGCAAGCTGCACTGGCTTCCCATAGAATGCCGGATTACCTCCAAAGTGTTAGTTTTGACTTTTAAGGCCTTAAATGGTCTGGGGCCAGTGTACTAAAGGGACCGCCTTATCCCATATTGTCCCACCAGATCTTTATGCTCTGAAGAGCAAAACCTCCTGGTTGTTCCAAGCCCTAAGATATACCACTTGACTGCAACTCGGCGAAGGGCCTTTTCGATCATAGCTCCAGTCCTCTGGAATGCGCTGCCCTCTGACATCTGTGCCCTTCAGAGCCTCTTACCATTTCGAAAAGCCTGCAAGACCTTATTGTTCCAGCAGGCTTTCGGGGCCTGAATGAATAGTTGTGGTCTTCCTCTTGCTGTAATACGCCATCTAGTATTGTTCTGTTTTACTGAGGTGATTTTATTACGATGTATTAATGTGATGTTTTATTATGATGCTTTGATTGTGAATTTTGAGTTGTATTTTTATTGTATGTAAGCCGCCCCGAGCCACTGGGAGTGGCGGCGAATACATTTGAATAAATGAAATGAATGAATCTACTAGCAATAGCATGTTTTCAAAGTGAGAGAGGGGGGAGAGAGCATCCCTACTTCACGGTATTTCACTTATCGCAGGTGGTCTTGGAACGGAACACCCACGATAAATCAGGGAACACTGTATTCTTAGCAATGTATATATGATATGTAAATGCATCAAGAACTGTTAGGGTACATGAAAACTGAAGGTATTGTTTTTTTGCTAAATATTAGAGAAAAAGAGAAGTATTCCAATAAAGGAGTAATGAGAAAATATATCATAGGAATATGCAGCTGTAACTGGAGCAACACATTGTATAACTGCTTTAAAAGGATGGAATGCACCTATTTTATGAAAATGATTGACTGTATATTGAAAACTGCAGTAAGAAGGCGCATCTACCAGTTACGCTAATAAGCTTTTTATCTTTTATCTTTTCCTTCTCTTCCTCGGGCTGCAAATTTGAGGCTGCGACTTCTAAATTCAACAATCCTTAATGCTTACCTAATTTTCTGGATGTTCCATTTCTATGTTTTTAGAACACAAAAATGGGTAACTATAAAAAGTTAGGAAGAAGGCACTTAAATTCAAGTGAAAGCATGTAGTTTGGTTACTTTCATCTAAACATTCCTTTCTTAGGCACTCTGCTTCAAGTTTTGAATTACTGTTGTTATTATTGTTGTGTGTGCGCCTGTAGCAACCCAGTTCTCTTTCGTGCCTGGGGGGCAGGAGGCAGCACCGGGGGTCCCACTTGCATTAGGGCCAGTTGCAGCTGAGGAGGAAATGGAGGAAGGGGCTGATGAGTTAGCTGGGCCTTCCTCTCCCACAGAGAGCTTGGCCTGGGAGGATGAATGGCCAGACGGCTATGAGAATTGGGAAAGTCAGGCTGACCCTGAGAGTGATGATTCCGATCAGTATGAGAACCCAGGTGGTTACGGGTTGCAGGAGAGAATAAGGGAAACAGTGGAGGATGAGGCCATGGAAGCCGAAAGGGAGTTCGGCTCTCACGAAGATAGCGAGCCAGGTGCTGGGAGGCAAGGACGGAGCTTTGATAGGAGACGGAGCATTGAGTCCAGCAGGAGGGATTGGCACCGCAGCCTAGAGCGCCAGAGAAGCGCTAGGTCCCGTAGCACAGATTGGCGCAGAAGCCTAGAGCGTCGGGGGCCTCGTCAAGGGGATTAAGTATAGGATCTGTGGGAACGGATCCTCAGTAGCTCGGCCACTTCTATTCTAAGAGGAGTGAAGCGAGCGGAGTCCACGGAGCTAAGTTACCAGCTCAAGCCTTGCCAAGAAGTTTCTTGGGGTGTTCATGAACTTTGCCTTGTTCTTTGCCACGGACCAAGTCCTTGATCCGCATTGTTTTGCGGAGCCTTGCCACGGTTGCTTTTGGATTATGTCTATGGACTCTTTACCTTTTGGATTTACTTTTTGATACTTTTTTGGACAATTTACCTTTTCACCTGTTTTTTATTATTCAATAAATAGTTAGCTGATTACCGTCTGTGTGTGTGTGATTAAGGGGCTGGGCCGAGACCCTGCATCGTGACAGCGCCGTCAAGTTGTTTCCGACTCACAGCAACCCTAAGGGGAGCCTATCATGGGTTTTTCTGGGGCTGGGAGTATGTAACTTGCTCAAGGCTACCCAGTAGGTTTCCAGGGCTGAGCAGGGAAATGAGCCCTGGTCTCCAGTTATCCAAATTATTCTAGCAACAACAAAATCATTGTCCTGCAGTCTCTGGCTTTTACAATAATAAAATGCTGAATCTACAAGAACTACAGGTTAATAAACAGGGTAACTTTGCAACTACGATAACAGTAGAGGACATATTAAAGTAGTGGAAGCCCTGGTATCACTGCAGAAACAAGACCCACTTTCTGTGATCTCATGAGGAAAGAAGTAGCTCTGGGCATCCCCTGCATTGGTCCCAGCAGGCATGAATGAAGATAAAGTAATGCCAACATGCCACTTCACCCTTCACCTCATGCTTCACTCATTTCCCAGCATGCAAAATGAGGCTAATGTAGATGGTATACACTGCCAACTCTGGGGAATGTTGGGAGAGATCTACAACCTTTCTTGACCCAGCAGTATTTTGTTCCTGATGGAATCACAGTCCAAAAATCTTGCATGTGGCTGGCAGTAATCTGACACCCCCAAGTGACTGACAGACAACCCTGTTGCTGGGTTGTTCTGAGTCTTCCAAGCTGTTTGGCCATGTTACAGAAGCATTCTCTCCTGATGTTTCACCTGCATCTATAGCAGGCATACTCAGAGGTTGTGAGGTCTGTTGAAAACTAGGAAAATAAGTTTCTATATCTGTGGAATGCCCAGGGTGGGAGGAAGAACTCTGGTCTGCTTCAGGCAAGTGTGAATGTTGCAACTGGCCACATTGGTTAGCATCGAATAACCTTGCAGTGAACCCAGTGATTCCTGTCATCAAAGCCTTTGACAACATGATGTCGAGATTGGTCTCTGCTGAAACACATCATTCCATAATTATTTGCATTGCACATGTGTGTGTGTGCGCGCGCGCGTGCATGTGTGCGTGTGCACATGCGCGCACACACACACAGAGCTATCTGTTCCAAAATCGAAATAACTTCTGTAACATATTATTTTTGAATTAGATTCACATTACAGATGGATAAACTCAAAGAACCCTAAGTTTGTAAGGCGTGATCAGACTTCGAGGTTTCTCATTCATGGGGTCACCATAAGTCTAAGTTGACTTGATGCCAGTTACACTCTAGAATGAAGCCAAGGACATTGTCAGGAAAGAATGCAAAAAGATATAATCTGTAGCCAAAAGGAAAGAAGCCCCAGTAAATGACATGTTAAACTCTTCAGCAGTTAAGGACAGATGGGAAGCAAGAGTAAAATGTGAAAGAAGAAGTCAGAATCTGGAATGCAAGGTAGGTGTGAATGTTTCAATTGGCCACCCTGATTGGCATTTAATGGCCTAGCAGTATCAAGGTCTGGCTTCTTATTGCCTAGGGAAATCCTTTGTTGGGAGATGATTGTTTCTTGTCTGGAATTCTCCTATTTTTGAGTATTGTTCTTTATTTACTGTTATGATTTTAGAGTTTTTAAAATACCGGTAGCCAGATTTTGTTGCATTTGTTCCAATGGCACCAAGCTGATCATCCAATCTTCCCAGCACCTTTCTTACCTTGAAGGAAGCATGCTGCTCCATGTGTCGTAGAAGTTGTGGTTTTTGAGCAGCAGTATAATCACACACGGTGCATTTGAATTGTTTTCCTGAAACAGAAACCAACCAGTTCAGATACAACGAGAGCGTCATGCCAAAGAGAAGGAAAAAATGCTGTGGAGGAACAATAAAGATGTGGACGGAGGAAAGGCTGTTAAAGGATACTTTCCCCCAGTGCTATGTGGTTAGTTGCTCCAGAAAGACCAACCTTGAGAATGTGTTCTGACAGGATGAGGTGACCCGAATGACAGGCACTATCCCAGCATGACCCAGAGACTCTCTTCCAGCCCACAGTTTCATTGGACATAGTACTTCACTTTGGATAACCCAAACCAGTCAGTCATATAGTCCACAAACAAAATTCAGAAACAGAGTAGAGCAATCTCCTTTACAAAAAGCGAGGCCCTTTCTACACTGCCATATAAAATCCAGATTATCATCTGCTTTGAGATGAATTGTATGGCAGTGTAGACTCATAATCCAGTTCAATGCCGATAATGTGGATTTCTGTTTTGATAATCTGGACTATATGACAGTGTAGAAGGGGCCTGAGATTTGGTTTCCCCTAGGAAGGTATGGAACCAGAAGAAAAAAACAAAAACAAAATCAAAGTGATTAGATACTGAAGGCAGATGACCTATCGTTAGTCCCAAGTTTTGGCACTCCTCAACTGTTTTGGTTGAATTTCCGCATTTTTCAACCCAAAATGTACTTAAATAATTTAAAAGGGCTATATATGTTGTACGGAGAGGGCCCACCCCAAACCAGACACTACTACCCCATCCCTCAGACACACACACAAGAAACTGCTCCAAATTAAACAAACTTCACTGTCCAAAAAAGATTACAGCAACATGTTCCACCCTCTAGAAAAGGCTGGAATGCATAGGCATATATATATATATATATATATACATATATACACACACACACACTGTGTATATATATATATATATATATACAGACTGTGTGTGTGTATATATATATATATATATTGTATATATATACTGTATATATATATTCAGCCTATATCAGTCTTACAAGTGATTTTTCCCACCCTGTAGTTTTAATATCCTTCTAGCCATGATAGATTTTTATTCCATTTTGAAGTTCACTTTTAATGTTTTTAGCTGTACTGTTCTTTTTCAACTGTAAGGCTTGAGTTCTCACTTTAGGAGAAAGGTGTGAAGCAACGACTATCATGATATCGAGAAGATACTTATTTGTTCAAATTTACACTGCATGGTCTACGTCAGCATTTCTCAACCTTTGGGGGTGTTAGAGGGGTTGCCAAAGAACATTAGAAAGCACATATTTCTGATAGTTTTAGGAACCAAGCTTGGTCCAGATCCATCATTGTTTAAGTCCACAGTGCTCTCTGGATGGAGGTGAACTACAACTCCAAAACTCAATGTCAATGCCCATTATACCCTTCCAGTATGTTCTGTTGCTCATGGGAGCTCTATAAATCCCAGCAACTACAACTCCCAAATATCAAGGTCTATTTTTCCCCAAACTCCATCAGTGTTCATATTTGGGCATATAGGGAGATTGAGTATTAGCACCAAGTTTGGTCCAGATCCATCATTGTTTGAGTCCACAGGGCTCTCTGGATGGAGGTGAACTACAACTCCAAAACTCAAGGTCAATGCCCACCAAACCCTTCCAGTATTTTTTGTTGGTCATGAGAGTTCTGTGTTTTGGTTCAATTCCATTGTTGGGGGAATTCTGAATGCTCTTTGATTGTAGGTGAACTATAACTCCCAGCAATTACAACTCCCAAATAACAAAACCAACCCCACCAGTATTCAAATTTGGACATATCAGGTATTTGTGCCAAATTTGATCCAGTGAATGAAAATAAACTACAAAGAATGGGAGCTGCCATGGAACAAGAAAATGAAATACACATATGTAACAGAACTAAAGGAAAATTACTATAAGATGATATATCGGTGGTATATGACACCGCAGAAACTAGGAACAATGTACAAGACGGGGCGGGGCTTGATGGTGGTGGTTGCACAGTGATGGGTAAACAGTGGGTGGGGCTTCCCGCAGTCGTCAGCAGCAGCAAAAATGCCAGGAAGCGTCTGCTCTGTTGGGGACTCCTCAGCCCGATTCCGGTCCCATTCCCGCTATAGGACCAAACATGCCAGCTTCAAAGTGGACAAGAGCTTCTTTGGGATCCACAAGGAGGTGCAGTTCTCCCGCTCAGGGAGCCCCATTGTGGTCCTTCGGGAAGTGGAGAAGGCAGGGAAGTCCCTTGGATGGGGCCACAAGACCATCCGCATCATTGGCAGGGACCTCATCAGAGACCTTGTTGTCCCACCGTGGATCCTTCGGGGGAGTCCTTAATCATCAGCCCCAAGGACTTTGAGTGCATCAAGGATGCATCCCACATCTTGACGAAAGAGGAACGGGCTGCTCAAGAAGCAGCCCTCAAGGCCGAGTGGGAAGCCATCATTGCCGCTGTGAATGAGCAAAAGAAATCCATGCAGTTGAAGGAGATCCTGAGGAAGAAGAACGAAAAACTGAACGACCTGAAAGGGAAGGCCAAGGAACAGGCTCAGTATCTGCTAGAGTGAGCCGCTAACCTGCGCATGGAGCAGGAAGACGAGATCAAGGCACTCAGTGAGGTTGTCCTGGAGGCGAAATGTCATGCCATTCGTGATGCTCAGATCCTCGAGAAGAAGCAGATCGAGAAAGAGATGAATGAAGAGCAGATGCAGCTGGCGAGGATGATGGAAGTGGAGCGGCAGAAGGCCAACAATATGCAAGATGAGTTTGAGCGATATAGGAAGGAGGAACTGTACAGGGGCAAGTGCCACATGATGGAGCAAATAGAGAAGAACAAGGAATTGCATGCCATGAGGTCTGAGCAGCGGGATCAAGAAGCCCAAGAGATGCTGGACTACCTGGAACAACTGCAGTTCGAAGACGAAAGAGAAATGGAGCACCGGAGGCTGGAGCAGCTAAGGATCCAGGCCGAGATCAGGCAAATCAATGACGAGAACCAGAAGCGCAAAGAGGAGACGCTGGCCCAAGAGCGGATGGCTGACATGCGGGTGCTGGAGTACCAGAGGCAGAAAATGGCATGAGAGGCTGAGTTTGAGGAGGAGCAAAAGAGAATTCATCGTGAGAAGGAGATGGAGACGGCCCACCTGCGGTCTTTGCAAGAGAAAGCCAGGACCACCAAGGAGAGCAGGACACCCTCAGGGCCAAGCGCAACCAGGAAGCAGCCGAGCGGGAATGGCGCCGGAAGGAGAAGGATGCCGCTCACAAAACGGCCCAGACTGAAGCCATGTTGAAGCAGAGCTGCCTGGAGCAGGTGGCCCAGAAAGAGCACAACCTGGCTGTCCAGGTGCAGCTGGACCGAGCCGAGTTTGAGAGGATTGTCCGGATCCAGAAGGAGCAGACTGCGAAGGAGCAGAAGGAACACGAGCGGCGTGAGACTCTCCAGCAGATCCATGCCGATGAGATCTGGCGCCAGGTGCATGAGCACCAACAGAAGCAGATCCAGGAGCACATTGCCATCTTCGAAGAGGGCAAACGCCTGAAAGAAGAGGCGCGCCGGCGCAGCGAGCGAATCAATGAGATCAAGCGGAAGAAGCTGGACAAGCTTCCGAGCTGTTAGCCTCCCTGAAAAGTACTGCGCTTAAGTGGAACGCAAAGCTTTCATGCAGTCAGCTCCAGAGCACTGAATGGGGAAGCCTCATAAAGGAGTGCTGTTGTAACCTAGATTTTCTATTTTCTCAAAAGTATTTTCTTAATAGAGCTATTTCTGAGGGGCAAAAAGAAAATACATGCTGTATATCAGATATTTACATTATGATTCATAACAGTAGCACTATTACAGTTATGAAATAGCAATGAAAAAAATATGGTTGGGGATCACCACAACATGAGGAATTGTATTAAGGAGCCGCGGCATTAGGAAGGTTGAAAACCACTGGTCTAAAACGTAATGGCTTAAAATACTTAAGAGTAACTTATCTTGCTCTCCTTCAATGGTAAACTGGTCCCCCTTTTCTCTTCACACTCATTTTTTTTGTTTTTAATGTATGCATGTATTAGAAATTCAATGTGATAAGGGCATATTTAAACCTGCCCAGAGATCTGTTATATTCCCATTATTTCTTTATAACCAGGTCACCAAGAGATTCTGTTTGAAATTCTTTTAAAAACAGCTGCCATGGACTTAAAAGGGAACCCAAAAGTGAAAGCTGAAAAGGGAAATTCTACACTAACTTTTCAACAACAAAAAAAGAAGCTATGCTTTCCAAAATCTGGGTTGTTGATAAAACCTGGGTGGAGTTTTGTACAGAGGATAGTTTCTACAAAAGACAGAAGTGAAAAAAAGTTTAGAATCATAGAGTTGGAAGAGACCAAAACCCAACACTATTCTACCATGCACAATTGAGGCACTCTCAATAGATGGCCATCTAGCTTCTGTTTAAAAACTTCCAGAGAAGGGGATTCCACTATACTCCAAGGCAGCACATATTTCTGTTGAACAGCTCTTACCATTTGGAAGTTCTTTCTAATGTTTAGTTCTTGAAAATGAATTACAAATTCTGTGACTTCTAAAGAATTCTGTGACTTCATTCTGTATATAAGGATTCTATAGAGTAAGGTGTGATGTTTGTATTGGTTTTCCATGTGGGTCAGACCATCTATCACTAATCACACCTTGGTCATGCATTCTGAGGGCCCTTCCACACAGCCCTATATCTCAGAATATCAAGGCAGGAAATCCCACATTGTCTCAGTGTGGACAGATAATCAGCTTTGAACTGGGTTATCTGTGTCCACTCTCAGATAATGTGGGATTTTCCGTCTTGGTATTCTGGGATATAGCGCTGTGTGGAAGGGCCCTGAGTCATTGCTGATTGGTAGCAGAGAGCCAGCACACAACTAGACAAAAAAGAGGTATGCACTTTCCACTACAAAGAAGATTCCCAATAGAAGTGATTTCTGATGATCTCACACATAGCAATCCTTACCTAAATTTTATGTAAGCTCGCTGTTCACATGTAAAATAGACTCCAGTCATATGCCTACATGCAATATAGCAGGAGTCCTCAAACGTTTTAAACAGAGGGCCAGGTCACAGTCCCTCAAACCATTGGAGGGCCAGATTATAATTGGAAGGGGGAGAAAACATGAATGAATTCTTATGCATAATGCACATATCTTATTTGCAGTGCAAAAGACACTTTAAAACAATACAATACTTAAAATGTAGAACAATTTTAACCAATATAAACTTACTAGTAATTCAATAGAAAGTGTGGACCTTCTTTTGGCTGAGATAGGATTGTTGTTGTTGTGTGCTTTCAAGTCGTTTCAGACTTAAGTTGACCCTGAGTGAGGGCTGGGTAAATGACCTTGGATGCCCGTATCCGGCCCCTGGACCTTAGTTTGAGGACCCCTGCAATATAGCATGCTATGTATCCACCATGACTCAAATTTTGATTGTGATCATAGAATCATAGAGTTGAAAGAGACCTCATGGGTGATCCAGTCTAACTCCATTCTGCCAAGAAGCAGGAAAGTCACATTTAAAGCACCCCTGACAGATGGCCATCCAACCTCTATTTGAAAGCCTCCAAAGAAGGAGCCTCTACCACACTCCAGGGCAGAGAGTTCCACTGCTGAACAGCTCTCACAGTTAGGAAGTTCTGATAAAGGTCTACTCACCATCAGCAGTATGGAGGAGTTTGTGACTCTTCAGGGTGCCCTTGGATTTGAACTTTTTCCCACACATGTCACACAGGTGGGTTTTTTCAGTGCTGTGGCGGTTCATGTGCGCTTTGAGGTTGCTTTTGCTGCGAGTGGCATATTCACACAGAGAGCATTTGAATGGCTTGACACCTACAGAAAGAGGTAATGAACGTGGACATTCAGTGAGACTTACCAGGCACATGCTTGCCTGGGGATTGCAACTATTATTTCTGGTAGATAATTGTTTTAGCACTATTTTAACTATATAAGGATGAATTACAAGGCAAATATCACACTGAGTCTGGCTACAACATAACCATTCTTTCCTTTCTTCTATTGTCTCTCTGTGCAAGATTACACAGAGACAAAAGAATTCAAAATAATAATTACTGAAGAAGTCTTGACTTATCTGCTGAAGCAGAAAATTACAAAACACATATTTTTGGACTTGATGAGCAACAAGCCACTGATTTACATAAACTATGTTTTAACTCCAAAATAAGATACAGCTGGAGGCTGCCAAAATATGACACACACTCTGTTTTCAGTGTATGAAGGGAACACACTCTGTGGTGGGAATATATTGTGTGCCATTTATCATGTTGCAAACGGAATGAATGAGCAATGCAATAAATACAGTCAGCAGTGGGCATTAAAGCATAAGCTGTAGGATAGCTGTGCCTGTGATAGGAGTTTTTTTTCACATTGTAAGGGATAGTCTTCAAAGTGATTTGTTTAAATTAAAGTATCAGTTCAATTTATTATAATGTGGCATGCACAATAATAAGATATACATTCACCAAAGAGATGCAAGATACATTTAAACTAATTCAGTTAATGCTCCAACTGAGCATATCACTCTGGAAAATATTCTGTCCAATGAAACTCAATTTCAAGGAACTGCTTTGATTGAAAATAAGCCATGCTGTCTTTTACCATCATTTCCCAGTTTTATGATGGTGAATGGTATAAGCAGCAAATTCTTTATCTAGATGTAATAGTAATATATAATAATCCTTTATTAGTATTCCGTCCTATCTCTCAAACCTCTACATCCTACTGCAGTTTGGAGGAGGGCAGACCACAGATGATGGGACTTGAAGTACCTCCAGTCACTTCCCAAGACCATTGCAACCCTCATCCAATGACTGATCAAGACCAAACTTGGCACAAAGTGCCCCCATCACCCACTCTACGGCCTGGTGCTGTTTGGAGGAGGGCACACCATGGATGATGGGACTTGAAGTGCCTCCACTCACTTCCCAAAACCGCTGCAACCCTCATCCAATGACTGATCAAGACCAAACTTGGCACACAATGCCTTTCTCAAATCACCCGGGCATCGCCGGGTCCCCAAGCTAGTAAATAATAATCCTGTATTAGTATTCCGCCCTATCTCTCAAACCTCCTAGGTCATGTGGATGGTATGACTGCATGGGGCAATGTTTTCCTTCCCACTGATCTACTGATCTACAGACATGAGACATTCATGAAAAGTCGGAAAAATCACACATGAGTTTGACCTGATGGCCACAACATCAAGTGAAGACTCATATGCGTAAAGAAGCCATCTTGTGTCACATATGGCCACCTTAATGATAATGCTATTCAGTAAAGTCATTTCACATTTTCTGTTGCCACTCATGTTAATGAATCAGAAACATACTGATTAATTGATGAGCAAACATTCTGGGGCAGTCTTTTGGAAGCCTCCAAAGATGTGGTCTGCCACTGTGAGAATCTAGAACTGAAAGCATCTAGCTTTCCCATAAAATGGAAAGTATTTGATAACAGAAAAACACCTAGATCAGTGGTTCTCAACCTGTGGATCCCCAGATGTTTTGGCCTTCAACTCCCAGAAATCCTAACAGCTGGTAAACTGGCTGGGATTTCTGGGAATTGTAGGCTGAAACGCCTGGGGACCCACAGGTTGAGAACCACTGATCTAGATCATATAATCACTGAGTTGGAAGAGACCTCATGGGCCATCCAGTCCAACCCCCTGCCAAGAAGCAGGAAAATCACATTTAAAGCACCCTCACCAGAAGGCCATCCAGCCTCTGTTTAAAAGCCTCCAAAGAAGAATCCTCCACCAAACTCTAGGGCAGAGAGTTCCACTGCTGAACAGCTCTCACAGTTAGGAAATTCTTCCTAATGTTCAGGTGGAATCTCCTTTCCTGTAGATGAAAGGAACATACAAGTATACAACGATTCTTATTCTTATCATGACCTAATCTTTTTCTAACAAGCAGCTTCGTATATTTTTTTTAATAGTAGCTGTAGGGTTCCTAGACAAGTTTGGGTCCATGGCACATTGGGAAGGACACTAATTCTATCCAGTAACAGTAGAAAAAAATGCCACAGTCACAAAGCTGACAAAATGGTTCCCCTGTAGCGAGTAGCTCAAAACAGAAACAGATACCCTAAAATGCAGTCAAACATTTTGTCTAATTTGGTATTCAGTCGCACTCACCTTCATGGGCCCAAATGTGGCGCTGGAGGTCCGATCCATTCTTCATGAAATAAAAATTACAATAGGGGCATTTCATGGCTCGCTTTCCTATCAGCCCTTTCAACTGAACTCTCCTGCCAACAATCTCAGAGATGGTGTTCATTGAAACCTCTGGGATGGAGAGAGAAGGGAGGAAGCAAAAATAAATCAACTTTCACCATTAGGGAATATAATATAATAGGTCAAAATTAAGGAGATTATTTATTTATTTATTTATAGTATTTTTACCCCGCCCTTCTCATACGGGACTCAGGCAGTAATTCGATGCCACAGTATACAATATAAAACCATAAAAACATACATCATTAAAACAGTAACAATTACATTAAAACAAATAATCAACAGTCCATTAAGTTAAAGTAGTATTTTATCCACAGACCTAGATTCATAAAACAGTAAGCCATATCCTCATCTGTCAACTTGCCAATCCAGTTCCACTCCAAGATGCTGCATTGTGCTATTGTGCAAAGGCCTGGTCCCATAACCAAGATTTTACTTTTTTCCTGAATGCTAGGAGGGATTAATATTGTTACAGTGCTGCGTTTTGCAACTTTTTCGTAGTTTTTCTTTTGCACACTCTCCTCCCAGGTGAGCTTTTTGTAGTCAAAGGAAACAGCATCATCACTTAAAGGCCTTCCCAGCACTAGTCCTGCTTTTGCGTGCCATGAGCTTCCACGGCAACAGATTATTTTAGAGATAAATTAGAATCTAGTCCCACCATTGGTGCAGAAACCATGTTTCTCCCCAAACAGGAAGCATCCTCAAGTGGGTAATACTGAGCAGGGTAGCTTTGCTAACCAAATATTTATGAGCTTCAATACTCCCAAGAAGGAGCATAACATTTGTTTAAGGTTGCATCTGGGATTTCCAGGGAAGTCGGCAATATCCAAGCAGACAGCTTGTTAATACCCGCAGAAGGCCTAAACATCCAGAGGTATGGTATAATTGCTAGAAATAATGAAGAGGTAGTATGACACTGTCTCAGTGTGTATAATCATCAACCTAATCATTAGTCTTCAGGTCTGTAAGCAATCCTTATGAGGGATGTGGCAGAAAGCATGGAAACCATGGGAGGGATCAGGGTTTAAAGTGGGGGACTCATGCTTAGAACGCTGGATTTTATATTTTTCCATTCCCTTCATCCTTTCCTTAGTTTTCTTAAGATACTACAGTTGTAGAAATTTGGGGATTAAAGTATATTTTCATTGGGAAGGGCAGAATCTTATCCCTTTCCCCAAAATAGTATGACTCATGGGACAATTGTGAATTTTTGTGTGGCCAGTAGACTCTTTACACACAAGACGGAACATGGCTACGCAATATCATAGAATCATAGAGTTGGAAGAGACCTTGTGGGCCATTCAAGTCTAACCCCTGCCAAGAAGCAGGAAAATCACATCCAAAGCACTCCATCCCGCCTCTGTCTAAAAGCCTCCACCACAATCTGGAGCAGAGAGTTCCACTGCTGAACAGCTCTCACAGTCAGGAAGTTCTTCCTCATGTTCAGGTGGAATCTCCTCTCCTGTAGTTTAAAGCCATTGTTCCATTGCGTCCTAGTCTCCAGGGCAGCAGAAAACAAGCTCGCTCCCTCCTCCCAATGACTTCCCCTCACCTCTCTATACATGGCCCTCATTATGCCTCCCTTCAGCCTTCTCTTCTGCAGGCTAAACATACCCAGCTCTTTAAGCCACTCCTTATAGGGCTTGTTCTCCAGACCCTTGATCATTTGAGTCACTCTCCTCTGGACACATTCCAGCTTGTCAACATCTCCCTTCAACTGTGGTGCCCAGAATTGGACACAGTGTAATTCCAGGTGTGGTCTGATCAAGGCAGAATAGGCAGGTAGCATGACTTCCCTGGATCTAGGCACTAGACTCCTATATATGCAAGCCAAATTCCCATTGGCATTTTTAGCTGCCATATCACATTCCTGGCTCATGTTCACCTTCCAAGATCTTTTTCACACGTACTGCTGTCGAGAGCCAGGCGGCCCCCATTCTGCATCTTAAATGTGACCAGTTATCAAGTAGATATGTGACAAAATCTCTTACACACATTTCCACAAGATTTCTTCCCTCATACACAGGAATGAGAAAACAAGTTATGTTTCGAATTCCTTTGAGGTTTCTGCAATTTACATCTCTGTACATTTTCCCCTTTAGGAAATAGGCACAGCACATTCATAGCAAGTACAAAAGGACTGTCTGGCTGATCCAAAAGATACAAACAACCCATCCAACTCGTCTGCTTTTTTTAAAGGGCCATGCAGAAAGGCAGAAATTATTACAGTTTAGCTATGCAACTGGAAAATTCATTCTTGAAAATGTAGAAGCTCTGAAGACTAACAGAATATATTTTACCATCTTTAAGATGAAGAGAGAAAATGTGAAAATGAGGTAAGGGTATATATATAAAACCCTATCATAAAGCCAAGTGGCAGCTTTCAGTAGGGTCTGCTCTTGTCTGTTGGGGAACTGAGATAATGCCATGTACCAAACAGGTCAATGGAGACTGAAGTATGCAAATGGGGGCACATTTGCACAGCAACACTCAAGTCAGCCAGGTTTGCAGCTGGAAGGGAGGAGGAAGGAGCCAGACAATCCTGCCTTCCCCACATTTGCAACCTAACCAGAAAGGTAGTCAATATCCATCACAGTCCTCTCTCGACCATGAAAGAAAGATCAAAACCAAATCGTAATATGAAGATTTATAATGGAAATCTGTAAACCATAAACACATTTACTCTGTGCTGTAATGCACAACATTAAGAGTGTGGTAAATATACTACACTCTGTCAATAACCAGATTTCAGGTTAATGTAATTTCTCTTCCCCTCTCCTTCTTTTTCCACCTCCCTCCCACCTCACACCTTGTATTCAATTTGTTTTCTACCAGAAAATAAAAACATTTTGGTAAAAAAAAATCCCTGCATATAAATTGTGTTTAATATAAACCATGTGCTTGGGTAAATTTAATACAAAAATCTTATGTACTTTATATATTGATGTTTTGTAAAAGCAGACCTCATGTATTGGGAGCAAAATTATGGATTTTGTTAAGACTATGGAAAGGTTGAGGGGTATCCTGTGAAGAAGGGCCAGCTACTCCTATCACTATATTCCTGTCCACATTTAAAAAAGGACAGAGTTGTCATGGCCAGCAGCCTGTTTGGCCCGGCTTGGTTACTATTGGGAGCAAAAAAATCCCGAAGGCGTTGGTGATTAAGAGTTGAGAGCTTCAGGTGAGATCGCCAAATAAAGACGCCTTTGGGTGGGTGGGTGGGGGGGGGGGCAGCTTTGTGAAGCTTTGTATCTTCTTCCTAGACCTTGACTCTGCTGCTCAAAGGTTGACTCCCTAGACCAGGGGTGCTCATTAGGTAGCTCGGGAGCTACTAGTAGATCTTCGGCCCTCTTCCAGGTGATCTTCGGGCCGCACCAGCCAGATGGGGTGCTCCTGCCATGCGTGCGCACACCCTGCGCACACACGCGCTCCTGCTGCTGGCTTCCGCTCTCACGGTGCTTCTTTCGCCTGCAGGGCATTGCAGGAAGAAGGAAGCACAAGGCGGGCCTCTGGGGAGCGCCCTGCCTCTCTTGTCCAGAAGCAGCTGTGCAGCCTCTGTTGCTGGCGAGACAGGCAGGGCAGAGTGCTCCCTCTGGATGCCCCGCCTCGTGCTTTCTCCTTCCTGCAATGCCCGCAGGTGGAAGAAGCGCTGCGTGGGTGGAAAACAGCAGCAGGAGCATGCGCGGTAGAAAGAGCGCACGGTGGCGGGGGCAGGTAGATCTTTTGGACTTGGTTGCTTTAAGAGTAGCTCGCATGATGAAAAAGTGTGAGCACCCCTGCCCTAGACTCTGACCTTGGTTTCCTGTACTCTTGTTTCAGACCCTTTTTATATTATGAATTCCTGGCTCTGATTTCAAGACTGTGGTAAATGGCTTTCTGGTTTTGGACTATTGGCCTTTGACTTCACCATAGGTCATTGGGCATTGTTTTAAGTTTAAATAATGATTTTATATGCTGTGTTTTTATTGTGTTGTATGTTATTTCTTGCATTGTTCCATGCACATTGTGGCATATGTAACCCACCCCGAGTCCCTTTATGCAGGTACAAAAATAAAGTTGTTGTCGTTGTTATTTTTATCATTATTATTCAGTTTATATTCCTGATTACCTGGCTTGACTTCTGAACTCTGACCCAGTTTGTAATCCTGGATTCTTGGCCTTTGATTTATTAACCCTGGCAATTGAACTCCTGGCAATGGACTACTGTTTGCTGTTGTTCCTGACCCGAGTCTGCACTTCTCCACTTGCCTTCACTAACTGGACTCTTAACCTTGGCAGGGTTTCATTGTTGTTTGATTTGTGTTGTACAATTCTGTTAAAAAAATCTGTAAAAAACAGATTTCTTGCCTCTCACATCTTTATTCAGATATACTTTCTTTTCTGAGAAGAGTTAAGTTGTAGTGCTTACAGGTTTGGGGGTTGAAGTTTTGACTAAAATTTCCAGACTTATATATGAGTACAGTAGAGTCTCGCTTATCCAACATAAACAGGCCAGCAGAACGTTGGATGAGCGGAAATGTTGGATAATAAGGAGGGATTAAGGAAAGGCTTATTAAACTTCAAATTATGATATGATTTTTAAATTAAGCACCGAAAAATCATGTTTTACAACCGATCGACAGAAAAAGCAGTTCAGTACATGCTAACGTTATGTAGTAATTACTCTATTTACAAATTTAGCCCCAAAACATTGCAATGTATTGAAAGAGCTGTGGATCCGGGCAGGAGGCAAACTGCTTTGGATAATACAGAACATTAAATGAGCGAAGGTTGGATAAGAGAGACTCTTATCTGTATATGCAGTATTTGCTGTTTTTTAAAAAAAAAATCACAAAAGCGAGTTGCAAAAGAATAGAACAAATTTGTGACTGAATACATCGGAACTCACACCCAAAAGATATAGATATATTTCGGCATCATTGGTTGCAGGAGAAAAAGAGTAATAGTAGCACAGTGAAAGTTCTGAGTTCTGACTACTGGGTCCAAAATTGACCCTCTTCCTATTTTCAGAAAGCATAGAAGTTGGGCCAGTAAGCAAGTTTCTATATCCCTTCCACTTTGTTTTCCAAATAAACATAGCGTCAATCAGTCACAGACATGGTGCAATAATGGTCTATTACACAACTCATGGCATGCCCCGTGATTAAGCTACATTAAAAACCATTAGTGTGTCTTATCTTACCTGGGTGGTTTGTCTTTATGTGTGATTTTATAAGCCGGTCTTCAGAGAATGATTTATCACACACAGGGCAGGAATAACTCTTTTTGTCCTTTAAAGAAATATGAAAAAGAAGAAGATTGCATTATCAGTTCATTGACTTGATTACTGAACTCATTACACACTGCAAAATATATGGCTCCCAACAAGGTGATAACTGGAAGGCCCAATTTCAGCTGGTAGCATGAAATGTGAGAGCCATTATCATGATGAGGCACACTGAAGGAAATAACAAAAATTAGGCTTCATTACCACATTGTTGATTATGATTCACAGTTTTTATCTCATTCAGAGATAAAACGTAATTCCATAAATGATTTAATTTACATGTTCAGGAAAACAATGTAGAAAAGTGTAATGTATCCATTTGCTTCTGGAGATTGAACAATGCTATCTTTGGATCGTGAATACGGGGTACACGTTCTCATCCATCTCACTTTTTTCCCCCTTTTAAGTAGCTGTCATTGCATTCCAGAATGAAGTAAAGATTTGATTTATCTCAAAGTTGCTGGATGCTAGTTAACAGTCTGGATAGACATATGGCCAAAAACAACTAATGCTGAAACCAGAACAAACCATCCCATCCCATTCTATTCTGTGTGTAGATCCAGCCAGGACAAATACCCAGTCATCAGTAAGGTGAAATATGGCCTCTGTCTGACTAAATAAGAATTTCTTTTTAAAGTTGGTTGCTCTTTTTTTCTTTTGTAGCCAATATAAGTATGCAGTAGCCAGAATACTTGTGCATGGATTTGTTTTCCTTTGGTACCTTCAGGAACACTTAACAGGAAGAGCCCTCCCAGTACAAAAACCTGTCCGACACGAATCTCTGCTCTTCCTCTGCTTTTTGGAATTACAGTTTAATCTATTTTATTAATCCCAGCAAACAAAAAGAAAACCCTCATTCCCTGCAAAACTACTACCAGTTACCTCTCCTCTAGAGTACAGAGTAGAAACAGCTGTAAGGAAGCATTAAGCCCAAAGCAAAAAGAAGACTAAAGAGTGCAAGAAAAAAAGAGGGTTTTTTAAAGGAAGCCCAGGGAGGATAGTTCTGGGAGGCCATTGCTCTTCCATAGCTGGAAGTGGGGAAGCCTCCTTAAAATGTCTTGTAAAAAGTGTGGCGTGGTGCAGGCCTGGGAGAGAAATTACCTGCATCAGTGCCTGCAGCACTTCTCTACTAGAGTAGAAATAACTTTAAGAAGCTCTCCTTTAAAGGCCTTGGAAAGATTGTGTGGCATGGTGCAGGCCTGGGAGAGAAAGAACATGTGCCAGTACCTGCAGCACTTCTCCTCTAGAGTATAAACAGGTAAGAAGCCTCCTTAAAGTGGGCCTGCTTGCCTGTAGCGCCATCTCCTCTAGAGTAGTAATATCTTTAAGAAGCCTCCTTTAAATACTTTGGAAAGAATGTATGGTGTGGTGCAGGCCTGGGAGAGAAAGTGCATGCGCCAGTGCCTGCAGCACTTCTCCTCTAGAGTAGAAGCAGCTTTTAAAAGCCCTCCTTTAAATGCCTTGGAAAGAGTGCATGACATGGTGCAGGGCTGGGAGAGAAAACACATGTGCCGGTGCCTGCAGCACTTCTCCTCGAGAGTAGAAACAGGTAAGAAGCCTCCTTAAAGTGAGCCTGCTTGCCTGCAGAGCCATCTCCTCTAGAGTAGAAACAGCTTTAAGAAGCTTCCTTTAAATACCTTGGAATGAATGTATGGTGTGGTTCAGGCATGGGAGAGAAAGTGCATGCGCCAGTGCCTGCAGTACTTCTCCACTAGAGTAGAAATAACTTTAAGAAGCCCTCCTTTAAAGGCCTTGGAAAGATTGTGTGGCATGGTACAGGCCTGGGAGAGAAAGCGCATGCGCCAGTGCCTGCAGCACTTCTCCTCTAGAGTCGAAACAGCTTTTTAAAGCCCTCCTTTAAATGCCTTGGAAAGAGTGTGTTGCATGGTGCAGGCCCAGGAGAGAAAGTGTGCACGCCTGCCTGCAACATCTCTCCTCTAGTGTAGAAACAGCTTAAATGCCCAAAATGACAAGAAGGGGAGCCTGGGAAGCACTCCCTCCCATACCTGCCCTCCCAAATTCAGAAGGCTCCCAAAAAATGGATCAGGGCCCCCACCAAAATCTGTGACACCGAAACGGATCATGGTTTACTAGAAATGCACAAGTCTAGTAGCCAGATGATAAATACTCTATGCTGCTTTATTATCAATGAGTATATTATTAAAGGCTAACAACAACAACAACAATTTTATTGATTAGCCAGAAGCCATATCAAATACAAACAGAACACAGACACATTGCAATGATTCTAAAAACAATCTGAGGAGAATTCTAGACCATTACATCAATTAAAACCCTGTTTTGCCCAGCAGGAGGGATTCTAAGGGAGGTGGTAACAATTCACAGGTCCTCATCTCCAACACAATTTATTCCAATTGCATCTATGTAATCAGATCTTAGTTTCGTGGCTTTACAGAGAAAACGAGCAGTAGCATCTGTTATCAGCTTGTTGGAGCCGGCCAGCAGAAGTGAGACTTTTGCTAGAGGGTCCCAATGATTTTTTCCCCACGAGAAATATCTCTAGCAGTTGTTTTCTCTCTATTTGATAGATTTTACAATAAAGCAGAAGATGAGTTAGATCTTCGATCTCAGGGGCACCACAAATACAGATACGCTCTTCATAGGGAATTTTCTTGAACCTCCCATATCTCACCATTGAATCTAATTGCTCAAACCTGGCTCTAGTGAAAATTTTCCTTAGGTGGTGTAACCTTCCTTGCTGTAAGTAAGTGGTTAGTTGGAAGGATTTCTTAAAACCACTCAACCATCTCAGGGAAACAGTAGAACCCAAGGAGTCTATATCGGTTTGGGCCGCAATGTCATTAATTCGTTGGCGCACTTCTTTGAAGTGCTTACTTAGCTCTTGACCAGATAGGTGGACTGGGAATATTACCTGAATGCCGCACCTTCTGATGTAATCAAACAAATGGTCAGCCCCCGATTTATAAGAACTGCTAGATTGTTCCAGCAAACATAATTTTGGGAGGCGAAACGCCTCCATCTCCATGACCTTGAGCCAGTAGTTAAAGGTTCTGATCTTAGATTGTGTGCTAATAGAGAACATTCCCAACTCCGCCCCTAACTGCCGCTGCTGGGAGCTTCTATCGACCCCTAAAAACCACTTCAGATGTTGAGCTTGGGCCTTATCCAGGAGGGGAGTATCATTTGCACCCCAGATTTCAGAACCATAAAGAAGCAGCGGGGAGATTTTATGATTGTAAACTTTCAGAAGGGGAACGAGGAGCCCGGTTGCCGTTGATTCAGCAGCTTTAAGAGTAAGCTCGTTCTGCCCTTGGCTTTAGTTGAGCACCTGTGGAAATGATTGTGCCATAGACCATTTTCTGCAAAGTCTAATCCTAGGTAAGTGAAGGATCTAACTTGTTCTAATTGTTCGCCTTCTATTTTCCATGTCATTTTGGAGGGCGTTACCAAAGTTCATCATTTTTGATTTGGTTTTGTTTATCTTTAGTGCATTTCTAAGGCAGTAGTCACTAAGTTTTCTTAATAATCTCCTCATCCCTATTTGGGTGTAGGAGAGTAGGATCATATCATCTGCATACAGAAGTGAGTTGATTTGCAAGTTAGCTACTTTAGGCATATGGACATCCGCCCCTCTAAGCGAATTTGGAAGGTCATTTACATACAGATTAAATAGCAGGGGGGCAAGAATACATCCTTGTCTGACCCCTTTGCCGGTGTTAATAGGGCTAGTTCGTTCACCAGCAATACCAAATCTCACAGTCACCTGAGAATTATGATATAGGGCTTTGATCAGCAAAATCAATCTAGGGTCTGCATTCATACGTTGGAGTTTGTCCCAAAGGATTTCCCTATCAACTGAATCGAAGGCCGCTGACAGATCTATAAAAGCGGCGTATAGTCTATTACCCTTGGCTAGGTATTTGGAAATCAAGTGATTTAGGACAAAACAATTATCCATTGTCGATCTATTGTGTCTAAAGCCAGACTGCTCTTCCACCAAGATTCCATTTTCAGTTACCTACTCCTCCAGTCTACATAGAAGATACTTTGCATACATTTTGGCCACAATATTCAATAAACTGATAGGTCTGTAGTTCATGGGATTTTTCTTATCTCCTTTTTTGTGAATGGGGATAATGATCGCCATATTCCAACCCTTTGGTATATATCCTGTATCATTTATATATGAAAATAAACCAGCTAAAACAGGGGCCCACCAGGCCTTGTAGGCTATAAACAATTCCGAAGGAGTATATTATTAAAGGCTAACAGATATTCTGGAAACTGTATGAAAAACAGAAGGTTACATGGTCACTAAGAGAATCTTAAGAGAAAGGAACTGTGCATGAGTGCATTTCATGCTCTAGCAGTGCTTTATTCGCAGGGTTATGGACATGGCAACCCATAACCCAGTAAGGGCTTGGGGCAAGATCTTGAAGTGATGAGGCTGCATAATGTGCTAGAATAACTGTCAATTCTACTGACAACTGAAAACCCTGCCCATCGGAAAAAATAACCTCACAGCCTAACGGGCCAATTCATAGGCCACTGGACTGCTAGTTATCCTGTTATAAGTTCGTATCTTGCTTCCATTCACACTGTCATTCAGTCTGTGCAAAATGAACTCCTGGAAATAGTTTGGGCTGTGTTGGGAACTTTGCAACAATAAAACAACAAACATTGCAACAATAAGAGAAAATGGGATACATAAGCAAACCAAGTTGGATAAAATAATGTCATAGCTAGAACGGATTCAGTAGAAGAGTTTGGCTTAACCAATTTGAGACAGTAAGAACTAGAAGAAAATAATTATACTCTTAAAGGGGTCAATGTATGGGATGGAGCAGGTTTCCAAATTACAGCCTTGCAGCTTGTAGTTTCTTCTTCACCCCAGAGTTTCTTCCAATCTAACAAAAGGACTACCACCTATTATTCTGTTAATGTAGTGGTCAATCAATTGCTTGCCTGGCACCCACTGGCAGAACACAAAGCAACTACAGGAAATGAGACATGCAAGAACAGCCATAGGCTTCCTAACAGTTTTCCTGGACAACTGCAACTCTTCAGTTCAAGCTGGTTTTTGAATCTTTCAGTACGCACTGTCATTACTTGAACAACAGGTTAGGAATATGGTTTTCTTTCAATACACTTTATTTATTTATTATTTATTTATTATTCGGTTTTATATTCCGCTCCTCCCAGCAGGCTCGGGGCGGATCACAGATACAAGCATACAATAAAAGCATACGATAAAACATACAGTAAAAACACAATACATAGCCATGATGGTGCAGGTCTACGATTCTTTGACTGAAGCGAGATGGACCAATTGAATTTGGATTTACCCAAACTCTAGCCTGAAGAGGGCCATCTTACATTCCCTTCGAAAAGGGAGAAGTTCAGAGACCGCTCGAATGTGGTCAGGGAGCGAATTCCAGAGTACTGGACCCGCAGCAGAGAAAGCTCTCTGTCTTGTACTGGACAAATGGCAGGAGCGGGACGATGGTACAACCAACAAATTTTGCTCTTCCGAGCGCAGTGATCTCGGGGGAACATACGGGTAAGGCGGTCCCTCAGGTACACAAGCCCTAGACCGTGCAAGGTCTTAAAGGTTAAAACCAACACCTTGAAGGCAATCCGGTACTCGATGGGAAGCCAGTGCAGTTGCCGAAGGATGGGAGTGATGTGCTCCCTCACTGGTGCTCCCACCAGCAAGCGAGCCGCGGCGTTCTGCACCAGCTTGAGTTTCCGGATTGTCGACAAGGGAAGGCCAACGTAGAGGGCGTTACAGTAATCCAGCCTCGAGATGACCGTCAATTGGATCACCGTGGCCAGGTCATCCCTGGACAGGTAGGGGGCCAGTCGCCTAGCCTGTCGTAGGGGAAAAAATGACGCCCTGCTGACCATGGAGACCTGGGCCTCCATGGTCAGCAAGGAGTCCAATTTGACACCCAAGCTCTTAACCAAGGATGACGTGCTAAGTTGCTCGGCATCCAGGGTAGGCAACCGGCACTCATCCAGCCCAGGTCGACCAGGGCACAAGATCTCCGTCTTCGACGGGTTCACCTTCAGCCGGCTGGCACGCAGCCATCCAGTCACGGCCTCCAGGCATAGATGGAAACAATCGGGTACGGTATCCGGCCTGCCGTCCATTCTCAGCAAAAGCTGGGTGTCATCAGCGTACTGATAACACTCCAGACCAAAGTCGCGGGCCAGCTGGGCCAGAGGGCGCATGTAGATGTTAAATAATAAGGGCAAGAGGATGGCCCCCTGGGGGAACTCACAACTTAATGGGAGCCTCCCGGAGACCTCCCCTCCCCTCTCCACACGCTGTCCCCGATCCTGGAGAAAGGAGGTCACCCATTTAAGGGCAGTCCCCCTGACTCCAGTCACGGCTAGGCGGTGGGCTAACAATGCATGATCTACGGTATCAAATGCTGCTGTAAGATCTAACAAAACAAGCAGGGCTGATCCGCCCTGGTCCAGCTGGCGGCGAAGTTGGTCTGTAATGGCGACAAGCACGGTCTCCGTCCCATGCCCAATACGGACGCCGGACTGGAAGGGATCAAGTCCAGCTGTGTCTTCTAAGTACCGCTGCAGCTGATCCGCTGCTGCCCTCTCAATTACCTTGCCTAAAAAAGGCAAATTAGACACAGGTCGGTGGTGGAGGGAGCCAAGGGTCTAATTTCGGCTTCTTCAGCAGCGGCCTTACCATTGCCTCTTTCAACCCCCCTGGGAACACTCCTTGCTCAAGGGAGCTGTTGATAATCTTTCCCAGGGGGTCTCGTAGCCCCTCCCGGCAAGATCGAACAAGCCAGGAGGGGCACGGATCAAGGGAGCAGGTAGTTGGTCTAGCTGCAGCGAGCAACCTATCGACAGCTGCTGCGTCCAGCAGTTGGAAACGGGTGAAGGTGGGCCCGCCCGAGTGTCGGCGGGGTCTCGAGTTCACATACTGTATCAAGAGTGGCTGGAATATCCGGCGGAGAGTCAAGATCTTGTCGGCAAAATAGTTCTGAAATGCCTCAGCTGTGGGAGCCAAACCCCTATCATTTGGGACAGTCGAAATTGTTGTCAGTGACCGAATTATTTTGAAGAGTTGAGCTGGGCGTGAACTAGCCGAATCTATCAAGGAAGAATAGTGGACCTTTTTGGCTTCCTTGATAGCACGCTCATAAACATCCTTAAATTGTTTATAAGCCGATCTCGATGCTCCGTCACAGAGATCTCGCCACACGTCCTCTAGCTGTCTCTTCCTCCGTTTCATCGCCCGTAACTCCTCGGTAAACCAAGGCGAGCGATTACTACGGGGGATGAGAGAGCGTCTGGGGGTGATCTCGTCTAAGGCTGTGGAAAGACAGGTGTTCCAGCATTCCACTTGCCTGTCGACTGAGTCGCTGGTGAGCTCCAATTCCTCAGAGCATTCAGGAACCGAGTGGGTTCCATAAGTCTCTTCGGGCGAATCAGAATGGGTTCGGCACCCTTACCGGGAGGAGAGGTCACCTCAAGACGGACTTCCAGGACACCGTGATCCGACCATGGAACCTCGACTATAGAGGTTCGGGTCACTTGGACCCGGCCGCGAAGATCAACTCCAGGGTGTGCCCGGCCCGATGAGTGGGACCGGTCTTACAGAGTGAGAGTCCTAGTGTCTCCATGGTGGACACCAGGTCCATGGCTGCTGGTGAAGGGAGGCGGTGTGGGCGTGGACATTGAAGTCCCCCAACACAATAAGTTTAGGGAACCTCAATGCCCACTCCGACACCACCTCCAGCAGCTTAGGTAGACTCCTGCCGGCGCGTCAGGTGCACGGTACGCCAGCAGGAAGGCCACACTCTCACTGTAATCCCACACAAGGCCCGCACACTCCATTCCCAGGATGTTCGCGGGACCGTCCTGGAATTAAATTTGTCAAGACTGAGAATGGCCACCCCCCCGTCCCCCTGTCCGCATCTGGTAACTAGCCACATAACCTGGAGATGTAAGCTCGTGTATAAGGACGTCGTCTCCCTCCTGCAGCCAAGTCTCTGTAACACAGGCTAGATCTACATTATGCTCAAGGAGGAAGTCTCTAATGGTCCCAGTTTTGTTTCGCATGGACCTGGCATTGGCTAGAACCAGAATCAGAGAGGAGATGTTTGGAAGCCCACCATCTGTGTGCCTGGGGATAGCTCGCAGGTCAGAAGGCGGCCGAGTCTTTCTTCGACTCTGTCGCCTTCTCTCATAAGGCCTGCGCCTACCGTCCCATTTACCCCTACCCGAGATCACTGGGATTCCCTGCCCCTGATCATTGCCCACCGGCAGATCGTCTAAGTATCTGGTCTTCTGCCCGCCCTCTGAAAAGGGGGCGGGTTTAGATGACTAGCTCCCATACTTCCCAATCCACGAGAGTGTCTTTCAGTCGATGCTAACCCTCCAAGGTCCAGAGCCGATAACTGATTAGAGCCGACATCAGGCTTAACATCCGGATGTGCTATCCCAATCCCCGGGGTGGAGCCAGTGGAATGTCTCCTACCCCAGCTACCAAATCCCAAGCCCCAAAAGGTTCTGGACCTATAGCGGCTCTTTCTAGATTTTATGTGGCTCTTGACAGAGTAGTCTGGGATTTGGGCTGGGTCGGCAGACCCCCCGCCGGCCAGTTCCAGTTGTTGGGCAGTTGGTACCGTCAACTCTCTCCATGGGAGGCCAGGTGGTGGAGTGGGTAAGGGCAGGGCAGCACCTTCAGCCTGATGGAATCGCCGTTGGTCTCCCTCCGGTGGCAAAGGTGGCAAGGACAAGGTTTTTTGTCCACAGGGGGAAGGTGGCAAAGCTCCCCCAGCTTGGTTTTGGCCTTGATGGTTCCGTTCCTCCGATAGAATTGGAGGCAATGAAAAGGCCTCCTGCACTTCAAGGGGAGAGGCAAGTCTTCCCACCTGATGGTGGCGTTGGTGCTGATCGTCTCCTGCAGATGGAACCGGCAGGTCCTCTGATGCATCCGAGGGAGGAGGGGCCGCAGGCGGGGTCCTAGCTGGCTTCCGATTCAGGAGGATGGGAAGCCATGTGCTCGCCTGGCGCATCTTCCGGCCCCTTCCCAGAGCCTTCTGGGGGCGGGGACGTCGCAGATCTTCTCTTCCGACGGTGCTGGTGGCGGGTGCGCTTGCGCTTGGAGGCCGCACCTCCCCCTTTGGGGGCGTCTGGGGCCTCGCTCTCACCCTGTGCGTCTTCAAGGCCACGCACCATTTTGGCCCTCTCCTCAAGCTCCTTCTGAATAGAGGACGACAGTGATGGACGTCTGGGCCTGTGTCCCTCGCAGCGGGCCAGGACTTGGGAGACATCGAAGGATGTCTCCTCTGGTTCCTGCACAGGATGTGTCATTTCCCCCTTTCTGTCTGAACTTATGTCTACTACACAGATACGCTGAGAAATGTTTATGGCCCATACCTGGAATAATTCAGAATAACAGAATTGCAACAAATATCAGGACGCTCCCTCTTGCTTATGTTTCCAGCTACATCACGTATGTCACAATGTTGGTAATTAACTATAACAACAACAACAACAACAAAATCACCTTACTTGGATCTGTGCGCCTCATTCAAAAATACATCATACAGTCCTAAACACATGGGAAGTGTTCGACATGTGATTTTGTAAATACGAAATCCAGCATATAGATCTCATTTGCTGTGCCACACTGTGTTTTTTTGTGTCAGTATACGAGGGAGGGTCAATAAGTCCGTGAATTTTTGAACGAAACACAGGTTTTTGTATTGAAAAAATCATTTTATTTTTCAACGTAGTCTCCTTTGAGCTCTATACACTTTGTCCAAAGTTTCTCCATTTTTTTATCCCTTCCAAAAAATAAGATTTGTTGAGGTCATCAAAATAGGTATTTGTTTGGGATATGATGTCATTATTGGAGTCAAATCTCTTTCTGCCGAGCCATTTCTTCAGGTTTGGAAACAAGAAATAGTCACTCAGGGCTAAATCCGGAGAATAAGGTGGATGAGGGAGCAATTTGTATCCCAATTCATGGATTGTTGCCATGGCAACTGCACATGAGTGCACCCTTGCATTGTTCTGGTGCAAAAGAACTTTTTTCTTGGCCAAATGCGGTTGTTTTTCCCCCTTCAAATCCTCATTAAATCAACCCAATAAGTTGGCATAATATTCGCCATTGATAGTTTTACCCTTTTGAAGGTAGTCAATGTGGATTATACCGCGTGCATCCCCAAAAACAGTTGCCATGACTTTATTGGCTGACAAACCCACCTTGGCCTTCTTTGGCGCCGATTCACCCAGAGGAACCCACTGTTTTGACTGCTGCTTGGTCTCTGGTGTGTTTTGGTAGATCCATGTTTTGTCCACGGTTATGAAACGGCGCAAAACCCCGTCCATATTGCAATTGAACAACACCAAACACTCCTGCGAAATTGTCACACGATTGCGTTTGTGGTCGATTGTGAGCAAACGCGGCACCCATATTGCAGAAAGCTTTCTCATAACTAAGTGATCATTTAAAATTGAAACCACTGAGCAATGTGAGATGCCTATGGCTTCCACAATCTCTTGCACTTTCAATCGCCAATCGGTCAACACCATATCATGAATTTTTTCAATTGTTTCGGGTGTAGAGATCAACTGGGCGTCCAGAACATTCGGCTTCTTCCATGCTTGTATGGCCACAACAAAATTCAGAAAACCAGTTTTTTACCATTGAAATTGATGGTGCAGAGTCCCCATAGTATTTATCAAGCTTAGTCTTGGTTTGAGTGATTTTTTCCATAAAAAATAATGCTTAATGAGCACACAAAATTCACTTTTTTCCATTTTCTCCTCAAATCACGCGGTAGTCTGCTATCTATGGCTGTCAAACACAAACTAAATGATGCAGCTTGTTCAAATTTTGACAGGAGTCAACTGACAGATGCCTGTTGACAGGAGCAGTGTTGCCCTTTCAGTTAAAAGGCGGGAAATTCTAAAAGTCATGGACTTATTGATCCACCCTCGTAATAATACTTTATTTGTATTCCGCCCTATCTCCCCGAGGGGACTCAGGGTGGATTCCAGCATATGCAGACACAAAGGCAAATATGCGATGCTTAGAAACAACAAAAAGATAAAGGTAAAGGTTTCCCCTTCCAGCTCTAAAGGATGGTGCTCATCTCCATTTCTAAGCCAGAGAGCCTGCATTGTCTGTAGACACTTCCTAGGTCATATGGCCGGCATGACTGCATTAAGTGCCATTTACTTACCTACCAAGGTGGTACCTATTGGATCTACTCACATTTGCATTCTTTGGAACTGTTAGTTTGGCACCCTGTCCCGCGGATTCAAACTGCCAACCTTCTGGTCAACAAGTTCAGTAGCTCAGCGGTTTAACCCATTGCATCACCACAGCCCCACAGAAGGATCTTTTAATATGGAGTGTGTTATACTTTTGCATTCATGGTTTTGGTTCTGAGTTATTTTATACTGTTTTAAATTAAATAATTGGTTTTCAGATTTATTTTATTTCAATGCTGGAAGCCACTTTGATTTTCATGTTAGGAGGAAGGAAGGGTAATTATCAATCAATAAGTATCGACATAAAACAACGGGACTGGTTTTTTCAACACGTGTTGGCCTCGTCCATTGTATTCCACTGTCTGTCTGTCTGTCTTTTTCTCTTTGCTCATCTATACAATGCGGCCTGAATAGTTCAGAAAGCAAAAAATGAATATACAGCTCCTCCAACGTATCATAATTCCAGAGCCAACATGGTGAATTTGCGATTCTAACTGCATTCTGAACATATGGAGTTAGTTCAACAAGAACTCCTGGGAACTCTAACAGGCTAGAAGAGACATGCTGTTGCACTTCTGCAAATGCCAAGATTTGCTTCCTCAAGAAAGCAAATTGCCACAGGAGGCACAGTGATAAAAATGCTTAGGCCTTGTGAAGGAAGAGGCAGAATCCAGAGGAAATATATTTTTCTTCTGCACAGGAAAATGGTAGAAGAACATCTTTGTTATTTGTGGGGCCTTCTATGTACTACTAGGTTTACGCAGCATGGATACAATTAAATATATTTCCTTGGCAGGCTATTCTGCCCGTAAGAGAAAAATTCCAGTGCTGAGCTTTAATAAGAGCATACAAACATCCCAATGGGACTGGCAGTCATCTTCAAAGCATCTCCAGATCTGTGGGTCCTTTTTCAGTGACATTCTAGCATTTTGAACATGACCCTTGGCATCGCCTTGCAGAAACAAGAGGATTATAAACAAGTTCACGATCAAAAGATGGCTGATACTCACAGGAAAATAAGAACACACCATCTGTATGGACCATCTGATACAAATCCATTTTCTCTTGTTTTTCCCTTGTTACATCCTGAATATCTGTATGCCTACATAGTTCAAATAAACTGACTCAGATTGTCTTTCCAAGAAGAAGGTAATAAATGCAGGTGGCACAATGAGTTAAATCCTTGTGCTGCTGAACTGCTTACCCGAAGGTTGGAGGTTCTAATCCATAGGATGGTGTGAGCTCGCGTTGTCAGCCCCAGCTTCTGCCAACCTAGCAGTCCAAAAGGAGCCCCTGGTGGTGCAATGGGTTAAATCCTTGTGCCAGCAGGACTGAAGACCGACAGGTCGCAGGTTCGAATCCGGGGAGAGCGTGGATGAGCTCCCTCTGTCAGCTCCAGCTCCCCATGTGGGGACATGAGAGAAGCCTCCCACAAGGATGGTAAAACATCAAACATCCGGGCATCCCCAGGCACCATCCTTGCAGACTGCCAATTCTCTCACACCAGAAGTGACTTGCAGTTTCTCTAGTCACTCCTGACACACACAAAAAGCTGTTCAAAAACATATAAATGTGAGATCCATAGGTACCACCTAAGTGGGAAAATGCAAAAAGACACTCCAAACAGTCATGCCGGCCACACAACCAGGAGGTGTCTATGGACAATGCAGGCTCCTTGACTTGGAAATGGAGAAGAGCACCTCACCCAAAGCCAGAGAGGAGCACCACCTCCAGAGCCAGAAATGAAAGGAGAAGCCTTTGCCTTTGTTTGTGTGTCTCATTGTATTTCATTGTAACAAGGTACTGAATGTTTGCCTGTGTCTGTTTATATGCTGTAATCCACTCTGAGTCCCCTTGGGGAGAAGGGCGGAATATAAATAAAGTGTTATCATTATTATTTTACTGACACAAAAACACAGTATGACACAGCAAATGAGATATATATGCAGGATTTCATATCACAAAATCACAAGTTGCACACTTTTCAAGCGTTTAGGACTGTGTGATATATATTCAAATAATGCGTGCAGATCCAAGTAAGGTGGCCTTTTGCAGTTGACAGATCGTGATTTTGTCAATGTTGATTGTTTTCAAATGTCGGCTGAGATCTTTTGGCATGGCATCCAGTGTGCCCACCACCACTGGGACCACCTGTGCTGGTTTATGCCAAAGCCTTTGCAGTTCGATTTTGAAGTCTTGATAACGGCTGAGTTTTTCCTGTTGTTTTTCCTCAATTCGACTGTCACCTGGTATGGCGACATCAATAATTCAAACTTTTTTCTTTTCCGCAATCGTGATGGAGACATCAATAATTCAAACTTTTTTCTTTTCCGCAATCGTGATGTCTGGCGTATTGTGTTCCAAAACTTTGTCAGTCTGGATTTGAAAGTCCCACAGTATTTTTGCTTGTTCATTTTCCACTAACTTTGCAGGTTTATGACCCCACCAGTTCTTTACCATTGGCAGGTGGTATCTGTGACTTAAGTTCCAATGAATCATTTGGGCCACAGAGGTGTGCCTCTGTTAGTAGTCCATCTGTGCAATTTTCTTGCAGCAGCTGCGGATAAGATCAATGGTTTCATCAGCTTCTTTGCAAAGTCTGCATTTTGGGTCATTGGCTGATTTTTTGATCCTGGCCTTAATGGTATATGTTTTGATTGCTTGCTCCAGGGCTGCAGAATCAGGCCTTCTGTCTCCTTCTTCAGTGTCCCGTTCTTTTCCTTCTCAACTTTTCCGTCAAAGAACTGCCCATGCAATGCTTTGTTGTGCCAGCTGTCAGCTCTGGTTTGTAGTGCAATTTTCTTGTACTGATTCTGATTCTTCTTCTTATTATTATTAAATATTATTTTTTTTAATTCCAGAAACAACATCCCACATATGCTAAACACGTCATTTCTTCCAGTAACACAAAGTGGGAAGAATGTATTCTGAAAAAGAAAAGAGGTGGCCCGTCTTTATGAATAAGAAACCTGAAATGTTCCATTTGAGAGTATCAAAGAGAAGGGGGAAGAAGAAAAAAACATGAAGAATGGCGAAGCAGGTTGGTAGCAACACTTAAAAAGCAGTTCTCTCAACCAATAACTTCCTTGAAATATGCCTCAGGAATCATGCAGAGAATGCCTGGCCACAGCTGCCTCTTTTCACAGTAAAGTGAATGCGGCAGATTTTCTCAGCGAGTCTCCGTCTTTTGGCACATTTGCAGAATAATCCTAGAACAGCCTGGAGAAACCTGTTACTGCGTTAATCCTTCAGAGTAACCCTGTTACTCTTCCAACCAGCCTGAAGGAATTTCTTGGTCTGAGACTTTGCATTCCTCAGCCTGCTCAGGTAATAAATGGGTAGTCCCAAAGAAAGCCTCCATCACAGATTGGAAGCTCATCAGGATGCCCTTGTCATAGATGGTAACACAGACTCACTTAATGACCCCGTTGGGACTCTGTTACAATACACTTCTTGTCAGTCTCAGTATCTGCATTTTCCCTGGACACAGAGTGCTCATTCAGCCCAGACTTTTAAAAATCCTGCCTTTTAGAAGACTTTCTGAAGGACACAAAACAGGTAAAATGCCTGTTGAGGACTGCACACAGAACAGAAAGTGATTGTCTATATTTCTGTTTTCCTTATTGGGGCTGGTAAACAATGACTACTCTGGAGTGATAGAACTGATAGGCTCAGATAGTTGTTATGCTATTATCAGTACCTTTAAAACACCACAATTACATGGGAGAATGCATATATAGTTTTGGCATGCCTCTGGAAGGGCATCTAGGCTAGTTGAACATGAGTTTATTTGCTGATTTCTGAGAAATAACCACAAAAACATAACTCCTATCCTTGCCAAACAATTTCATGGGGTTATGGGGAAATTTTACACAGATCTTCTATTTTACACAAACACCAACACAAAACTACTAACTTATCTCTAGAAACCCGGGTCACAGAACTAGCAATCTTTATATTATTCTAGCTTGGGGACCTGGTGTTGCCCGGGTAATTTGAAAAATAGATAGTACAAAAGGCATAAGGTTTTGGGTGAACTACAACTCACATCATGCCAGGTTAATCTCAAGAAACTGCATCAGTACTTAAAGTTGGTTATGTTGGGCAAGTTTGCTCTAGATTCATCATCAGTGGGGTTTAGTGTGCTCTCTGGCTGTAGGGTAAAGTACAACTCCCACTATGGTGAGCCAGTCCCCTCAAACCACTCCAGTAGGTTGAGCTAGTCATGGGGGTTCTATATGCCAAGTTTGGCCCAGGTCCATCATCAGTGGAGGACACTGTTTCACTGGCTGAAGGTGAATTACAACTCCTAGAAAGGAAGGTCAGTTCCCTCCAAACCCCTCCAGTAATCAAATTTCAACACATCAGGTATGTTGTCCACGTTTGGTCCAATTCCATCTTTGGTGGAGTTCAGAGTTCTCACTGATTGCAGGAGAACTATAAATCCTGTACTTACAACTCCAAAATGTCCTGACCAATTCCCCTCAAAACCCACTGTGGTGAAGTGTTAATTTTTAATTACAGGTTACCGGAGTATATAATTTTTAGTGTCCAGGTAACTGGAATATATAAATAACTATATGACGCTCTGTTTAACATGTTTTTCCAAGAGATGTACTTATTATATTGTATTGTATTTATGCAAATACCTCTTAACTGGCTGGTGAATATTTAGCTTGTATATTATAGTATTATATTGCAGTTGCTTTAGAAAATGTTATTGTATTCTATATACAATCCGCATTATTTTTAACCTCTCTAGGATTAGAGGAGGTCAAAAATAATTTTCTGGGGTTGGAAGGTCTGTGGTGAAGTGTTCATTTTTAATTACAGGTTAAATGTAATTTTATATATCTGTTAAATGTTAAAGGTAACATAGGCCATAACAGGGTGATATTAAGGGCCACCCTCTGCATGGAGGTTGAGTTACCATAGTAATGGTGGGCGGAGCCAGCCAAGGCTAGGTTAGAATGCGGAGAGATTTGATTTAGTCAGTTGGTGCTGAGAGGCTCAGAGAGAGCAGTTAGTTTTCCTGTCAGCGAAGCTAGAGGGTAGCTTCGGCTGGGGAGTCTGTGTTTTAGAGCTGTGGAGAGACAGTTCTGGTGGGCTGAGCTTGCGAGCCAGCTGGTTTGTGTAAAGCCTGAGGGCTAAAGATAGACAAGGTGCCTATAGGAAAGGCAAAAGTGCCTGGGTGAGATAGTTAGGAACTAGCCTCACTGACTGATAATAGCCATTGAACATCGTAACTTCGTACCTTCATTAATGGAAGTGTAACTGATAAGATCTGAGCTTCTATGACAAAGTAACCATTAAGCTTATGTGCAAAACTTCAAATAAACCAAGTTACAGTTTCACTTAAACCCAAGTCTCTCTCTGTGTTGGTATTATATGGTGGCAGCGTAAGTCAGAAGTAAATAAGAGGTTTCTGACAGGGAAGAAGACATCCATAGCAGTGGCCATTACACGGTTTTAGTGCGAAAGACGCTTCGTTACATTACGCATCGTTACACCCACCAATATTCACATTTGGAAATATCGGGTATGCATGCCAAGTTTAGTCCAGATCTATTGTTGCTTGCTTCATAGTGAATGTAGATGAAATACAACTCCTATAAATCCCTCCAAAGGCCTCCAGTGTGTTTTGTTGGTCATGGGGGTTCTTTGCGTCAAGTTTGTTCCAGGTCCATTGTTTGTGGAGTTAAGAGTGCTCTCAGATTGCAGGTGAACTATAAATCCCAGTACCTATAACTCCTGTAAATCATTGTGAATTCTCCCTAAACCTCTCTAGTATGTTCAGTTGCTGATAAATTCCACTGTTTGCTGTGTGCCATAGCAAAGTAGAGGAAGGATTATGGGAGAGGCAGTGGGTGGGGTCATGCAAATTCCACACCAACGACAAGAGTAAGAAACACTGGAATGTCAGTGGTGGAGGAAAAACAGAAAATCTAGGATGAAATTTTTCCTGTATAAAAGCCTTCACTTGAGTGGTGGGTAGTATGTTGTTGGTGGAGGACACTGGCAGGGATTGTACATGTTCACGGCGCTTGCTGTAACCTACAATGCCATTGGAGGGAGGGCCTTTGGTGGCTCCTCATAGATGGAAATCCTAGCTATCTGTGGAAGTGGAAGCCTGTCTGTGAAAGTGGGGACCCCAGCCACATACACACATACATATTTTCACTTTTATTATGTGTATATTTTATTTTATTATTTATTATTATGTGTATAGATAAATTAAGTTTAACAAATATGTATCTTCAAAGCCTACAGGAGAACTAGAATATTGGGTGGGGGTATAAACATTTGAGAAACATACCACCTCCTTGTTATGTAAGCTCCACTGGATGCCTGTCCACTTCTGAGCTCAATTCAAAGTGCTGGTTTTGACCTATAAAGCTCTATACGGTTCTGGCCCAGCTTACTTGTCCGAACGCATCTGCCTCTACGTCCCACCTCATAACCTAAGATCATCTGGGGAGGCCCTGCTCTTGCTTCTGCCAACATTTCAACTGTGGCTGGCGGGGACGAGAGACAAGGCCTTCTTGGCTGTGGCCCCCCGCCTATAGAATGCACTTCCAAGCGAAATACGATCAACCCCATCCCTCCTGGCATTTAGGAATAAGTTAAAATCTTGGTTTTGGGACCAGGTCTTTGCACAATAACTCAACGCATGACAACGGACATGAGAATATGGCTTACTGTTTATTTATTGGGTGTTGATGAAATGTTTTTTTAATTTAATTGATTGTTGACAACTTGTTTAATTGTTACTGTTTTTAACTTTGCTTGTATTTATGGTTTTATAGTGTCTATTGATTCCAGCATCAAATTGCTGCCTTTGTTAGCCACTCCGAGACCCCCCTCAGGGGTTGAGATAGGCGGGGTAAAAATGCTGCAAATAAATAAATAAATAAATAAATAAATAAATAAATAAAATAAACATGAATGTATTTGTAGTTGCAAACAAATGGTTTGGTTTCAGTCAAATATTCAAAAATGTATATATTTAAAATGTGCACATAACAAAGCATGCATTTACAAAACAAATACAAAATTATTTTCTTTGTCAGTGTGCACAAAATGTGTACTTCTTTGTAACAGGATATGGATAGTAAGTGAAAATCCAAAGTCGGAACAAGAGGGAAAAAACCCAAGCTTGACAGACAAATGGATTATTTAATGAGACATTTAAGACCTAAGCTTCTTATTTCAACTGTGTGGTTACTTTACAAAGGGCTATACCACTAAGTAAAGTTTATTTATTCAAGTCTGGCACAAAGTGAAGCTGCTACTCCAAATCTCTGGGGTGTCAAACATTTCATCAAATTTCTTCTGCTACACTTCCACTCTCTTCTCCCCTTTTGTTGCCGCATGCATTTCCCTTTTGGCTTGAAATATTTTGTTACATTTGTTCCTCATGAGTCTGAAAAGGAAAAGCCCGTAATGTCAACCTGGTGAAATTGATCTGGGTAGGGGAAACATGTTGTACAAAGTTTTCTATATATTCCCGACAACTGAGTTCACTCAGCCCTGAAAAATGCAGCCCCGACTTTAGAGCATATTTTAGGGCCACTTTTGACTCTATGTTTTCCTCCTTACATTTCTGAAACTTTACGACTGAAAGCCAGGAAGACTCTGTAACAGGGGAACAAACAGATCCACGTTTTGCAGCTTTCTGTGCCATCTCTGCTTGACAGCACATTTTCACAGGGAATATTTACAAGTGCATTGAACTGCTTTGACTGTCACTTAGGGATGCTATTAATGAGGATTTTGGATGAGAAACCAAATCAATGCTGCAGCTTTCCTAGGTCTTCAATTCAAGCCTTGCAAGAAAAGGGGCTTCAGACTTCCTAGATTAAAAAGAGTCACAACAGCAACGTCTTCTATATGTGTACCTTTTCATGCACAATGACAAAACAAAGAATGGAATGCCAGAAACTTAGAATAAAGGTGATCCCAAACACAATCAGTCTAATCGCATGATGCAGCTATTCCTAAACATCATCACTTCTGTTTGGAAGAATATGGAAAACTCTCTGATGCTTTGAAAATAAACTAACCTTACAGGGCATATCAAATTAACTTGTTAGGAATAAGGTGTCTAGTAGATCTGGGTACGTTCGTTCGGAATCTTCTTAATTCAGAATAAATTTGGATCAAACTCCTTTTTGAAGCGATTTCGAAACGATTTGGGAACTCAGAAGTATCCTTGCCATTTCAAAGCTTTTTTGCCATTTCTCTTATGAAGATTCGGAAATGATTCAGTTTTTCAAACCAGTGTGGATGGATTCCCTTCGTTTCCTTTCCCTCCCACGTCAGACCTGGGATGAAAGCAGTGTTTAACCCAATTTGGATACAGATTTCCTTCCCTCCCGCGTCAGTGTGACATGGGAGAGAACATCTGCATCTAAACTGAGTTAAACACGGCTCTCGCGTCAGGTCTGATGTGGGAGAGAAGGACATCGGTCAGTCTGACGCAGGAGAGAAGGCCATCCGCATCCAAACTGGGTTAAACATGAGAGCTGTTTGTATTGTATTTGTATTTCAAATTTATAAGCCACCACTCCCCGGAGGCTCGGAGCGGCTCACCACCGAAATGAGTAACCCAGTAAAACAATAGAAACATAAGACTGATTAGCCAGATGGAAAGGCCCGCCTAAACAAATAAGTCTTACACGCTTCCAGAGTGATGGGGCCACAGCAGAGAAGGCCCTACGTCTGGTCTTTGTAGATCATAGGACATTGAGACTGGGAACTTCAAACAGCATTTGATCTTCAGATCGGAGTGGTCTCTGGGTTGATAATAGGCGAGTTGATTTTTTAGATATAACGGGCCGGAGCCGTGTAGTGCCTTGAAGGTGAGAACCAGCATCTTAAAGATGACTCAATACTCAATCGGAAGCCAGTGAAGTTTTTGGAGAATTGGTGTGATGTGGCATCTTGCAGGGGCCCCCTCCAAGAGTCTAGCAGCTGCATTTTGGATCAGTTTAAGTCTACGGATGACAGACCCTGGTAAGTCGATGTAAAGAGCGTTGCAATAGTCCAATCTCAAGGTGACCATAAATGCGGATTTCTTCCTTTTGCTTCAGAGCAACAGTCAGGAAAGCCAAGAGAGATTTTGAGGCACACATAGCAAAGAATATTAAAAAAAACAACAAAAACTTCTTTAAGTACATCAGAAGCAGGAACCCAACTAGAAAAGCAGTTGGGCCACTCGACGACAATGGCCAGAAAGGGAAAATCAGCGAAGACAAAGAGATCGCTGAGCGGCTAAATGACTTCTTTGCCTCCGTTTTCACACAGGAGGACAGACAACATATGCCTTCAGCTGAGTCAGTTTTTTCAGGGAGGGAATTAAAAGAATTAAAACAGATAGAGATAAACAAGGAGGATGTTCTCATATGCCTTACTAAACTAAATGTCAACAAATCACCAGGTCCAGACGGCATCCACCCCAGAGTTCTTAAGGAACTCAAGTGTGAAATTGCTGAACTTCTAGCTAAGATATATAACCTTTTCTAAGATCAGGCACTGTACCCGAGGACTGGAGGGAGGCAAATGTAACACCGATCTTCAAGAAAGGATCCAGAGGTGATCCAGGAAATTATAGACCAGTCAGTTTAACCTCAGTTCCAGGCAAAATGATGGAAACCATTATTAAAGAAAAAATTACTAGGCACATAGAAGAACAGGCATTGCTGAAAGAAAATCAACATGGTTTCTGCAAAGGCAAATCATGTCTTACTAACTTGTTAGAATTCTTTGAGGGTGTAAATAAACACATAGATAAAGGGGACCCGGTCAATATTGTTTACCTTGACTTTCAAAAGGCTTTTGACAAAGTCCTCACCAAAGGCTCCTAAATAAGCTCTTCAGCCATGGAATCAGGGGACAGGTCTTGTCCTGGATTGAACCTGGCTAAACTGTAGGAAACAAAGGGTGGTAATAAACGGACATTTCTCTGGGTGGAAAGAGGTGAGAAGTGGCGCACCCAAGGTTCAGTTTTGGGTCCGTTACTTTTTAATTTATTCATTAATGATCTGGATGTAGGAGTGAATTCTGAGGTAGCAAAGTTTGCAGACGACACTAAATTGTTCAGGTAGTTAAAAATGAAACTGATTGTAAAGAGCTCCAGAAAGATCTCTCGAAATTGAGTGAATGGGCAACAAAGTGGCAAATGCATTTTAACCTAAACAAGTGTAAAGTCATGCACATCGGGGCAAAGAACCCCAACTACACTTATCAACTGATGGGGTCAAAGCTTCCGAGACAAACCAGGAAAGGGATCTTGGGGTCTTGGTGACAGCTCAATGAAGATGTCAACCCAGTGCGCAGCAGCAGTGAAAAAGCAAATTCTATGCTTGGCATGATCAGGAAGGGAATCGAAAATAGGTCAGCAAATGTTGTATTACCTCTCTACAAATCGATGGTAAGGCCACATTTGGAGTACTGTGTACAATTCTGGTCTCCGCACCTTAAGAAGGATATAACGGAACTGGAAAAGGTACAGAAAAGGGCAACAAGAATGATCCAAGGGATGGAGCGGCTCCCTTATGAAACCAGGTTGCAACGCCTTGGTCTTTTTCAGCCTTGAAAGACGGCGTTTAAGAGGTGACTTGATCGAAGTGTATAAAATCATGCATGGGATAGAAAAGGTGAATGAAGAAAAATTATTTTCTTTGTCACAAAACACTAGGACTAGAGGGCACTCCCTGAAGCTCCAAGGTAGGAAAGTTAGGACTAATAAAGGGAAATATTTCTTCACCCAGAGGGTCATTGGGTTATGGAACTCACTTCCAGAAGAGGTTGTGACAGCTGTCAGCCTGAACAACTTCAAGGCAGGATTAGACAGATTCATGGATACCAAGTGTATCGGTAGTTACTGAAAAGGACATTCAAGTGCCACCTCGGAGTTGGTTGAGGTAGGCAGGATTTCCCCTGGGTACTGGTTGTGGGGGTCGGGAGCAGGTCAGGGTTTTGCCCTCCCTTCTGCTCGAGATCCCCGTGTACAACTGGGGGCCACTGTGTGATACAGAATGCTGGACTAGATGGGCTGAGGTCCGATTCAGCATGGCTCTTCTTATGTTCTTATGTTCTTCCCCCCACCCCCTTCTGAAATAAAACAACTACTTTCAAAGTAAAGACCACCCAATAAAACACTTTGAAACAATTAACGAAGGATTCTGAAGTCTCGGAAGTTCTGAACAGTTTCAAACTTTTTTTTTCTGTGAAAATCGTCATTGACTTTAGATTCGAACCACCAGTGCCCCCTACATCTGGAACGAGTTTTGAACCTTTTTTTGTTTTTTTATCAAACAGGCCTAGTGCCTAGCCCAACATTCTTTCTGATATCTTTGTGCATGGAGCTGTCTATTTTTTTTTCACACTGTAAGCTTCAGAACATTGTCTGTTGTCAAAATATGAAGTCCAGGAAAAACTGTGCCATGTGATCCTCCTGGTTGTGTTTTGCACCTATGTCAGGGTTAACTGGTGTCATTTTGTCCCCTTTCAATTGTTAGGTTTTTTTCTTAGATAACTGTCAAAAAGATCTGTTAGTCAACCTGAAGCTTTTATAATAGCAACAACAACAACAACTACTACTACTTTATCTTTGGACCCCACCTCCATCTCCTTGAAGGGATGGGGTGGCTTACATATGGCACAATATGCCTGGAATAACGCAAAAATAAACACACAATACAATAAAACCATAAGCATATAAAACAATTATTTAAACTCAAAACAGTGCCCAATAACCTATGGTGAGAACTGTAGTAAAACATGGCTAACCGTAACCAGGGAGCAAATAGGGTAGCAAAGATATAGAGCACAATTAGAAAAATAATCTTTTAGTATTGTCATGAAATTAGAGGAACAATATATAGCAATTATACTCATAGGTTAGAATAATTGCATATAGAAGTGTAGATTACAAACGTTAATATTGAGTATCAAAACAGTACACATAGCATTTCAACTTCTTCCACAACAGTAGAGCGCCACTCTAACAGTAAATAGTAGAGCATACAGGGCAAATACCCATGAAAATAACTTGGTACAAATGAGAGTGGGAGTTGGAGACTTGCTCACGAAGATGTGGGGTGGGGGCCGCTTCAATGGCGTGATGAAGGGTTCAGTTGGGAAGAGAAGTAGGAAGCCCGTATGGGGAAACGTAGCGATAATGAAAATCCCGCTTGAGGCGCCTGTAGACGCTGCTGTATTGCACCAGGCTCTGCCCAATGGCGTATCACAGAGGATTCTGGTAAATGTAGTCCCTGGTGAGGGCTAATGCCAGCGGGGAGTCTGGAGGCAAAAACGGGGCTGTGTTGCCAGGAACACAGTCCCCTCGGACGGGGCCCCAGTAAGGGCGCACCGTGCGGTTTAGCCTGACGGCGTGAGCTCTATCCAGAGGCCGGCAACGGGCCTCTGGCTGGAATGGTCCGTTCTCCCTGTTACTCTGAAGAATTGATATGATTTACTCATTTGAGTGCAAGGACGTCAATTAATTGCCACACAGCCTCTGAGGAAGTTGATGACGAAACGGCCCGTTGCCGGCCTCTGGATAGAGCTCACGCCATCAGGCTAAACCGCACGGTGCGCCCTTACTGGGGCCCTGTCCGAGGGGACTGTGTTCCTGGCAACACAGCCCCGTTTTTGCCTCCAGACTCCCGCTGGCATTAGCCCTCACCAGGGACTACATTTACCAGAATCCTCTGTGATACGCCATTGGGCAGAGCCTGGTGCAATACAGCAGCGTCTACAGGTGCCTCAAGCGGGATTTTCATTATCGCTACGTTTCCCCATACGGGCTTCCTACTTCTCTTCCCAACTGAACCCTTCATCACGCCATTGAAGCGGCCCCCACCCCACATCTTCGTGAGCAAGTCTCCAACTCCCATTCTCATTTGTACCAAGTTATTTTCATGGGTATTTGCCCTGTATGCTCTACTATTTACTGTTAGAGTGGCGCTCTACTGTTGTGGAAGAAGTTGAAATGCTATGTGTACTGTTTTGATACTCAATATTAACGTTTGGAATCTACACTTCTATATGCAATTATTCTAACCTATGAGTATAATTGCTATATATTGTTCCTCTAATTTCATGACAATACTAAAAGATTATTTTTCTAATTGTGCTCTATATCTTTGCAACCCTATTTGCTCCTTTGTGTTATACACGGTGCAGCCCACTGTTTACTCAGTAACCGTAACCAGGAACAGGGGAATGGAATAGTGCAAGTTGCAGCTAATAAATGGTTCCGGCCCAGCTTATCTATCCAAACGCATCTCTCCCTATGAACCTTCTAGAAACTTGAGATCATCTGAGGAGGCCCTGCTCTCGATCCCGCCTGTTTCACAAGCACATTTGGCAGGCACGAGAGACAAGGCCTTCTCTGTGCTGGCCCCTCAGCTTTGGAACTCCCTGCCTAGGGATATTAGATAGGGCCCCTCCCTCCTGATCTTTTGAAAGAGAGTAAAAACTTGGCTCTTTGAGCAAGCGTTTAGAACCACAGCATGACCAGAAAAACTCAAATTGGAAAATGAACTAGGAACGGCTATGTCGATGGAACAGTTGAGGATTTGAACAAGAAGACATAGTTTTTATAATTTTTTATTATTTATTGCTTTTATGGTTTTTAAATGTATGATTATGTTTTCTGCTCTTTACTGGTGTATGTATTTTTATACATGGCATCTAATTGTTGCCGACTTGTACGCCACCCTGAGTCACCTTTGGGCTAATATGGGTGGGATAGAAATGACGTGAATAAATAAATAAACAAACTAGTGCAATGCTGTCATTAATTGTGGACAATTGGGGTTAGACATTCTCAAAGGCTTGTCCAAACATTCAAGTTTTCAATTCTTTCTGAAAGGAGAACAGAGTAGGGGCCTGCCTAATCTCCCTGGGGAGGGCGTTCCAAAGCAATTCACATAAAGATGCACCAGGAAGATCTAGTGATGATACTGTTACTATTATTATTTGTTTTGCCTAGCCTACTATGGCACCCATTCCCCACAACAGAAGTCTTGTGGTTATACCCCACTGTCAGAAGGGACAGAGAGTTTCATCTAGGCTGAGGATCATGACATCACCGCACAAGCAGGGAACTTTGAAATGGTTGAACAGAAACTCTCCAAAGCTTTAAGTGCTCTTACTGTCTATAACAGGGACAACCAGTTGATTCCTAATCCATCTAAAACACAGACATGTGCTTTTCACCTTAAGAACAGACAAGCATCTCAAAGGAATCCCACTGGAAAAGGAATCTCATTGCAGCACACCAAAATACTTTAGGAGTTACCCTGGACAGGAAACACTGCTTGAGTATAACGCAAAAAGTGAGCCCTAGAAATAATATTATACTAAAGCTGACTGGCACAACCTGGAGATCACAGCCAGACACGGTGAAGACATCTGCGCTTGCACTTTGCTACTCTGCTGCTGAATACGCGTGCCCAGTGTGGAACACATCTCACCATGCTAAAACGATGGATGTGGCTTTTAACAAGACATGCCACATTATTACAGGGTGTCCACGCCCCACACCACTGGAGAAATTATACTGTTTGGCCAGTATTGTATCTACTGACATCCTCCATGAAATAGCAGACAACAATGAAAGGATCAAGTTAGTGTCATCTCTGGCCAATCCTCTGTTTAGATATCAGCCAGCAAGCCAATGTCTTAAATCAAGAAATACTTTTACAGAGATACCCACAGGAACACCTCAGCAAGCGAGAATCCAAATATGGCAGGCTAAAACCTGGAACCTCAAGCCATGGCTGATACCGGATGAAAAACTCCCCCCATGGAACACAGAAGACTGGGCGACTTGGAAGGCGCTGAACACACTGCGCTCTGGCAGAGCCAACCTTAAGAAATGGGGTCATAAAATGGAGTTCACAACATGCGAATATGCAGAAGAGCAAACCACAGACCCTCTATTACAATGCAGTCTGAACCTTGCCACATGCACAATGGAGGACCTTCTTATAGCAACACCAGAGGCACTTCAAGTGGCCAGTTACTGGTCAAAGAAAATTTGGTATAAGGACAAGTTTTTTAAACTTTGTGTTTTTAAATACATTACAACTGTACCCTCGGTTCTTTTCTGACAAGATAAATAAATCCCTGCTATTTTCAGCTGTAACACTACATTTCTGAATTACGAATGAAGCTATAGGTTTGAAACACGGGGAGCCAAGTGCCTGGTGAGAAATCAAACATGAGGAACAAAAATCAAGAGAGTGACCTAAAACCACACTCAGTTTAACTCTGCAAAACAAATTTAACTGGGAAATTTTTCTCTAAGTGAAGCAAAATACCAATGAAAACCAGAAGATAGCACTATGTGTATTTATATAAGAACGCCTTCCATTTGCTTTAAGCCTCCTGCTGCTTTTTGGAAAGCTAGCCTGTGGCTTCTGAAATCACAGAAGCTAGTCAGAATAGGAGATAAACTATTTTGTTCTTTACTTAAAAAGAAAAAGAAATGAATTCTAACTGCTGGAGATATTGGCCAATAGCCGACCTCCTGTCAACATAAAGCAGATCCAGAAAATATTAGATGTATCAGGTTTAGCTCATGCTTTTAAGAGAACTGCGGTAACCAAACCTGGAAACAGATAAGCCGGAAAATGAATAGTGAGAAAAACGTCTTTTGTTCTTCTGAGATGTGGGAGTTGAAAGTCTCATAAGAAGTGCCCTAAACGGAGAAGAAATGTAATGTTACCTTTCTAGCTTACCTCCCAATTTTCCCACACTTACAAGCTGTTTAAAGGACCAGTGAAAGGCTGAACACCGCCCATTAAGATGGAAAAGTCTGAAAAGAAGGTTTCAAGAAAAAGAAAGGAGAGTAACATCTTGTACACTCTTGGTCTATTGAACTGCTATTACAAGTTTTTCCCAAACCTAGATCTCACTAATAATCCAGGATAGAGCAGAGAAAATAAAGTCCAGAATAAGCCCAAAAATATGAGTAGCCAATCAGAGCATATCTCATGAAGGGCATGAATGCCACATTAAAAAAATGTGGAGTGTTTGTCAGGACGTAGCTAGCACTTTCAAAAAAAACACTAAACACAAATGGCCAGAAGGTTGAAGAAATCACATCATTTCCATGGGATTTATCACTTTCTGCCCATTTTCTATGCCCTGTCATGGTCTAAGGTTGATCTCAAACGGACATGGCAGTCGCACATCAACACATCCCACGAGTAAGAACAAGAACCATTCCTGCATTCAATTTCATCTGTATTCAGCAGATACCGAGGTCATCATTTCAATTCAGGGTAATTGTGTGCACAATCCACATTGGAAGCAGTTCCTTTTGTTCCACTCACTTGGAATTCGTGCTTGTTCAGAACAGTCCTTGGTCTGTCATATAGCACGGATTGACCATTTTTTGGCACTGCAGCTACAATTCAGCAAAGTGGGTGGGTGAACTACATAACAACACACGCCATTTATATATTTCTTATTCTTCAAAAGAAGTAGAATTATGCCAAACATGCCATCATACAATTCAAACAGAGGCTACTTTTATTATTACATAGTGTACATGAAGGGTTGTTCTCTAAAATCAGGACAATAAATAAAGAGCAACACTCAAAAAGAAGGGGAATTCCAGACAAGAATCTATCAGGGCCAGATAACACCTCCAAACAAAGGTTTCCCTCAGGCAGCAATCAGACAGGTTCTGAAGCTGCAAGGCCATTAAATGGTAATCAAGGTGGCCAATTGCAACATTCACACTTGCCTTAAGCAAGTAAGAGTTCTTTTCCCACTCTGGACATTCAACAGATATATAAACCCTACTTGCCTAGTTTCCAACAGTGGAACCTCACAACCTATGAGGATGCCTGCCATAGATGTGGGCAAAACTTCAGGAGAGAATGCTTCTGGAACATGGCTATACAGCCTGGAAAACTTACAGCAACCCAGTTCTCCAGACACTTGTTCCTTAAAAGCCTACCAGGACTATAGAATTACTTCCCGAAAATGCAAACTTTCTTGTGTCCAAAAACAGGATGAAAGATGGAAAATGTAAAGCAGAAACACATGCCTGCATGGTTAAGACACGAATAATACAAGATAAAAACTAGAAAGCAGGTAACACCAGAACCGCACATATACATGACAAAAGTCACACAATGGGAAATAAGAGAGTTCACTTTAGTTTGAAACTCTTCACAGAATTTAGCAGAACAAATTCTGTAGAGCTTTAAAGAAAAATACTTGCAATGATTCACACTTACCATGTCTGTGTGCACTTTCAGGTGGGCCTGCAATTTGTATTTATCGGGCGTGGAATAATCACAATCTTCTGTGGGACATTTCAGCAATATATTACTATGCTTCTGAATGACATGTCGTTTGAGGCAGTTTTTGGTGATGGAGGAGTAACTGCATTGAGAACAGTAATAAAGGTGTTCTCGAGTGTGAGTACGGACGTGCATGTCAAAATGCACCTGGTACCAGAATAGTTTTCCTGAAAAGAACAATTTAAAACATGAACAAGGTTAATTCAATTCATTTAAATGTGCGACACTCAAATACTGTATAATGGAAAGAATGCCAAGTGGGATGTTGAGAGAACAGTGATTCAAAGGTTTGCTATACCTTGGATATGGGCAACTGTTTTGTAAAGCAGAAATCACTATGATTTGGTTAGCCATATACAAAATACTGTGATGCAGAAAGATAATTTCACTGTTTTGACCATTCATCAGGGAAAAATGTGTTTTTAACCCCAAATAAAAATAACACGGCCAAACCATTCAAGCTTTCCCACAAATCTAATTCCCCAAGATTTGTGTAATTTTATCACCATCTCGCCCTCTGCCCAAATTCAGTATATTGCTCACCACAGTATTCACATTCCAAGTCTCCATAGACCTTCCTGATCTTTTCACAAAGAGCCGTGTTCATTTGCCGTTTTTGCAAACCGTCCAAAATCTGCATAAAGGCTGCTGCTCCAGTTCGATTCTCAGAAGAAGCTGGGCAAAAATCAGATTTGTCGCCAACTGTTGCATTGGACTCAGAGGCAGGAAGTTGGGCAGTAGACTCCACCTCTTCAGTTGTCGCCACATCTGCTTCCTGAGTATTAAGACAGAGGGTTTGGCCTGACTCCTCAACATCAGGAGCACACTGTGGAACTTGGCCATGCACATTTACATCAGCGCTCCCCTCTCCTGAAAGTGGAATGACTTCATTTTGAGTGTTTTGTGAGGGGTCAGAAGAGCCCTCGCCTTCTTTCTCCAGGAGGATCCTTTCTTCAGCCAATTCAGAAGAGGCATCTTTCTGTAGAAAACCATCTGGAACACTATCGGGGAAAGCACCAGGAGATACTAGTTCTGCTGAAGATGGGCACAAGGCATCTGCAGTATTTGCAACAGGAGGGTATTCAAGATCTAAAGCAGGCGCAGAAGTGGTTTTGTCCTTGGTGCCAGGGTTATCATGTTGGCTGCCTTCCACAGCATTCATTTCACTGGTGCAAACTGGTTTCTTCAGTATGCAAAGTTCCTTAGAGTTCAAAAGTGAGAGTTCAGCTGCAGTCTGCGACAACTCCTCTCCTAGGGCTTCCTGTTGGATGTCCCCTCCTGGTTCCAGTAAGCAGAAGCTCTGGTTGATAGAGCTGTTAAAAAGAGAGGTCTCTGGCAAGTCCTGGTGGGCTTCCTTGATATGTGAGCGGAGCCTGATGGAGCTGACAAATTTCTTCAAGCACTCGCTGCAGACATACACGAAAGGGTGCTTTCGGATGTGAAGCTCAAGGGCTTGGTACTTGGTGGCTCCATGGCCACACAGCTCACAAGCAAAGGGCCGCTCATCCCCGTGGACCAGCATATGCCTGTCACGATCGAGTTCATTTTTGAACTTGCGCTCACAGATATGACAGTCATACAACAGCTGCCTTTTGCCCTCACGGGTCATCAATCGAAGCTCGTCAAAGACTTCCTTCACTTTTTTGTCCTGCAAGTCGTGGGCTTCTTTGATATGCTTGATCAGGTTCTTGACATCCGAGTATTTTTTCTTGCAGAAACGGCAATGCTGCTTGATCTTCTTGTGCACTCTCTCTACGTGGACCTTGAGGTGGCCTTTGCTCAAGCAAGTAAAGGGACAGTAGTCGCATGCAAACTTTTCTCCCGTGTGCTTCCGGAGATGAACATTCAGGTTGGCCTTGATGGCGCTGGCATAGCTGCAGAAGGAACATTTGTACGGCTTTTCATTGGTATGGATCCTCAGGTGGGCCTGAAGAGAGTGCTTGAATTTGAATACCTTGTTACAGTATTCACAGGTAAAGATTTTTAACTGAGTTGCGCTTAACCTAGGGAGAAACCAGATACTTCAATTACTCACAAGACTTCAGCAGAATATAGCCTGCAGTGTGATCCTGATCCTGGTTCTGTAAATTTATTATTTATAATTTATTTATGGCATTTTACCCCGCTCTTCTCAACCCCCGAGGTGGGACTCAGAGTGGCTTCCAAAAGGCATAATTTGATGCCTACATCACAATTGCAGTATAAAACACAATATAAAACCCTCCAGCATTTGACACTAAAATACATTAAAATATAATTATATTCAGACATCCTATGCACTCACCTATGTTAAAAACAGTGTTCCATCCATAAAAGCATTGAGCCCTATTCACCAACTTTCCATTAAAACTACTAAAGTGCTGTCCTGTGCTACTATGCGAATGCCTGGTCCCACGTCCAGGCTTTCACTTTTTTCCTGAATGTCAGGAGGGATGGAATTGATCGTATGTCGCTAGGGAGCGCATTCCACAGACGGGGAGCCACCACCGAGAAGGCCCTCTCCCTCGTCCCCACCAGCCGCACCTGGGAAGCCGGCGGGAGCGAGAGCAGGGCCTCCCCGGATGATCTTAAAGTACGAGGTGGGACGTAGTGGCAGATGCGTTCGGACAAGTAAGCTGGGCCAGAACCTTTTAGCTTTAAAGGTCAACACCAGCACTTTGAATTGAGCCCGGAATTGGACCGGCAGCCAGTGGAGCTGACACAACAGGGGGGTGGTATGCTCCCTGTATGTAGCTCCAGTTAGTAGTCTGGCTGCCACCCGTTGGACTAGTTGTAATTTCCGAACTGTCTTCAAAGGCAGCCCCACGTAGAGCGCGTTGCAGTAATCTATTCGGGATGTGACCAGAGCGTGGACAACCGTAGCCAGATCAGACTTCCCAAGGTACGGCGCAACTGGCGCACGAGTCTTAACTGTGCAAAAGCTCCCCCGGCCACCGCTGAGACCTGGGGCTCCAGGCTCAGCGATGAATCCAGGATCACTCCCAAGCTGCGAACCTGCATCTTAAGGGGGAGTGTAACCCCGTCCAACACAGGCTGTAACCCTATGCCCTGTTCGGCCTTTCGACTGACCAGGAGGACCTCTGTCTTGTCTGGATTAAGTTTCAAATGACCAGATTTCCCATTAGAAAGGAGAAGGAGAGTTTAATTCACAAGTTGTACTTAATCCTCTGTCAGTATGTAATAGCTGAACTCCAGGGTTTGAATCCCAACATAGTCATGAAAATCCACTTTGGGCAAGGTAATGGCAAATCCCTTCCGCATAAATATTACCAAGTAAAGCCATAGCTTAAAAGTTACCTGAAGGTACAAACAGAAACAGTTGGTGCTATATCCAATTCCAAGGATATAGAAGGCAAGGAAATCTTTTTTTTACTCTTCAAGAACTAGCTAGGTAACAAGAGTGAGCAGGCTTGTTTTCTGCTGCTCTGGAGACTAGGACATCGAACAATGGCTTCAAATGACAGGAAAGGAGATTCCACCTGAACATTGGGAAGAACTTCCTACTGTGAGAGCTGTTCAGCAGAGGAACTCTCTGCCCTGGAGTGTTGTGGAGGCTACTTCTTGAGGGGCTTTTAAGCAGAGGCTGGTTGGCCATCTGTCAGGGGTGCTTTGAATGAGATTGTCCTGCTTCTTGACAGGGGATTGGACTGGATGGCCCACAAGGTCTCTTTTAACTCTATGATTCTAAGAAAGCTATCAAATCTTCCAGAAGCATCAAGGCCTTGTTGATGCCCTACACTTGTGTACATCTCCTTGCATATGTAGTTTACTTCTTTGGTTATTATGCAGCAAAGACACTTAATTCATGGTTCCATAAGTTGAGCTTCACAAATGAAACCCTTTCATATAAGCCTAAATCCTATACTTTGTATTAGAATAGAGAAATTGCATCAATTGGATTTACCAGTATGTTGCCTTTTCATTTAACATCTGACTCATTCAACTATTGATTCAACAGGTCTACTTGGTTGGATCGAACCAAAAGGATTCCGAATACTCAATTGCACAAAGTTTGCATGTGCCTTCAGTGTATCATATGATTCAATGAGATCAGGGAAACAGTTGCTCTGAATTCCCCACTGTACAGTGTGAAAATGGACACTCACACCAGCAGAAACACAATGGACTGCACAAAGCTGCATTCAGAAGAAAGGTGATATAGCCCTACCTAAATATGTGAATGCAGAATTACATTATCCAAGAATTATCTAGGCAGTGTTTCTCAAACTCTGCTCCTCCAGGTGTTTTGGATTTCAATTCCCAGAAATCCCAGCTGTTAGCAATTGTGGAAGCTGACGTCCAAAACATCTGGAAGAGCAGAGTTTGAGAAACACTGATCTACGATATTGGTCAATATATTTCACAGAATCCTGAAAATCTCCACAACTGTATCATAAATGTGTGTGTTCAGCCTTTACAGCTCTGAGAAGAAAATGTAGATCATTTTTTCCTAATTAAGCCTCTGTTCTTAAATTATCTGAGATTATGTTGTTGTTTTTTTCAGTTGTGACCACCACTAGAACATAGGAGGTCAAGCTATATCTTTGCAAGCATAGACTGAGAGAACCTAGAATGGTCTGAATTGTAAGGGACGTTACTATATGAGAAATGTCATGGGTCATGACTCTCTCACCATATAGACTACTGTGCTTCCCCAGATGATCCTTCCAGGGAAAAAGAAACCTATTTTGATCATCCTGTTGATAACTTGCTGCCACCTAGCGCTTATGTCAGGCCATTGCATTTCTCACTAACCTCGCTTGTTCTGCAGTCTGCAAACAAGAGATGTGTCTCCTCAAATTTATTTTTATTATTTATTATTTAAACTTGTGAGTCGCCACTCCCGGATGGCTCGGGGCGACTTACATAAAATTCAAAATTAAAACAAGATAAAACAGACTAAAACACATTAAAAACACTCAACGCTAAAAATGCAATAAGTACAGCAATATAGTATGCTGAATCAAGTAGGTCAGTTGTTCCCAAACTCTGAACTTTCAGGTGCGTTGGAGTTTGATTCCAGATACTACATTAGCTGATGGTCAAGGATTTTGTGGGATACAGTATCTGGATGCATCAAAGACTGAGAAGCACTAACCAAGTTAGCTGACATCCTTGAAGGGACATGTTATTCTATGTCTTCAAACCACTTCCTACCTGCAGCAATCCTGAAGGCAGACCTATCAGAAAGTTTTCTTGGCAGGATTTGTTCAGAGAAGGTTTGCCTTTTCCCTCCTCTGAGGCTGGGAGAGTGAGTAACCCAATGAGTTTCCATGGGCAAGCGGAGATTCAAAGACAGCCTTCAGAAGCATAGTCAGACACTCAAACCACTACACTATGTTACATCACAGTTAGGGACATACACATGCCCAAATTTCCCTTATGCCTGTGTATTCTTTGAGTACCATAGAGGCCAGTACCCCCCCCCCCCCCTTGCAGCAGCCAAGGCCCCCATCCCCAACTTATGGCCCAGACTCTAAAGCCACCCTTTAAAGCCATTCTTTGCATCGTGGAGTAGGACAAGGATCCAGCTATGTCGCTAGAGCTAGGTGGAAAATGATTACAGCACTGCTGAGAACGTCAGAGGACATCTTGGTGGTTTTCAGTATTGGTGTAATTTATTTATTGATTGATTTACCTTATTTATAACCCGCCTTTCTCACCCCAGAGGGGACTCAAAGCAGCCTTACAACAGGAAGCAATTTGATGCCATACACACATATATCAAATAAAAAATTATAATAAAAACCAAACAATTAAAACCAGAATTGTTAAAATCAACCATTAAAATCATGCCTAACAAAACATAATCCGGGGGCATTCTATTTGTCAATCACATTGTTTCATGGTCACTTATTGCACTGCTCCAATTACTTGTCAAAAACTTGAATCCAAAGCCATGTCTTTTTTCCTGAAAGTCAGGAGAGAAGATCTGATCTCACTGAGGAGGAAGTTCCATAGCCGAGGTGCCACCACTGGGAAGGCCCTGTCTCTAGTCCCCACCAATCGTGCCTGCGAAGGAAGTGGGACCGAGAGCAGGACCTCCCCAGACAATCTTAATTTTCCCAGACTATCTTAATTATCTTGTGGTTGGTTACAGGGACCTAGTCGAACTCTTTTTTTCTATTCTGCTCATCTCCAAGAGTTATGGAAGGACTGTGGAGAAGCTTCAGAGTCAATCAATTTAGAAGATGTTACATAGTTCAGCCTAGCAAAGGTCTGCATATGGAAGTACAGTATTATTATTATTATTAAACTTTATTTATACCCCGCCACCATCTCCCAGAAGGGACTTGGGGCGGCTTACATGAGCCCAACAAACAAGTTGTGAATACCAAAGAAGCAAGGGGCAGCACTGTGATACAACACAAGAACTACAAAGGTAGCAAATGAGCTGTCATAGGCAATATCATATCAAAATATGTTTAAATAGGCAAATGAGGCTCACAATAAGAGAACCACATCAAAGGAGCATGACAATATATAAAACCGGATGGGATGGTCCGTCCTCCGCGACTATTGAAAGACTCCTGATGATTATGCACATGTAAGGATGTCACACTTCATTTACGCTGCCTCTGAGGAAGTCCTCTTGGAAAGGACGAAACGGCTCCGTGACTATTGAAAGACTCTTGATGATTATGCTGGCATCATTTAGTGAGTCCTCTTGAAAGGACGAAACGGCCCTGCCGTCAGGCTCCCTGCCGTCAGGCTTGTTCCCTGCACAGAATGTCCCCTGGATGACTGTTGTGTTGGGGTTTGAGTTCCCCTCCGCGCCGCTCACATCAGCTGAGCCCGGGGGTTCTTGCTCGTAGGAAACCACAGTGAACTACAACTACCGACACCCCTAGCGGCATGCCATTAGGCGGCGCCCGCACCACAGACCATCTGCACACTTTGCATCTTGAGCAAGAACCCGGAAGTAATATTCGTTTCGCCACCCGATTACAGGCTTTATTTGGGGCCTATCGCCCCCAGGAATTTTCCTCCTCATTAAGGGTTCCCGCCTTCAACCTATTCAGGTATAATTTGATTAAGACGGACCCTCACAGCATCCTTGTAGCCCTTGACCTCATTTTGATTGTATTGTACTGACTATTGATTTCAGCGGCTATTAGAACTGTCCTCACCCTTGATGTATGTCTATTACTGATTGTATTTACTGTATGAAATCTATGTGATTGTTTTGTATATTGTCATGCTCCTTTGATGTGGTTCTCTTATTGTGAGCCTCATTTGCCTATTTAAACATATTTTGATATGATATTGCCTATGATAGCTCATTTGCTACCTTTGTAGTTCTTATGCGTCTTGCATGAGGCCAAGCCCAACAACATAGCAATAAAAACAACACAGCAGCAAATAAAAATAATACAATCAATAAAACACATATAAACAGTAAGTACACAAAGTTAAAACCGTAGTGGCCAGGCCAAATGTCATATATTAAGATTTTTTAAATAAATAAATACTGGACATGGTCGGAGTCCAGTAGAGTCTCACTATCCAACTTTCGCTCATCCAACGTTCTGTATTATCCAATGCAGTCTGCCTCCCACCTGGATCCACAGCTGTTTCAATACATTGCAATGTTTTGGTACTAAATTTGTACATATAGTAATTATTACATAATGTTACCGTGTATTGAACTGCTTTTTCTATCTATTTGTTATAAAACATGACGTTTTGGTGCTTAATTTGTAAAATCATAATGTACTTTGACATTTAATAGGTTTGCCCTTAATCCCTCCTTACTATCCAACAGTTTTGCTTATCCAACGTTCTGCTGGCCCATTTATGTTGGATAAGTGAGACTCTACTGTGGCCAAGCTATGCTGAGCCATCATGAATTGCAATTCCTAATGGAAATATGGACCTTCCATTCCCTACCTTTAATTTACGTAATTTGACTGGGAAACAGCCTGAGAGATATTTCATACACCAGCCCTCCTGTATATCACAAAACAACAAACGTCTATGCCTGGTGGAAATTTCAAAGAACAAATAAAAATACTCATGTTCCATTATATGTCCTGTGCCGTGAAGTGGAATGCACACTATCTTTCTGAAAATCTGTTATAGGGCCCCCTTTATTCATTTCAGGCTATGTCTTGTTACTAGACAAAATGAAAGAGTTTTTTTGGAGTGAAAATGTGAATTACCTGTTTGATTTCATGGGTTGCTCATAAGGAGTTTGCTGAATGGCATATTCCTGATACCCTCTTCGCTGAGAAGAGTCTGATACCACTGTCTCTGGATTAGTCAGCTGCTCTGTTTCAGAAAAAGCAGCTTCCACTGGAACTATTTTTGTAGCTCCTGAAAGCAAAATTAAAGTCTGTAATTCATTACAGATATTCATTACTAATAGCTTATAAATCCTACCCAATAAAAGGCAACAAGAACACACAGTGGGGGACAATTCTGTTAATTGTTGAATAACATGTGTAAATGAAAGTTAGATGGTACTCTAATATCATTTATGTAGAAAAGCAAAAAGAACATACAAAAAAAACCCTAATCGGGTTCCCTTTAGGCCTTCAAAACTGTCAAAGTACAAAGAAACAAAAAGCTCCATTACACACCAAGATGCAGGAACATTTTTTTTCTCTGCATTACTTCGCAAACGAAGATTCTTAGGAAGGACTCATTCCACGCTTTTTACAAGCGCGTTGATGACTAAAAAGGCCAATCTGAGATAGGCAAGTTCAGTTGCAGAAAGCACAGCAGAAAGTCTCCTTGGGTGATGTTGTTTCCAGGTTGTGGTTCTTTCTGCGTTGTCGTTTCTCTTCAAGACTCGTTTGGCGTGTCTTCTCGAAAGAGGCCGCAGCATTGTGGATAGTGCGTCTCCATGCCTCCCGATGTGAGGCCAGGGTGGACCATTGTTGGTGATCAACTTGGCCGAGTCTGAGATGTTGTTTCAGGGAGTCCTTATATCTCATTTTGGGGGCACCTCTCTTGTGCTGACCCGTGGCAAGTTCACCATAGAGTAGTATCTTTGGGAGGCGGTGGTCCTCCATCCTAGAGATGTGCCCTGCCCAGCGCAGCTGTGTTTTCAATAGTATGGCCTCGATGCTGGTGATCCCTGCTTGCTCAAGGACAGCAACATTACTCACATAGTCGGTCCAGTGTATATTTAGGATTGTGCGAAGACAGCGCTGATGAAAGCGTTCGAGGAGTCGTAGGTGTTGGCGATATGTGACCCATGTTTCAGACCCATATAGGAGAATAGACAGTACATACTGATTTAGGTGGTTTGCCTCAGGTGCTTGTTGCTCCAGACTCTTTTGTGAAGCCTTCCAAATGCACTATATGCCTTTGCTAATCTGTGATCTATCTCTTTATCAATATTGGTGTCTGAAGAGATGATCCCTCCCAGGTAGGTGAACTGCTGAATGGACTTAAGCACAGATTTGCCTATGCTGACATGGGGAACATATGTAACATATCATATTTATTTATATCCTGCCATTATCCTAAAATTGGGACTCAAGGCAGATGACAACTGAAAACAATTAAAAGTTTATTAAAACTAAATATTTAAAATAGAATTTAATGATTGGCACTGTTAAAATGATTTAAAACTAAACTAAAAAAAAGATTAAATGCAATTGAAAGATAAAAGCAAGTAAAACAGTTATATGTAAAACCATACAGAACCTTTAATCCATTCTTTTAAAACTCAGTGTTTAAAAGCTGTCCAGAATAAAAAGTTGTAACGGAAGGTAGCAGGAAGGGTTTATGTGGGAAGGAAGTTTCAGAGTCCAGGAGTAGTCACTGAAAAGGTCCCACCTCATTTATTTATTTACTATATTTATATATCACCTTTCTCACCCCTGGGAGAGCAGGGACTCAAGGCGGTTTACAACATACTAATGCCAAAAATTAAATGCCAACATACATGTAAAAAGAAAAATCATAATAACTAAACACTAACACATAATTATAAATTAAAATCGCTAAAACCATTAAATATGAGACATAGCAACGTTTAAACATTTAAAAAGCATTAAAACATCTTAATATAAATATTAACCTTTCCATTGGCACCCCCTTGTTGTGTGGGAGAGGCTTACATACCCTAATAAAGTTGTGAGTTATGCTGGCGGTGGCATAATAGCCACCGGTAGGGCCTCCCATGCTAGATAGGTCACAACCGAAGGGTCTGACAAAGAGCGTCAATGGGCAGGATGGGCTCTCTAGCCTTTTTGGCAACCATCCTAAGAGAAGGAAAACTCTAATTTCAAACCCGGGCAAATGATGCTTGTCTAACCCTGTAAGGTCAACCATCTAGAGAAGGAAACTCAAATCAAACCTATGACCTGAGGACCTTGCTGCTGCCATCCAAGCTTGCTAGGCCCCGGCAGACGAACCTTTGGTTTATGACACCAGTTCTGTGCACGCTGCGCTCCACCAGAAAAATCCATTGCACAGACTCAAAGGACACATCCAACCTCCGTCATCAACGCGCTTGTAGAAAGCGTGGGATGAGTCCTTCCTAAGAATCTTCATTCACAAAGTAATGCCAGAGAGAGAGAGATAAATATTAAAATCACATGATCCAAAAATCATACACCATAACCGTTCTGATTGTCATTGCACATATTTCTTAATTATCCTCTGCACTGCGTTATTTTACTGGCCAAAGGCTTGGTCCCACAACCATGTCTTTGTTTTCTTTCTAAAGGCTGGGTGTGTGTGTGATCTAATCTCACTGGGGAGAGAGTTCCAAAGCCAAGGGGTCACCTCAAGGAAGGCCCAGTCTCTCATTCCCACCAACTGCACGGAGTCGGGAATGAGAGCAGGGCCTCCCAGAAGATCTTAACCTCTGTGATGGTTGCACCCTGAATTGGAGAAGGGTCTCTCCTGATGGTTTCAGGGCCCAGACTGGTTCTCATGAGGAAATACAACTTGGACTACATAGAGCTTTATAGGACACAACCAGAACTTAGAATTGTGCCTTTGTAAACTATAAAGAAAGACATAGGACACTTGGAGAACTATGGGATGGGAAGGAGAAGCTCAGCAATTATTGCCAAGTGATATGTCTATGTGAACTGACAGAGGGCAAATGGCCAAGAAGACAGCTTCTTTTCCACAGAGGCACTGGGCATCTTGGGGTGGCAGGAAAGACCCAATAGGGTCATCGTTGTGGGGTCACATAGGAGGCAAGCAGCAATTCATATCAAAAGTTATTTTGTTGAACTTTTGTGGATCAAAACTTCTTTGCACATCAGCAGAAGCTGATTATTTACCACTTTCTCAAAGCATTACATCCACTTTAATTGAAGGTACCTGACTCTCTATGGCACAGCAAAGCAAGTGAACTGAGCAGCTAACCCAAAATCTTTACAGCCATCTCCCGTAAAGCAATAAAACCAACACCCCAAACTAGAGATGTGTTGTCTGTGCCAGATGCCCAGCTCAGCACTCCAAAGGAGGGGAAACCCTACAAATATTCTGTCTTTCTCTCTCTGTTCTCCCAGCTGATGAAAAGCTTACATGGCATCTTCTATAAGGGTTTTATTACAGAACATCTGAAGAAGAAAGGGACATTTGTGAAGCGTATTCAACTCAGATGAAAGGTTGCCACTGAGTGTTAAGATGTAATAAAAAATCCTGCTGCTAAAACAATATGAACCTGCTTCTCAGCTCAACATACTGATGATCCAGCATAATCAAAGGGAAGAAAATACATGAGCTCATCTTATGTATGCCAACAACAATCCACATGAAATATTTTTCTCCATCTGGTGAAATTCTTCAGGGAAATGAAGTTTATTTAAGCAATATTTTAGAGAGCTACAAAAAGAGAAGCAAGAAAACCAACTTTTTGCTGCACCAAATACGACAATTAGCATAAAAGAGACCGCCAATGATCTGCCATTATTTGTTCTTTGAATACATTTCAAACCTTCAAAAGTTAAATGTCAGGAGTCGTTCAACTCCCACTGAAATGCAATATCTAACATTCAGCCAATTTAACCTGTGGTCCCAAGTGGCCAATGTCCTCAAAGGGGATCAGCAAAGGTTTGAAGAAACATCTTGGAGGAAGGGCCTCACCCAGAAAGTAGGAAGTTCCACTGCTGACGCTGTGCAGCCTAGTCAGGTGGAGGGTCAGATAACAAAAGCACAACAAAACTGCAATTGGTGAGGGGAGCTGTTCTTACTGGTCAATTCCCTCTCGCAGCTTCTTCTGAAGCAATCTTGCCAACACATCACCATAGCTAGAAAGGGCCCAACTCAGGGGTGGGCAATTATCGGCCCTCCAGGTGTTTTGGACTTCAACTCCCAGAAATCCTAACAGCTGGTAAACTGGCTAGGATTTCTGGGAGTTGAAGCCCAAAACACCTGGAGGGCCGGTAATTGTCCACCCCTGGTCCAACTCCTCCTATGCATCCTGGGCAGTTTCTCGCAGCCAACAACAAAGAGAAATATAGCAACATAGCCACATAATATTGCTCTTCCACTGCTACCCTAACTAAGTTAGGCAATGCTGGCTCAAACTAAATCTGTGGTGTTCCGGAACTCACCTGGTATCAAAGGCTGGGGTTTAGTCAAATGAACCCAAAATAAGCCAACACCATATTTACTTAGAAAGATAACATAAGTTTCGAGTCTTTCAAAGTCTGGCCAAAATGGTGCACACAGCTGGAGTAACAGGGAAGAGAGGAGGTCAAGAGTCCAACTAACACAGACAAGACAAGCACAATAGAGCTAGAATAAACAGCCGCTAAGGTTTTCGGCCAATAGTTAGATGTCAGGAATTCACTTATCAGAGTTCATAAGACAAGTCCAAGAATATAAACCAAAATTCAAATTCAGAAATCAAACCAAGAAGTCAGTCCAGAAATCAGAGTCACAGATTCAGGATACAAAATTACAGGTACAACGTCAGAGCCCAGAAATCTAATCCAGGGGCAGCAGAGCCAAGATCCAAGACAAGGTTACAAAGGTACGACATTATGTGCTACCAAAGAGCTATGCTATGCTTTTCCAGGCTCTTTCATCATGAGATTTCATCTGTTGCTCATTTCAGCAAGCCTTCACAGATCACCACAGAGGTCTGTGGTACTTCCTTTCAGGTGGTCCGAATAACACCTTCCGAGGTTGTTGCAATATGAGAAGAGTCTTCCTCTGCTGGAGAACCTGCTCTCAAAAGTTAAATGTCAGGAGTCTCAAAAGTTAAATGTCAGGAAAGCAGTTGAGCCAGGCCAGATAAACTGTTGCTCAGGAAAACTTCTCTGGTAGATGCTTCTGGAGTTCTGCTAATGTGGCAGGTTCAGGACATAATGTCTATGTCAGGGCTGAAGGCCAAGTTGAAGTTCTTCAAGTCCATCTTCGACAAGGATAACAAGTACTTCTCTTGAAAGATCAACAGACTCCACCGACAGCTTGTGTTGCTTCCACTGCTGCTGTGTCACACTGCTGGCAGGGCAATGGGTGACAGCCCTTTCACTGGTAGAGGAGGATGTCCATCTCAGCAACTCACTATCCATTGCTTCCTCATATGTGGTTTGACGGAAGCAGTGGCAGCCATGCCCTCCTTACCAACAAACACAATTTTCTGGATTATTTCCCCTCAAAACTGACACTGAGTGGCAAAGTGGCAGGCAGGAATAACAGGGAGAAAGAGGGAGGAACAGGACTTCAGATTAATTGCTGAATGATGAAAAAGTAGTATTTGGCCATGGTTCCGTGTTTAGATACTGTTTTTGTTTGGTTTTTTGAAATTGTTGTTGATGGAATCATTTGAATAAAATATTTCACCCTTCTCTTAATAAGAAGGAGGGAAGGGATTAAGGCGGAAGGAAGGAAGGAAGGAAGGAAGGAAGGAAGGAAGGAAGGAAGGAAGGAAGGAAAGGCTAAAGGAGTGAGGGAGGGAATGAATGGAGGCAGGCAGGCCGGGGCTTTCATGGCCCCCAGCCCTGAAGGACGGCAACCTCAGATGTTCCAGCTCAGCCTGTAGAGCTCCAGGGTGTCCATGGGTGTGCCATGGCTGGAGTTGCAGGGCTGGCAGGCAGCGGGAGGCGCATCTTGTTACGCAGCGGTGTGGTCCGCCTAACGCTCATGTCCATAAGCTCAAGAAATACACCAGACCAGTAGAGGTAAAATTGAAGAAAACAAATCTTTACTCTTGACCTTTACGCTATCACCACCCCACACCACACAGAAAATAACACAAGCAGTTATAGGCACTTGGGTGTGGCACTAGGTTGCTGATTGCCTGTTAACCCAGGTGCACAGCATTATCACATACATAGCATACATAGCATTTTCATTTACACATAATCTTGGTCCTGCAAGGACTTATCGTAACACATCTGTCTCTCTTCACTATGCTTCTAGTCTTTGGCTGCTCTATTCTTCCTGCCTCTTGGTCCTGCTGCTAGCCTGGCTGCTGCTGCTGGTCTCCCGCCTGGGGCATCAGGAGCAGCAAGAGGAGGGCATCTGAAGAGTAGGAGCTTGGTGAAGAGAGAGACACATGCCTCCCGCTGCCTGCCAGCCCTGCTGCTCCAGCGCGGACCCACAGCATCCCCGCCTCCCCCTTCCTCCCCCAGCCCCCAAGCAGAAAGCAGCGCCAGCATCAGCCAGGCCAACAGGGCCAAGGGATGGTGGAGCACCGTATGGCCGTGGTGTTAAGGCCACAGATGCGGGGATCTCTTCCCGCTGCCTCCAAGTGCCTCTCCTTGTCTCCTCGCCCAGCCGCTGGCTGCTGAATACATTAAAGGAGGAAGGAGGCCTGCTGTCTTCGCCGAAGCCAGGGCCTCGACTGGTGTCGCCGCCCGGGCTCCGGAGGCCTCCGCGGCAGCAATCAACGCTCCGCCTTCGCAGAGGACAGCGGGCCTCCTTCCTCCTTTAAGGTATTCAGGAGGCAGTGCCGTCGGCGGGGAATGGCTGGCGACGGCGCTGGCTGCTGAAGACCTTAAAGGAGGATGGTGGCCCGCTGTCCTCTGTGAAGCCGGGGCCTGGATTCCTGCCGCGGAGGCCTCGGGAGCTCGGGCCGCAACACCAGCCGAGGCCCCAGTTTCGGCAAAGACAGCAGGCCTCCTTCCTCCTTTTCGGTCTTCAGCAGCCAGCACCACCACCAGCCATTCCCCTGCTGGCCACAGGAGACAGGGAGGCCAGGCCAAGGCAGCAGTCAAGCTGCAGGTAAGATGGCGGGCCTCTTCAACTGTTCTCCGTGCTAGCGGGGGGAGGGGGAGAAGGGGTTTGCGCGCGCAGGAATTAGTTCCGTGCATGCGCATTGATGCTTTGGTGTGGGGGGTTATGGGAGTTGTAGTCCTTTTTGATTTTTGCGATTTGTGACTGTTGGCTTTATTTGGGGGGGGTTCTTTGTGGCAAACATAGCGAGTAGGGTTGTGAGTCAATGTGGGCTAGTTTTGTGTTTCTGCCTTGTATGGTTTTGTTGCCTATATGCATATAATAACGGATGTTAGATTTTTATATATATAGATATGCCATCCAGTAGTCACCATCTGCTCATCCATAGAAAACCATATTTGATCATCTAGAGCTGATGTGGTAGTAGCAATCTCTCGTGGGTAGTCAGCCTCTCCTCTCAACATTCCTATTGACTCGGCACTATAATAGGGTCGCTCTTGTTGCCGCATGGTTTTGAGGCAACTATGTAGTAATGGTGAGGCCGCAGACTATATTTTCATTCTTGAGGACCACTGGTGGTCCATGGACCACAGGTTGGAAACCACTGCTCTATACGGTACCGTAATCCATCTATGTCCCTATTGTTAATGACTGAATTAATATTTCTGCAGCATTCTGTGTTTTGAAGTGCAGATACAGCAATGCAGAACCACATAATTCCCCAATAGAAACCAGATACAAATAATACACTGGTGGCAGGGTGAAAGGAATGACAAATCATGCTTTAGCAGACAAACATTTGATATTGTTTGCATTATTCTACAAAAACTGTTCATGTAAAAGATTTCTGTTCCCACAAGTGAACAGCCACCATTACCTGGAATAGCTTCATGGGCTGTCAAAACCACACTGATAATAGGATTCTTAGCTCCTGAGACCTGGTCTGTGTCCTTTGCAGAAAGGCTCTTCTCACTTCTCTGGAGCCGTTGCCTCTTTGGCGCTTTTTCTCGCTCATCTTCCCTCCTGTCAAGGTCAACGTCAGAATCATTACCTAAAGAGCAAACATTGAAAATAATGTAAAAGGATTATCATGAACACTCCCTCTCTTCTTCTCTTTATTCTATATACAGCTGCATACACCACCATCAAGGCATCCCTTATCCAGAATTCTGTAACTCGAAATCTATTGTACTCCAAGGCTAGAAAGCACCTCTGCACTTAAGACACACTCAAGTGCAAGGTAAAATAACAAGCAGGTTATTGGAGAATATATATAAGAAGCAATTCAGCTAAATAGTATAAGGAACCAAAGTCCAAAAATCAGAGATAATTCCCAGAAATCAAGGTACATGAGAAGCATCCAAAAACCAAGAGTACAAGAGCAGAATAAATCCAAAACATGAAATTCAGGAACCGTCCGCAACACTTGGAAACATGAACAAACATGAAACATGAGACTAGCACTAGAACTCCCTCGACTTGATAGAAGTTCTTTTTTAAAATCTCTTTATTTGCATTTTTCAAAAACATACCATAAAAACAGATTCAAATAGATTGTACAGCGGTTAGTAGAGGGTCAGGGAGTGCAGGGATATAGTAATAGAGAGGTATGGGGAGAGAGAGTATATAAAGGAGGACAGGAAAGGAAACTTAAGAGGTGGAGAGAAAAAAATAAAATAAAAATAAAATAAAAACAAGAGTGAAGCCTAGGGAAGAGTGAAATAAAAAGAGGAATTAGATAGCCAGTAAGTCTCTAGTCCATATGGATGTTGGCTTCCAGTTCTGGTGTAGGGCGCGCCTTGAATACTTGAACGAGTCCCTTCCGCTTATAATAATTATAGTTTGCCGTAGTCATCTCCTTCAGACCTGAGGTCTTAAACCTTTAATCTTTTTCTTGGTTTTCCCGTCTCTCTTCTCGTTTTTAATTTCCAATTCTTTCAAATAGTCCTTCACTCGGGTCCAATTTATCTTGTTCTTTTTCTTGCAATCACTTATCAGGTTTTTGAGGTTATCTAATTCCATAACCTCTCTAAGTTTTATTAGCCAATCCTCTGTACTTGGTATTTCCTTAGTTTTCCATTTTTTTGCTAGTTCAATCCTAGCCGCCGCTGCCATGTAAAAGAAAATTTTGTCCTCATTATCCTTTATCTCATCATCCATTATATTAAGTAAGTAATGTTCTGCTTTCAGTTCAAATTTATAATCCAGCATTTTCGTTACATGGTAATGTACGGAGTTCCAGAAGTTCTTAACATTTTTGCAGGACCACCAACAGTGGAGAAAAGTTCCCTTATGTTCCTCACATTTCCAGCACTTGTCCTTAATATTTTTGTAAAATTTTGCCAATTTCACTGGGATTAGGTACCAGTGAAAAAACGTTTTAAGCCAGTTTTCAGTGATACTAGTGAAGCCAGAATATTTAGTTTTTTTCTTCCACAGGGTTTCCCACTCCTGTAAAAGGATGGTATGCCCCAGCTCTTGTGCCCATTTCACCATTGTTTCTTTTATTGTCTCCTCCTCCGTATCCCATTGGAGCAACTTAATATAAAATATGGAGATTTGTTTCTTTTCTCCTTTCATCGCTTTCTCCCATATTGTTTCTTGACTACAAAAGTCCTTCTTCACATCCTGCTTATAGTACTCCCTTATTTGCGCATAGTGGAACCATGATATAACTTCACCTTGATCTCTTAATTCTTGTAAGGTCTTTAACCTCCAAGTTTTATTATATTTTTGTATTAATACTTTATAAGTTGGCCATTTAGCGGCGGAGATCTCTTTCACCTGCTGGGCCTCTGTAGGAGAGATCCAAAGGGGAGTCTTTTGATAAAATAAATCTTTGTGCTTATTCCAAATCTTCAGAAGGGCGGCTCTAATAAAGTGGTTCGTAAAGTTCTTCTCAACCTTGGCTTTATTGTACCAAAGGTACGCATGCCAGCCCCTCCTCAGTTCGTGGCCTTCCAATGTCAATAGTTTCTTTTTCTCTAGCGTTGCCCAGTCTGTAATCCAGCTCAGTGCTGCTGATTCATAATACAATTGAAAGTTGATAGAAGTTCTATACTCAAACTCCAATGTTACTTCCACTGACCAAAGACTCTGCTGGCCTAGCTAATATAGATAGAAAACCGCGCCTTTTCCCCTGGGAAACTGATTAAGACTTTTTTTTGCTAACAAGTGTCTTGACCTTCAGACTTTTTCATGTGAAACCTTATGCTGACAAATCATAAATCTTCTATCTAATTGCTCATTAGTCTGTCCACCTGGACTTCCACGATCACCATGAGAGCTCAGCTGTTGGAATGTGGCCTTCAGACAGAGACCGTTCATTTTCAGGGCCCAAAATCTCTAGCTGCTCCTGCTGACTTTCCTGCTGACTTGCAGACCCAGAATCCCATGTGACAACGAGGTGACTAACAGGCCCAGAATCCCCAGAGAGATCAGGTGCAGGTACAATTGAAGGGTAAACTACAACAAAGTCCTCCAAAATTCAAAACTGTCCATGTGGATGATTGAGAGAGTGATATATTTGCTTTATGATGGTTCAATGTATACAAGCTTTGTTTCGTGTGTAAAATTATGAAAAATATTATATAAAATTGCCTCCAGGATATGTTATAAAATGTATATAAAACTTGGGTCCCACCTCCAAGAAATCTCATTATGAGACTGCAGTCAAGAAATCAAAAGAAGCCTAAGATTCATTTCAAATGTGGCAATGAAGGAAAGCTCTACGGATACCAGAGACTGTCACAAAAGACAAATAATTGGGTCCAGGATCAAATCAAGTAAGGTCTTTCATTAGAAGGCAACATTATTCAGCTGAGGTGATTATTGTACTTTGAACACATCATGAGACAAATTGACTCAATAGAAAAGATTATAATTCTGGGGAAAGTGAAAGATGTTAGGAAAAGAGGAAAACCACATTACAATAGATTGTTTCAATGAAGGAAGCCTAGACTCTGAGTTAGCAAGCTCTGAACATGGTTACTGTTGGTAGGGGCTCATGGAGGTCTCACCATAAGTCAAAGCTGTCTTGACAGAAAACAACAATAACAAGCAGGACTGGGTGAAAGGTTAGAGCGGAGACTGAAGAATGGATCAGATGAATAATTGAATCTTTCCACTATATCGTTTAGAAAAGAAAGCTAAGGCTGTATTCAGTGAAGCTGTTTCTCCCATTCAAAACTCACACGCAGACAAAATGACTTAATTTAACGCACTGAATAAATCTGTCAGGAGATGGCATAAAGTTAATGAGCAAATAAGGTCTGGGGGGAATTGTGAAAAGAATGCCAAAATAACAGGTAATAGAGTCAAAAGAGCAGATTAAGGTGTGTGAATGAGAGAAAATAAAGCTCAAGTACCAACAAAATCAACTAATTTGATAGTTAGATTTCTTATGATCAAAGAACACAGATAATTTCATACTTCAAAAGCAATGAAAAGCAAGAGAGAGAAGGGAGGATTCTTACAGCCTTGGATCACTCTGACAAATTGAGAGGACAAATGAACAAGAGTACATCCAACCTACCAGATCGTTCCCTATCAGAGAAGCTATTAAACTTTTTCTAAAATTTCCTTTTCATAACAAGGAGTGGAACAAGGGGTAACTAGAACTGGGAAAGCATCATGGCAGACAAGTTACAGCATAAGAGCAACTTACAGGCCAGGCTTTAGCACAGCAGGTTAATTACTAGCTGCAGTAAATATTGCCAACCAAAAGGTTGACAGTTCCCAGCCTGGGTCAGGATAAGCTCCTGACCTTCAGCCCAGCTCCCTTCTCACCTAGCAGATCGAAAACAGAAATGTGGGTAGTTATATAGGTAGTGCGTTAAAGCGGAGAGGTATTTAGTAGTCATGTGTGAAATTCGTTTCTACCATTTCATTCGTGTCTTTCGTGTCTTCCATTTCTTTGGAAGCATGAAACACAAAGCCCCCTCCACACTCGGAAATCTGCTAGACATGAAAGCCCGCTTTTGTGTCAAGCCAAAACTGCCTCCTTGCCTGAATTTCAGCAGGCCTAGAGCTAGGCTGCAGACACACTCTAGGTCTGCTTGCAGGTCCCGCCACACACACACACACACACACACACACACATACACACTTGGAGAGTGTGGCGGGGTGTGCATGGCAGCTGGCAGGGTCTGCAGGAGCACTTCGGGCCTGTCTGCAGGCCCCACCACACACACACAAACGCACACACTCTGATTGTGTGGCAGGGCCTGTAAGTGAGCTCCGGGCCTGCCTGCAGCTGAGCGCCTTACTCCAGAGGAGCAACAGCAGGTGCCAAGTAAGAGGAACACCGGGAAGGGGTGCCAGTGGGTGGGAAGCCCTCCCTCTCCCATAGTGGTCTGAATTTCAGGGCCCTGATCTGAAAAAACCCTATCAATTTCAGGAAACTTTCAAAAATGGATCGGGGCCCCCAAGAAAAGGGGGCAAAGTTTACCCTGAATGGCATAAGACTAGTATTTAGACACAGCAATTCAATAAAAAAGAAGGAAGTTTACGAACAAAAAAGCTTTTTAGCAGGGAAGATGGAGTGACAGCAACCCCTGTGGCCAGAACCAAGAATAGCCTCCAAGATGCCAAAACATGGGAAAGCCTATATATACTTCTATCTATGTTAGCTGTCCTGTCATTGTATAATCGGCATTTAATCTTTGTCGTATATGTATTCTGTGATCCGCTCAGAGTCTCATTCGGGGTGAGAACGGTGGAATATAAATACTGTAAGTAAATAAATAAAATACATAGTCAGTTTTTAAAATTACTGGCACTCTGAGGTATGATGTCCAGCACCATTAAAATGTTTTTACAGTCCACATACAATAAGTGTTTAGGTTAATTAAAGCATTTCACACATGATTTATTGTAATCTTATTCCCATGAAGAGTCTGTTTAAAATGGACCGGAAGAAAATCAATCTGATTTTAATTCAGTGGTAATATTTCACTATGTTGCCTAAATGTGAAAACACAGAATTCTCTGACAAAGTGGTTGTGTAAGAGATACAGAGGCAATGGGACAAGCCACAATCTGGACAATAGACACTCAGCAAGTTTTAAAAAGTCAGTCTGTATTGATGCCAAAGAAAATCAGCCACGAGGCTTCTGTGTATACTACTGTTAAGCCTGACCGCTGAGCCGATAGTTGCACCCAGCACCAGGACGTTGAAGCACATAATGTCACCTCTCTTTCTAAAATTGAGCGCTCTATTTCTCACAAGCTGGACTTCTCTAGCTCCATCTCATTTACAAGCTGTTTGGGATGACTATCAAGCCCATTCCACTCAGAATGACCAAAACAAACCCTTTTGTGAGGACATTTCCACTCTTCCCTCCCAACAGCTTGATTGAGATAAATAGCCCCCTTTCCTCTTCTCCCGTGAAAAGGAACATTAAGCAATCAGTTTCAACAGCTGGCACTTTGATTTGGCAAACTAATAAACTGACCTCCTGTATCCAGATCTATGTGATTTAAATCCCAGCATGGCTTGCACAAAGTAATTTGAGGCTATGCTGTGTCTGTATTTAGATAGCATTTACAGGATGTTCACATCTCTACTGATGAGGGAGGCGGCTGTCAACGGCATATGAATCAGTTTGTTCAGCAGCGTTTTGAGACAGACCATCCAAGCCATCCAGGTTTTCTATCTTGGGTCTCTTAATTGGCGCTCCTGCCATGTTCTGTGCATTCTTAATTGGAGAGGCTCCCTTGCGAAGCTCCGGCACATAGATCGGTCCCTTAATTGGCCCACTTTGAACTTGCCCTTCCTTGCGGAATTAAGTTTGGGATTTCATTTTAACCTCTTTACAATTGTTATGTTAACCTTCTTGCTACTGGTCCTCTGATATTCTTGGTAGCCATCATCACAATACAAAAAAGGTAGGAAACAATGCTTTTGCAATATTTGTACAAAGCTAGGTGCACTTATGCATAAGCAACAATCATGGAAGTGGATTCTGGATGTATTAAGGCCTTCTGCTCACCATCCTACCCTTTAAGCTACCACATGCTGACTGTCCAGGCAAAACTGTCTCTTTCCGGTTCCAGACTCAGCTATGGTCAGATAACCTAACATTTTGTTGTTTCTACAAACAAATGAATAAGGTTTTTGACCGCTAGAGAGTTGCAGGGTATATTTATCCTTTCCCTACCAGGTTCCTGGACAGAAAGGCAAGGGAAAAAAGTAAAATACGAGTATAATTTGTGTAACAAATGCAAAAGAATTTAAAATATTGGAGAGGCACAGAGTCTGTCTTACAGTGTTTAATGAGGAAAGATACTGTTAAGAAGGTAACTGAACCTAACTAGCATATCTAGAATGAGTCCCAGTCACACCATTATGGGAAAAAAGGTATCAATAACAGAAAACAATAATTAGGGTTAAGCCATGTTGTTTATAACACAGGTATTTTATTTCAGAACAAGCAGTTCTGAGCTCCCTTTCTAAATGTAAAAGCTACATAAAAGGTAAAGGTTTATCTTTGGCATTAAGTCAAGCAATGTCTGACTCTGGGGGGGTGGTAGTCATATCAATTTCTAAGTCAAAGAGCTGGCGTTGTCCATAGACACCTCCAAGGTGATGTGGCTGGCATGACTGCATGGGGCACAATTATTTTCCCGCCAAGGCGGTACCGATTGATCAACTCACATTTGCATGTTTTCGAACTGCTAGGTTAGCAGAAGTTGGGCCTAACAGTGAGAGCTCACCCTGCTCCCCGGATTCGAACCGCCAACCTTTCGGTCAGCAAGTTCAGCAGCTCAGTGGTTCAATCCCGTGCCACCGGGGGCCTTAAAAGCTACATAAGTTACCTCATATAGTAAACTATTGTTAGATCAAAGGATGAAATATAATGTTGAAAATTAATTTCAAATAGCAATGTGCATATTCCCCCAGGCTCAAATTGTAATTGGATCATGAATTGCGAGCAACATTGTTGAAAAATGGAAAGGAGTTTTCAATTAGTTAGCAAAGAACTCTGTATTTAGTGATGCCACAGCAATGGAAGGCTCTTCCCGGGAATTCGTGTCTGGCATTTTGAGTTATCAAGATTTTTACTTTAAAAGTACCCAGACCTCACAACGTCTGAGGATGCCTGCCACAGATACAGGAGAAGCGTCAGGAGAGAATGCTTCTGGAACATGGCCATACACCCCAAAAAACGTACAACAACCAAAGTATCCTGACATTGGTAAAGGATTTTACTAGTTTAAGAACTATTTATTCTAACTTCTCGTTGTACTTTAATGTGTTGGTGGTTCTCCTGTATTTTTTTACTGCGTTGCCTGCTTTTTTATTTTTGGTAAAGTACCCTGAAATAATAAAATGATGAAAAAAAAGTAAAATAAGACATGGCATATTAGCACTGGGTATAGTCCTGTTATCCTTTGCTCTCTATGGTAACTGGTCAAAGAAAGGAACTGCAGATTACACTTTGATGTACTGTAACAGCACTAATCCCAATGGTGCAGTGGTTTCCAACCCGTGGGCCACGGCCCACAGGTAGGCCACGAGACCTAAAATAAGGTCAGCAGCTCTAAATTATTAAATATAGTTTTCTGTGGGCAAGCAGATGGTGACTACTGAATGGCATGTGTTCTGTATCAGAAACTAGAGGTGATGTGGTCTATCCAATGCAATTTCCTGAATCAGCACCCCAAATAACCAAACCAAATCTAAAGTTCACCAAAAACTGATTCATAACTCTTTTGGTATTAATGTTAGAGAGTGGTCCCTGGTCAAAAAAAGGTTGGGAACCACTGCAATGGTGGAATAGCAGAAATAGGCTTGGCATCAAATGACAAGAGTGTCCCATACCGTTCTAAAGCTTTCCCAGAGCTTGGAAGAGTAACTTTTGAAATGACTACCACCTTTCTTTGTAACTGTTGTCATCTTGGTTACAAGGACCTGTAGTAGGCCCCCGCTCTACTGACCTTTCAGAAAAAACCTGAAAACATGGCTTTTCTATCAAGCCTTTGGAACTGCAGTATAATTTAGACAATCTTGAATCGGAAAATGACCTAGGAACGGCTATGATGATAGAACGGATGAGGACTGAACATGAAGACATAGGTTTTTTTTAAAAAAAATCTTATTGCTCGCTGTTTTTATATTTTTACATGTTTTGAGAAGTTTTACTTGTTAATGTATGTATTTTATATATGGCATCGAATTGTGCCGACTTGTTTGCTCCCCTGAGTCACCTTCGGGGTGATATGGGTGGGGTAGAAATAGCATAAATAAATAAATAATAAATACATGACTTAGAAAGAAGTCAGATTGGACACCACTAGGTTAGATAGTTCAATGGTTTGACCAACTACAAGACTGCTTTTTGTACTTCTATGTAGACCAGGAACAGACAGGAACAATCAGGGCCAGCTAACATCTCCCAACAAAGGACCCACAGGAAGCAATCAGCCAGGCTTTGAAGCTGCAAGGCCATTCAATGCTAATCAAGGTGGCCATTTGCAACACTTACACTTACCTCAAGCAGACAAGAGTTCTTTCTCCCACCCTGGACATTCCCTCACTTGCCTAGTTTGCAACAGACCTCACAACCTCTGGAGATGCCTGCCATAGATGTGGGTGAAACGTCCAAAGAGAATGCTTTTGGAACATGGCCATACAGTCTGGAAAACTCACAGTAGCTCAGTCCTTACCCTGCTCTAGTATTACCCTGCCCAAATGCTATGATTCACCTAGTCTTCATAATGTCCAGAAACCCACTCCGAATGTTAATGGCTTGCAGGAAATGAGCACATCAGAGCTGTGCAATTGTCTTATGAACATATTTCCTAAAGATCTATTCCATATTTGTCACTATTAAAAAGCACGCATTGAGCTGTGCCAGGAATTGATTTCTTGCACAAGATGGATTGGTCTGCTTTTCTCAGAAGGGGTGGCGTTCTTGTTCACCTGCAAATAGAGATGCTTTTTCCTTATACAAAAGGGAAAAGTAATGCCATCCTGAAAAGCTTGCTATTCAATCTATTGAAAGAACTGTGTCCGGATCACATTTTATGGATCTAATGAGCAGTGGGGGGTCAAGGGCAAACAATTTCATTACTGTAAAGTTCATTTTTAAAGCATTTTCTCAGCCTAATTAGGCAGAGAAAAAGTGTAAATATTATTGAAAAGAAAATGCAAAAGAGATGCCGGTCTCACAAATGAGACAGCTGGATATACCTTCAATAAGGGACAGGGGAAGGAAAACAAAAGATGCCTTTTAAACAAGGCCTCTTTCAACTGTGCCTGCATCTGTCTTTGCTCCTTCAAGTCTCTGCAGTATCAGAAAATACACAAATTAATCCCAAAGATGAATGGGCTACAAGTTCTGGTAGACACTTTCCAAGTACAGAACATTCAGAATCGATACAAAGCTAGATCTCCATTGCTTGAAATGAAATAATTGGGGCCAAAGGTTTTTCAGGTTTTGGAATATCTACATTACATTAGTGTGTATACATAGTAAAGATAAAGATTTCCCCTGACATTAAGTCAAAGAATTATAGAATTATCAAACTGGAAGACACCTCATGGGCCATCCAGTCCAACCCCTGCCGAGAAGCAAGAAAAACACATTCAAAGCACCCCCAACAGATAGCCATCCAGTCTCTGTTTAAAAATCTAGTCGTATCCAACTCTAGGGAATGGTGGTCATCTCCATTTCTACGATGAAGAGTCTCCAATGTCCATAGACACCTACAATGTGGTCAGCATGGCTGCATGGAGCACATTTACCGTCCCACCAAGGCAGTACCTATTGACCTATTCACATTTACATGTTTTCGAACTGCTAGATTGGCAGAAGCTAGACCTAACAGTAGGAGCTCACTCCACTCCCTGAATTCAAATCACCAACCTTTCAGTAAGCAAGTTTGGCAGCTCAGCGGTTTAACCCGCTGCACCGCCAGGGGGCCCTGTGTATACATAGTGAGTGAGAAATTGGGGAAAGGGGATTAGTCCCAAGTCCTGAGCAGCCAAGTCCCCTCACAAGGAGTCTCTCCACTGCCAGAAATGTATTTATTTATTTACAGCATTTATATTCCGCCATTCTCACCCTGCAGGGGACTCAGAGCGGATCACAATACACATATACATGGCAAACATTCAATGTCATAGACACACAACATATATAGGCAGACACACAGAGGCTGTTTAACTTTCCAGCTTCATGAGGGTGTGCTTTTTGAATTCCGGCCACCAGGGGAGCTGTTGCTTCACCTTCCACCAGTGACACCGAAGGAGTGCTTCCTCATTCTTTTGCACGCTGGAGAGTTTTTATGGCATCGTGAATTAGTTAAATTAGCCTCCCTGCATAAGCGGTAACTAAATTTACTACTTGACAGATGCAACTGTCTTTTGGGCTGCAAAGGTCGACAGCAAGCTAGACAAATGGCCAGAAGCTCACTCTGACCTGGCCTGGCTTCGAATTCATGACCTCTTGGTCAGTAGTGATTTTAATGCAGCTGACGCCCAACCAGCTGTGCACAACCCCATCCCAATCCAACACATGGGAGGTGAAAGAGAGGAAGGTGAGGGAGGACTCTTTTTATACAAGGTCCCTGCAAAAAAACATGTGCTTGCCTGGTTGTCAGAGCACATTTTCCACTTTCTAGGAAAGTAAACAGGAAGGGGAAATCCCTTAAACAGAGTCTTGTTCATTCTCTCTGGGTAGGATACAGGCAGGGGCTAAAGGGGTCACTCTGAGCTCACACTTGTGGCCAATGACCAGATATTTTTGTATCATGCTTTTTATCTCTTAAAGGAGATACAAAAAGGCTAACAGAACAACCAATACAATACAATTTTAAACCTAAAATATACAAACACTAAAATAGAATTAGGGCCTCCTGGTGGTGCAGCGGGTTAAACTGCTGAGCTAATGAATTGGCTGACCAAAAGGTTGGCAGTTCGAATCCGGGGAGCAAGGTAAGCTCCCGCTGTTAGGCCCAGCTTCTGCCAACCTAGCAGTCCAAAACATGCAAATGTGAGTAGATCAATAGGTACCACCTAGGCGGGAAGGTAACGGCACTCCACACAGTCATACCGGCCACATGACCTTGGAGGTGTCTACAGACAACACCGGTTCTTTGGCTTAGAAATTGATATGAGCACCCCCCCCCCCCAGAGTCAGACACGATTGGACTTAATGTCAGGGCAAAACTTTACCTTTACCTTTAAAACAAAATTAAATATAAACAGTATTTTTTAAAAAAAATAAAATTACAGTTAAAAACCACTAAAACAAATTCAAAATCAAGGTTAAAAACCACAGCAACCCCCTGATTAGATGTTTAAAACCTTCTTCTTTTAAAGCCTGCCTGAATAAAACAGTTTTAGCATGCCACTGGAAGGGCAACTGGGAGGGAGCCATTCTGGCTTCCCTAGGAAGAAGAAGGGTGCTCCAGTGTTGAGAGGCATTTGCCACCGAGAAGGAAGGCCCACTCTCTCGTTCCCAATAACCTAGCTGGAGATGAAGGTGGGACCAAGAGAAGGGCCTCGCCTAAAGATCTCAGGGTCCAGGAAGGTTCATACAATGGGATGCAGTTAGCCAAATAGCCTGGACCTGAACTATCTAAGGCTTTAAATGTCATACGGTTCAATGGTTACTCTTATATTCTGTTATAATGTTGTTGCTTTATTCTGTTTTATGATGTTGTTTATATATTTTAGTGTGTTATATTTTAACTATGTTGATCGGGCTCATCCCCATGTAAGCCACCCCGAGTCCCCCGCCCCGGGGAGAAGGAGGCAGGGTACAAAAATAAAGTTATTACTATTATATTATAAACAGCACGTTGAATTGTGCCTGGAAACAGACTACAAGCCAGTGAAGCTGCTGCAACAGGGGGATTGTCCACTCCTTGTAGCCAGACCCAGTGAGCAACCTGGCTGCAGCTCTTTGGACCAGCTAGCTTCCAAGCACTCTTCAGAGGCAGCCCCACATAGAGCACATTACAGTAATCTAGACAGGATGTTACTAAGGCATAGACCATTGTTGCCAGATCTGGTTTCTCAAGGAACAGGGTGCAGTTGGCACACAAGTTTTAATTGTGCAAAGACCCTCCCGGCCACTGCCGACACTTGGGCCTCCAGGTTCAGTGCCGAATCCAGAAGGACCCCCAAACTGTGGACCTGTGTCTTCGGGGGGCGGGGGGAGAGACCCTGTCCAGCACAGGCTGGATCCCTATTCCCTGGTCTGCCTTCTGGCCTCAAGTATCTGAAACAGCTTTATAGCAGCCTTGCATGAACAGAGTCCTCCCTGCCTTCCTCTTGTTCCACCTTCGTCGCAAATACGTTTGGTGGGGACGAGGGACAGGGCCTTCTCGGTGGTGGCCCCTCGCTCCCCAGTGAAATTAGGTCAACCTCTTCCCTCCTTTTCTTTAGAAAAACGTTGAAGAATTAGACATTGGGCAACCTAAAATTGACAGTGGTTTTTCTTTAGAAAAATGTGATTACAGTGGGTTATAAATAATTGAAATAAAATAAATTTATGAAATTGTTTTATTGATTGTTCACGAATTTGCCCCCATCATGGCTCTTTGAGGAGAAACTCAGCTATTGCTGGATGTGTGACCTTTTTCCTGAAAGGCTGAAGTGGGGACTAGTAGCAAAAAGTTTCAGTTCTTGGAATATTTTGGATTTCTGGATAAGGGGGACTCACCCTGTGCATTTGCAAAATACAGAATTAACACTGATATTTGGTGGGCAATGAAATCAATACACACATGTAAATGATACTAGGAATCCCTAAATTTGAACGATGAATATGCTCCCGCAAAAATATTCAGCATTTTTGTATTCTAAATTTCTGGGTATTCGGAAGGGTCTTTTAAAGGGAGGATGGTTGCTGTATTTTTATGCTCATTGTGTTAACTGCTTTTAAACAATTTTATATTAATGGTATCTTAGTACCATATTTTATTAAATTTCTTTTTAGTTGTTTTCATCCATCACTAGGGTTTTTAGTTTTAATCTATATTTCAGTTCCATCTAGAAAGAAGTATGGTATATGAATGTAATGAAATGTCATATCAATTTTGGCTTCCTTTCATAGCTCTCCAGAAACTTAATATCTTTCCTCATAACTACCCATATATCAAAGTTTTTACTATGTAAAGCAAGATGTTCTTGGACTGAAACTCACATCAACCATAGCTGTCAAAGTCAGTGGGAAAGCTAGCACCTTTGAGACTAAGATGGAAGACGTTACTAGTAGGCTTGTGCAATTCGGCTGGAGGACGGCCTGTTTTTGGTATCCAAATTTTGTTGGGTACCCAGATACGTTTTTCAGGAGCCTCTCAAAAATTGGCTAATGGGAAATTCTGTTTTCCGCTAAACAGCTGAAAGATCTGAGAAGATCTGGCCCATTGGTGGGAATGGGGAATTAAAAAGGTCTCCCTTTATGTTCTTGGGATCCTTTCCTTTCTTCCTTTTCAGGGAGCCTGGGTTTGAGGAACAGAGTTAAGGAAGTATGTGCTGCGAGCTCCCGAATAGAAGGGAAGAAGCCATGCCAGGCAGCCACCTGTGCCGTTTTGGGCAAAAAAGGGGGGGGGGGCGGTGACTGAGCCTTTACTGTTATGGCCACCCAAACAAGCCAGATTGGCTGAAGGGAACCAACCAATAGCATGGCTATATCTTTGAATATTAGTAAAGCCAATGGTGGAGTGTAGACTTGTGTGTGGATCCGTTTTAGCCATTTCCTTCATCCAATCCGGTTTCTTCAGTTTGTTTGAGTGCATGAAACTGCAAGGGCCCAGCAATTTATTTATTTATTTACTTACATCATTTATATTCTGCCCTTCTCACTCTGCAGGGGACTCAGGGCGGATCACAATGCACATATGTAGGCAAACGTTCAATGTTATAGACATACAACATATATAGACAGACAACGAGCTACACAATTGGTCGAGAGCTCACCCCGACCCAGGCAGGACTCGAACTAATGACCTTCTGGTCAGTAGAGATCTTATGCAGCTGACTCCCAGCCAGCTGTGCCACAATAATGGATTCCCTTCCCTAACGGGACTATGTGACAGTCAATCCTGACTCCTCTTCCCCTATTCAGTATCACAGTTTAATCTTTTTTATGAATCAGAACAGACATTCTGAAAACCCTCATTCTCTGAAAACTACTACCCTAGTTATCTCTCCTCTAGAGTAGAAAGTAAAAACCACTCTAAGGATGCATTAAACTCAAAGCAGAAAGGAGATTGAAGTGTGCCAAGAAAAAAGAGGGGATTTTTAAGGAAGCCCAGGGAGGATAGCTCTTCTAGGTCATTAGTGGGAACTCTTCTTAAAAAGCCTTGGAAAGAGTGTGTGGCGTGGTGGTGGCCTGGGAGAGAAAGTGTGTGCCTGCCTGCAGCGCCTCTCCTCTGGAGTAGACAGCTTTAAGAAGCCTCCTTAAATCACACGCACCAGCCTGCAGCACCTCTCCTCTAGGGTGTTTCTACGCTTTAGGAAGCCTCCTTAAAGTGTGCACGCCAGCCTGCAGCACCTCTCCTCTAGAGTAGAAACAGGATATAAGCCCCTCCCACTGGCTATATATGCTCGAGGGGACTGTGGGCGGGGCTACAATTTAAAGTGATAATAACTTTTTAAAAGATTCCAGACTGTCGGCGCAGGAAATACCGTATGTGCTATTCACAGCTGACTACGATGGGAAACTAGAATGACAGGAAGGAAAGCCTGGGGTGCGCCCCCACCCCATAATGGGCTGGATAGAAAATGAATCTTTCAGCTTCCCAGATCAAAAACAGATTTCTGTCCTCCCGAATTTGGGAGGCTCTCGAAAAATGGATCAGAACCCCCCACCCAGATTGCACAATCCTAATGGAGTGTAATGAACCTTGCAGTCTATCAGATGTTCACTATGCCTGCTGTGAAACTTCAAATGCAAACTAAATCAGATTGTAGATCTCTTACAACTTGTCTTGCTCAGCTCTGATCCAAAGCTTTTCCGAAAGACAGAATATCTATTTGAAAAAAGATTACAACTTCCTAACACACTGTAAAAGTCCACCAGGTCAGCAAGAGAAATGCACAAGCAGACACACTGCACGAAATGTCAGGCACATTGTGGAGCTTTCTCCCCAAACATTTATTGATCTTCTACAGATCACCATTCCTGCCTTCAAGCATACAGACAAGTAAGCTTTGTTACCTGGATCACCTTCTTCTGTATCGTCAGGTTTAACGAGAATACAAATATGCTTCCGTAGCTGCCGAGAATTGGAGAACTTTCGGTTGCACTTTCGGCACTCCAAGCTATCAGGCGGAACCTCTTCCTGGCCTCCTGCTTCTTCAGGTCCTGGTGGCACATCTTCATTTGGAGGGCAGTTGCTGCTTTCTGCCAATTCTTCATCAACATAACATTTCTTAGTTGATCCCTTTGGTCTGCCTCTTTTTCTCTTCACAACAAGGAGTTCTGTTGAAGAAACATTAAAAAGCAGTTCTGAAGTGGCAGCATACAGATGCTCAACATCAAGAACTTTCAACACTAATATTCAGAAAAATGCATTCCAAATGTATCTAACTTAGAGATATAACATTTCTGGAACTGCTGAAGCCATGAGGGAATATATATACAAGGCATCGAATCATTGCATATACTGTATATGTAAGCTGGCTATGGGATTGAGAAAGGTGGGGCATAAATATGGTGTGTGTGTGTATAAAAATGAAATCATTAATCCCCTGTACAGTTTAAAAGCAGTTTTGTTATTCTGGGAAAATAAAGTGAATTAAAATAGTCATCTTTGATATATTAAAAGTCAATGAAGGGTTAACTAGGTTGCAGAACAATTGCTTCAAACTACAGGAAAGGAGATTCCACCGGATTCCACCTGAAGGAAGAACTTCCTAACTGTGAGAGCTATTCAGCAATGCAACAGTGTGGTGGAGGCTCCTTCTTAGGAGGCTTTTATACATAGGCTGGATGGCCATTTGTCATCAAGGGTGCTTTGAATGTGATTTTTCCTGCCTCTTGGTAGAATGGGGTTAGACTGGATGGTGCATGAGATCTCTTCCAACTCTAGGAAAAGCACAATCAAAGCACCCCAACAGATAGCCTTCTGACCTCTGTTTAAAAGCCTCCAAGTAAGGAGCGTCTACCGGACTCTGCGGAAGAGTTCCAATGTTGAACAGCTCTTACAGTCTGAAAGTCCTTCCTAATATTCAAGTGGAATCTCTTTTCCTGTAATTTGAACCTGCTGCTCCAAGTCCTCGTTTCCAGAGCAGAGAGAAAACAAGCTGGCTCCCTCTTTCTATTGACATCTTTCCACATATTTATACATGGCTATCATGTCTCCTCTCAACCTTATCTTCTGCAGGCTAAACATACTCAGCTCTCCAGACCTTTGTTCATTTAAGTTGTCCTCCTCTGGACACATTCCAGCTTGTCAATATCTCTCTTCAATTGTGGTGCCCAGAACTGGTCACAGTATTCCAGGTGAGATCTGACCAGAGCGGAATAGAAAGGCATTGTGCCCTCTATGTAGACAAAATACTCCTTTTTCCCTCTATCTAGATAGATTTTTCCCTCTATCTAGACACAATATTCCTTTTGATGCAGCCCAAAATCCCATTGACCCTTTTAGCTGCTGCATCACGTTGTTGCCCCATGTTTAACTTGTTGCTCACTATGACTCCAATATGTTTTTCACATGTACTGTTGTCGAACCAGGCATCACTCACCCATGCATTTCATTTTTCATGCCTAAGTGAAGGGACTGTGGCGCAGCTGGCTGGGTGTCAGCTGCATTAAGATCACTACTGATTGAAAGGTTATGAGTTTGAAACCAGCCCAGGTCGAAGTGAGCGTTCAGCCAATTTTGTGTAGCTTGTCGTCGACCTTTGCAACCTGAAAACAGTTGTATCTGTCAAGTAGGAAATTTAGGTACCACCTATATGTGTGGAGGCTAACTTAACAAATTTACGAGGCCATAAAAAATCTCCATCAAAAAACATGCGGGGAATGTGGAAAGTACTTCATCAGTGTCACAGATGGATGGTGAAGTGACAGCTCCCCTGGTACCCAGAAGAAAAAAGTTAAATAGCCTCTGACTGTCTATATGTGGTGCGTGTCTATGGCATTGAATGTTTGCCATGTATGTGTACATTGTAATCCGCCCTGGAGTCCCCTGCCAGGTGAGAAGGGCAGAATATAAATACTGTAAATAAATTAAATATATTCCGACTGAAAAGTGAGAAGAACTTCCTCACGGCAAGAGCTGTTAAACAGTGGAATATGCTGCCTGGGATAGTGGTGGAGTCTCCTTCTCTGAAGGGTTTCAAGCAGAAACTGCAACTGTTGGGAGAAATTTTATTGTGTGCTTCTTCATGGGTTGGATTGGATGGCTTGTCCTTGTGGTCTCCTCCAACTCTATGATTCTGTGATTCTACTGTGATTGTCAGCGCGATTGCTGCTGAAAATAAAGTACCTTATTTTTGTCCAAGCTTTATTTTTTCAGTCCTGGTTCTTTTCCTATCTCCCAGCCAGATTACAACTGAGGATCCCTGCTGCAGACAGCAATGCAAATGTGAGAGAATGCATTCCCTTCTGCCAGACCAATATTTGCAGTGATGACATTTCAAGAAGACGAAAAAAATAAACTACCATAGGACAACAATTTTGTATCCATTTTTCCAAACTGCATTTCTTGTCCAACCATCATTGAATCATTTCATAATGGTTTAAATTCTGTTATTGTGCACACATTCATGGATGCTGGAAATAAGTGCTAAAAAAGGAAAGCCACAGCTATTGTGCTGGGAAAAAATTGTTTCCACTATTCATTTGAGGTTGACTCAGATGCTGCAGCATGGAAATTCATTTTGGAGACAGGAAAGGAGTGATTCAAAGCACATAAGGGATTTGTTTTGTTTTATTTTTTTACAAAAAAGGACCGCACATTTACAGCCATCCATCATTTTACTTCGGTTTGCACACAAAGTATATTGTGTCATTTTTAAAATGCACACTTATCAGGCTATGCTTGTAAGTGCAAGGTTTCAACTGGTTAATTTGCATCTAAGAATAGACTGCAAGCCTACTGGTTTTACCTTTGTTCAGCCCTTTGAAATTCTGAACACTTCAGAAAAAATACAGTGTGATGAATGGCAATCAAATGAAGCCATGCTGCGCCCCCAGGAACAGGTCTTAGCAAAACACATACACAAGTCTAAAGAATATGTGTGAAGGGAAAAGACTCAACACAGGCAATGTGACATCGTGTAATTCCAAGACTTCCGTTATTCACAAAGCAGCTACCGTATTTTCTGGTGTATAAGACGACTGGGCATATAAGACGACCCCCAACTTTTTCAGTTAAAATATAGAGTTTGGGATATACTCGCCATATAAGATTACCCCTCTTCGAACGCACACCAAATACAAAGTTTTAAAGCATCAGATCTGATTTCAATATGCTACTTTTCCTATTACTGTACCTCCTTCTCTGCCTCTCAGATCTCGCACCTGCGCACCTGCACCGCTTCACTGCAGTCTTCAGGAGCGAATCTGAGAGGCAGAGGAGGATGTACAGTAATAGATACAACGGCAGGCCAGACAGGTAAAAGAGGTGTGTTTTTCTGGGCCCAGAACCACTCTATCTCTTTTTTCCATACCCCGGGCATCCCGGATGCCTGCGGCTTGCTCCGCCCTTCACTTACACTTCCCGGTGAGGCGCCCCTTCAACTCACCACGAATCCTGATGAATGGATTTTCTTCTACCGTACTTGTACAGCATCGCCCTTAATGCTTTCATACAGTCGCTGCATATGGCAGGGATGCGGCCACTGCCGTTTTTGAGCTCCCCCCACCATATGTGCCAACCACAGATTCTCCAATCCAGATTGGAAGTTTCAGCACCCGCTCTATAAGACGACTTCTGGTGTATAAGTCAACTCCCGCGTGTAAGTCTTATACACCAGCAAAATACGGTAATCTTAAAGGTCCCATTTAGTAGAACAATCAAGAGGGAATTAAGAACACTTGAGAAAAAGAATTGAGTACTGTTCTAGAGTTTGAAAAAAGTCTGAAATTCAAAATGGAAAAATGAACACATGAAGTCAGTATCTGCTAAAATCAGACCAAACTGCCTTAATGTGATTTCACAGTTTATATTTAATAACACTGTGGCTAAATTATATAAACAAATCCATTGGAGAGGATATATAGGCAACCGAGACTCCATACGTAATGGCAGCGTGATGTGATGTTGCCGTTTGGGTTTTAGAGGATTTGAAAAAGTCTAATGTATTAAACATATTACACTCTGTAACACGATTTTTGTTCCTGGTTATAAATGTTATTTTCTAATTTGCTCTACCATAAAAATATGAAAAAGGTATATTAAACTGAAAAACTGTTTTTGCAAGCACATCCTGCAGCACATTTCACTATAGTTTTTCAATCTATATATATAAAGGAAGAGTCGTCATGGAACGACCGTCCCAAACAGAGAAACCTTACAACGCAGAGACACCAAACTTGCCAACAGAAATAGGCCTCAGAAAAGGTACGTTTGTAGCAAAGAAACTTTTCCCCCAAAACCTAAAAGGCCCCCAAAACAATGAGTAAAAACTACATTTCCCAGCATCCTCCGGGGCTGCCAACGACTATCCCAGCCTCTACATTCTGACAACATGATTGGCTGCCAATAAGGGCGGATTTGCATAACTCCTGTACTGGCCAGCCAACATGAACATTCCGACCCATAATAAACTGTCAGAGGAGGATAAGGCAAAGGGCTGAGGCACAAACACAAACACCCAATTCACTTCCCACAGAAAATTTACACCCCTACAAATCACAGACCACGCCCAAAATTGATAGTAAGGCTTCATTAACTTAATTTCCCTGACTAGGCCTCACTTAATGGAATGCTGTTTACGCTCTGAATTGACAGTAAGGCTTCATTAACTTGCTGTTCCTGACTAGGCCTCAGCTCATGGGACATTGTGTATGGCCTGAATTTACAGTAACCTACCTTGGCACACAGAGCCCCTATGACCCACGCTACATTATACTACAGTTTGGAGGAGGGTGGACCATGGATTATGGGACTTGAAGTACCTCCATGGATAATGGGATTTGTAGTACTCCAAAACCCATCATTCCCCACAGACCACTGTGTCCCAGAACCAAGACCGATAAAGACCAAACTTGGCAAACAATGCCCCCCAAGACCCACACTCCATCCGACTGCAGATTAGAGGAGGACACACCAGGGATAATGGGATTTCAAGTACCTCCACTCACTTCCAAAGTACCCCCCACACACACACATCAATCTCTACATCAACACAGCAGACAGAAAGACAAAAAACATTGTATATCCACAAGGAATGCAGAACGCCAGCAACACCACACAACAACAACTCCACAGGACTCCAACATCCCACACACCAAAACAACCCACAACACAGCCATGACCCCAACAACACTATAACTAACAACAACTCCCACCCATACATACTCAGACTTCCTCGCATCTCCAAAATAGGGCACAGCAACGCGTGCCGGGTACAGCTAGTGAATATATAAATTGATGGTGATCATAGATTTGTTAGGGGTTGTATGTGACTCAAAATACTAGATAATTTTTCTGTTCTATTTGTAACTCTGTCACAGTCATGTGTCAGGTTTTGTTGGTTGGCTATTGTGTTAATTGCTTTATGAACTGAATGTTTTATTTTGTCACACGTCAGGCCTGAAGATACCTATGACCATAGCATCACGCAAGAGAAGAAACAAACAGTTCATTACAAAAATATACCAAAGATATATGGTAAAAATCAGGAATAATGAAATAGAATACAAAAAAATCATCAATCAATTGTATCTTTTAAATCCAAAAGCAATACAGTCCAAAGATAGTCCCAAAATACAAAGGCAGCTTTAGTCCATAAGCTAAACTTGAATAAGAATACAAAACAAGAACATGGAGAACTCCCAGAATACTAAAATCCAAAACCAAGACTTAAATACAAGAACTAGAGAACCCAGGCCTAGCTGTACTTGAAAGCCATGTTGCCTGAACTGAAAGCAGAGTGCCTGTTAGCTCTCTAATGTCAGACATGAAAGCATTACATCTGCCCTGGATTTTCTGCTTCCCATGAAGCCGTGTTGATCTACAAAGCTGACTATCTGCTCTAATCTGCAAGCGTGCATCCTTGCTTAGGTTTAATATTTATTTATTTATTTAAATAATTTATATTCCGCCTGTCTCACGCCGCAGGGGACTCAGGACAGATCACAATGTGTATATACAGGCAAACATTCAATGCCATAGACATACAACATATATAAACGGACAACGAGCGACACAATTGGTCGAGAGCTCACCCCGAACTGGACAGGCCTCGAACTCATGACCTTCTGGTCAGTAGAGATCTTATGCAGCTGACTCCCAGCTGCGCCACATTCCCAGTGCAGTATCGCCAGGTGCAGTTTCTCATCAATTCGTCTTCGCTAGACTCCTTATCTAGAGAGGATGAGTCTAACTCCTGTGACTGGCCTTGAGGTTGAGAGGCAATTACATTCTCAGGCCCTGCATCTGAATGAATCCCAGGAAAGCCCACAATCCCATCTGATTCTAAGTAATCAGTGAACCCATCAGTCCCTGGCTGCTGAGCAACTGCATTAAAATTCCCTGGCAAAACTACATAATCATTTCTTTCAAACAGGGATACTGTTCAGATCAGCAGTCACAGGTAACGTCAGGGCCTCTTACATGATGGTTTTGGCAGTCGTCACGTGGCAAGATTGAAGCAGAACTCAACTGCCTGAGGAAATGCCAAGATCAGAAGGTCTGTAAAACAGCCATGATCTGAGTGAGCTACAAAATCTAGCTTTAAGACAGCAGAGACAAGTTCACTGATATCTTTGTACCACAAAATGCAACCTGATGCCTCACAGCTAAATCAGAAGTTTATGGAGAATGAAGCTGTCTAGATATTATCCAGTGATAAGGAACTTCTTAATATGCATTGCTGCCCGGAATAATGAAATAATAATAGTGAAATAAATGAATTTAAAAATACATAGAAATCTGAACAATAAGACCCCCTGCTGTCTCCACAGCATGAACAAACTGAGAGAAGGACCAGTAGTGCCTATTACAGCGCACCTAGGGATACACTTGAAAATAAGGGAGATAGCCCTTTAACATTTCCTACCTTTGCTTTAGTGAATGCAAGAAACATTGGCCTTTTAAAATTATCTGGAACTCTGCAGGAATTCAGTGTGTGCAATTAGTGCATTGTGTACAATACATAATGGAGACAAGGGCCATCCCTTTCATAACAGAGAAGAGGTATGATTACCTACAATGTTACCACTAAAACTATTAACTGTACTGGAACCCTGGAAAAGTAATAAACATGTTTTCTTTTTATTTGCATATTACATACAACATGGAGACATTTCCCCTCTGGAGGATATATATTTGTATTTTTAAAAAAACTCCCTCACCAGTAGTGTTAGATCAGCCCCCTCTCTTCGGATCTTCCACAAGAGAGTAAAAACATGGTTTTGTGACCAAGCCTTTAATAAACTTGTGCAATAGATAGACTTGGAAGAATGTGAAATGACCACTGGAACGGCCCAGATTACACTCATGGGTTACTTGTTTAACTCTGTTTTAAAATGTTTCAATTGTTTTAATATACTTTTAAATTCTATTTTAATGTTTATTTACGTATACATGGTGCTTTAGGGCATCGAATTATTGCCTGTATGTAAAACCACCTTTTGTCCTCTCTAGGCTGAGAAAGGCAAGTAGAAATGTCATAAATAAATAAAAAAAATGTTTACATGAGGAAAGAAGTTCATCTCAGAATTGAAGAAATACACTAGTAAGTAGGCTTGAGACCATAAAAATCTTATACAGAGTGAACTGGGTCTCATAGCCCATATATTTATATTATTCGAACAGGAAAAGATATATCATCATTCCTCAAACTGCCCACAAATGAAAATGAAACATGTACACTAGTTTTTAAGGAAATGAACTTGCAATTTAAGATGGGTTTATTAGGTGTTGATTTAAATGGATGTCGGGCACTAATTCCATTCCTGAAATTTATACATTTATCTGGTTATTAAAAAAAGCCAATGCTGCCACACATTGACCTATCATAGAATTGGAAGAGACCTCGTTGGCCATCCAATCCAATCCCTTGAGAAGAAGCAGGAAAATCGCATTCAAAACACCCCCGACAGATGGCCATCCAGTCTCTGTTTAAAAGCTTCCAAAGAAAGAGCCTCCACCACAGTTCTGGGCAGAGAGTTCCACTGATGAACAGCTCTCACAGTTATGTAGTTCTTTCTCATGTTCAGGTGGAATCTACTTTTCCTGCAATTTGAAGCCATTGTTCCACATCCTAGTTTTCAGGGCAGCGAAAAACAAGCTTGCTCCCTCCTCACAGTGACTTCCCTTCACATATTATTACATGGTCATCATCATATCTCCTCTCAGCCTTCTCTTCTGCAGGCTAAACATGCCCAGGTCTTTTAGCTGCTCCTCATAGGGAATGTTCTCCAGACCCTTGATCCTTTGAGTTGCCCTCCTTTGGACACATTCCAGCATATCAACATTTCCCTTTGATTGCAGAGCCCAGATTTGGACACAGTGTGATTCCAGGTGTGGTCTAACCAAGGCCGAATAGAGGGGTAACATGACTTCCCTTGATCTGACACTACATTTCTATTTACGCAGGTCAAAATTCTATTGGCTTTTTTAGCTGCCGCATGACATTGTTGGCTCATGCTTAAGTTGTTGTCCATGAGGATTCCAAGATCTTTTTCAAATGTATTGCTGTCGAGCCATATTTAAGTAACTATGTGGCAATCTTGAATAGGTAGAATACCTGAGATAGCCTCCCATCCATTAAAGAAAGTCTGAAAAAGAGTTTCTGTTTTGGAACTACCACTATGTTCATCAACATCTACATGGTTGGCAAATTAGTGACATTCTGTTATTTTAATGGACTTTGTATTTTAGTCTACTGAAGCTACCCAGCTGCTTGGCAGAAGACATGGGATAGATAAAACAGTCATTTGGAGGCTAGCAATATGGGTATCTAGCTAAAAAAATATACTAAACATTTTAACCCCCTCACCTTAATAAACATGGTACATATTTGCAACACGCCAGACTGTGCGTTTTCTAGAGAGAAATTGCCAGATTGGACAGAGTTGACAAAAGTTTTTTCCTTTTTCAAAGCCACAGGTGGCCTAGCTGAAAGCCTATAAGTGCCCATCTGTGTGTTTTTTGTCTATGCTGAAAATCAAACTTAGGAAGGCTTCATTAAGGCATCGGGATTGCAATTTTGTTAATGTCAAGGACCACTATCGCTCTTAGAAATGAGTGGCATTTTTCATCCTGGTGAGGCAGAATAATCATAATCAACTAAGTCATTCAACCTTTCTCCTACGGTTTTCGACAGGGTTAATTCCCCACTATGAACGATGAATAATCCTTGTTCTGCTTTTGCACAACGTTATCTGAAATGAATCACAGGGCTTTTGGTTTTGGCAAACACTAAGATAACATTCAGCCACTCAATCAGCTTGCCAAATGACCACAGAGTTTTGCTTCCAATACTATGGCTGCTTTCCAAAGATACTGATTTCTCTCTCAAAGCTTTTTAGCTCAAAAGCATCCAAATGTTTTTGGAAGACTTGGCTACATTTATGTTTAGAATCAAGAAGTAGCAATTATCAACTTCTCCAACAGGCTGAGAATTTGCAGAAGACAGGCCCCATCACAAAGGAAGTCCCCTAACAAGGATGTAAAGACTTTCGCGTTATAGCAGGTTACCCCCTTGTGAACCCCTTTGGACTAGTATCTCGTAGGCATGGTTTAGAATCCTAAAATGGCGATTCTTATATCAAATTGGGGGGGGGGGGGTTGATTAGTAAAAGAAAGACTTAAAAAAAATTTACCAAAAATTTCGGAAATGTAACTTAAGTACTAACGAAATTCGTTAGTAATTCGTATGCCAGAGCATGCGCACTCCAGATGGTTTTGGCCTACAACTCCCAGAAATCCTAACAGCTGGTAAATTGGCTGGGATTTCTGGGAGTTGTAGGCCAAAACTTGAATAAACCACACTGAATTCTAGATGGGACTCTCCAAATAGGAAGGAGGGAGGGAAGGAGGAAGGGAGGGAGGGGTATTCTATTCTTGGAAGCAGCAAAAGAAAAGGAGGAGCCCCCCCCCTTGCTCCTCGCTGCCTCTCTCTCACCCCGATCCTGAGGAAGCGAGGGCCCAAGTTTGCCCAGGCTGAGAGGAAAAGGAAGAGGCCTGAGGCTGTGAGGAATGGTGGGAGTTGAAGTCCAAAACACGTACCTGGAGGGCTGAAGCTGGCCCCTGCGATGGGGCATGGCAGAGCAACGGGGAAGAGAAGCATCTGAGAGAGCGCAGGGAGAGAGAGGAGGAGAAGCGCGCGCGCGCGTGTGTGTGTGTGTGTGAAGCAGGCCCCTGCGATGGGGCATGGCAGCAGAGAAACGGGGAAGAGAAGGAGGGGGGGAAAGCCTGGAGAGAGAGGAGGAGCGCGCGCGTGCGTGTGTGTGTGTGAAGCAGGCCCCTGCGATGGGGCATGGCAGCAGAGCAACGGGAAGAGAAGGGAGGGGGAAAGCCTGGAGGACTACACTTTCCAGAATGCATTGCCTAGCCTACCTAGCAGCAGCGTCACTTCCAGTTCCTCATAGAAATGCGGGAAAAAGAAGAAGCTGAATGAAGGCGGGAAGGAAATGAGGGTGAGAAGACAGGGAGAAGTGAGTAGTACAATAATTAATTAATTAATACTTAAGAATTTCTTACGATCATAACGCAAATTGTTGGCCTCAAGGACCGTAAAAGGAAGTCTACTTCCGGGATCGCGGCAGCGATACGTAAAACCTCAAAAGTCCCATTACATACGAATCTCTTACGAATCCTTTTAATTTCCGTTTCATTTTTCTCATGCCTAGTATCTAGCTACAATGGGCATAAAGAAGGAATGTTGAAGCTGATGTCTGTATGAATACACAATTTTCTTCTGGGTGCCTTTCCATGTAATTCCTGATACACAACACTTTTTTGGGTTTAAGTCCTGAAGCCTGTGCCAAAGCCTGTCAGATGATGAAACAGATTAGGCTATCTAATACATCAGGTATGGGCAAACCCAGGCCCGGAGGGCAGATGCGCCCCCTTGGGCTTTTTTCTCAGGCTCTTCTCTCTCTCTCTCACCATCCTTTCTTTCCTTCTTTCTTTCTCTCCCTCCTTCCCTTCCACCCTGTCACCTTCCTGCCTGCCTGCCTTCCCTCTTTCTTCCCTCCTTCCCTCTCTTTCTCCCTCCTTCCTTCCCTTTTTCTTTCCTTCTCTCTTTCCTCCCTCTCTTCCCTTCCACCCCTCCTTACTTCCATCCTTCTCTTCCTCCCTCCCTCCCTTTTCTTTTTTCTTCCTCCTTTCTCCCAGGAGATGTTTAGTTGGGAGAAGAGAAGGTAGAGATAGAACATGAGAACCAAGTTTCAAGATTTAAAAGGTGTCCCATTGAGGAAAACTGACTTTCTGCTGCTCTAGAGACCAGGGCTCAAGGGAGCAATGTTTCCAAAGGGCAGGGAAAGAGATTCGACTGAAAAGATTAGAAAGAACTTCCTGAGAGTAAGACATGTTGTAGAATGCCGTAAGCTGACTGGGAGTGTCGTGGAATCTCCTTCTCTGGAGGCTTTCCCGCAGAACCTGCCTATCAGGAGTGCTTTGATTGTGCCATCTTGCATGGCAGGGGGTTGGACCGATGGCCCTTGGGGGGCTCTTCCAGCTCTAGGATTGTAGGATTCTATATCAGGAATAGGCAATACAGGGTCTAATGGATACACTTTTTCTCTCTCCCATCCACCTTTGGTACTCCAGGTGTTTTGGACTTAAACTCCCAAAAATCCAAGCCAGTTTACCAGTTGTTAGGAATTGTAGGAGCCAAAGTCCAAAACACCTGGAGGGCCAAAGGTTGGGAACCACTAATTTAAGAGAAGCTGAAAGTGGAGAACCTAAAGCTCTAGGGAAAGATCTGGCCGTAGTGTGATCCCCAGATGGTTTCCTTCTCCATTAACCCATTATCTGGCAGCTTATTCACTTTTTATATGCTTGTTTCCATTCTAAAAGGTTGAAATAAACAATTCTAAAATCTATTTTAAAGGTTTTGCACAGTTCTAAAGGTTGAATTATGCTTTTCTTGCTTAGCCTTTCAGCAACACTTTATTCGTGTTAGGAGCGACTTGAGAAACTGCAAGTTGCTTCTGGTGTGAGAAGCCTTTTAGCTACACTAGAGTAGCATTTTGGTCCCATCTTTTTGTACTGAACCCTACCTGTTTCTGGAATCTACATCCCTTTTTCTCTTTTTTCCTGAAAACTGAACTCAAGAAGAGGTTTGCCATTCTTGATATAAACAAGCCCACCGTAGAAACCAGGAGTGCTAATCTTTGCTGGGAGAAAATCAAGCTGACTTCACTTGCAGATACCTACTGTGAAGTTGCTGAATTCATGCTTTATCTCTTTTTAAATAGAAGGAGTGAGATAAGTCCACCTGTGAAGTTATAGGCGTTAAGCAAATACTTATAATTCATGAAACAAACAAATCCTCTGGCAGACTCGTGAAGCCATCAAAGCTTCCAACGCCTTACGCAGAGACATTTAATCACAGCAGTGGGAAAGTTTCATGAATTAGGCAAAGACTTGGCTGCTGTCGTGAATTAAGCACAGGCTCTGCTTGTTGCGAGACTGAAGCAATTTTATAAATTTAACATAAGACACAGAATACCAGTAATAATAATTTGCATTTTTGCCATCTCCTGCCAGTACCTTCTCCATTTTTATTGAGATTGCTGGGCGTTGTGAGAGGTCTGAGTAGAATAATGATGTCGTCCACCTTAATCCCTTCCTCTGAATGCTTCTCGGAGACGTGAGACAGCAGCTCCGACTGGTTCGGGGAAAATAAGTTACAGAGCTTACACATGAAGATAGATTTGTTCCCTGGAAAATAGAAAAGAAGTTTTAAAAATGGGTTATTAACATTTTTTTGATTACAATAGTTCATTTGAAAATCCTTAACAGTATTCATGTTAAGCTCCTTTTTGTTGGTGTTCCTTTGGTACCTGAGGTTTAAGCATCATGCTACAGCTATTTTAAAAAGTACAGAAAGCCCAGTCAGAAGGGTTTTTTTAACTATTAAAATTTAAAGGCTTAAAGCCACATATATGAGTTGCCTTCCACAACTGAAAATAGGACGTGGCTCCTTCACTGGTTCAGAGCAATCCACTGAATCACAGGCTGGTTCAAGACATTGCACAGTATAGTAAACAAAAAGTACCAAAAGGACATAATTTCAGCATTGTTATAAGATGACTAGAGTACATGTTTGTGCACTGTTTTCAAGTTAGCAACAACTTCCAAAGGAGTAAAACTGCTGCTGGTTGCTCCATAATAGTGAGCAGCACAACCACTGAGAGACAAAGAAGTTTTGGGCCCATTAAATATGCACTCATGATCAAGCATTAACACAAGTCATTTAGCATATGTTATTGATGCTTTCATAACAACAACAACAACAACAACAACCTTTTATTTAGATTCCACCCTAACTCCCCATGGGGACTCATGGCACACATACACTGCAAACATTCAATGCCATTTGAACAAAACAGGACAGAATGGAAAGAAAAGAGGTATGTTGTGTCGACATCCGGCTTTCGGCACCCTTGGAGGTTGTGCTCAAATCCAGCCACAGGGGGGGTGCTGTTGCTCCATCCTCTATGACAAAGAGCCATCAGGACTTCCTTTTGGTCACCAGCATTTTCTGGTCTTTTTTTGTGCTGTCGTAAAATACATTTCCCGCTTTTTAGCAGTACCTAATTTCTCTACTTACAGCTCCAAGCTGTAAACACTGAGCTGGGCTGACAGTCGGGTGCTCACCCCTACCTGGGCTACAAACTGGACACCTTTCAGTTGACAGAACATATTGCTGCTGGTAGTGATTTACCAGCTGTGCTATAGCCCGGCCCTTTGATCTCTCTATGACTGTAAGGAAAAAGAAACTATCGTTTTAGCTATGGGTATACATATGCATATTTTGCACTTCCAAAGAGGGGTGGATATTCTGCTGCGTGCAGTGCTCAGAGGTCACTTTGCTGCCCTCTCAACCCCGAGCCATCACACTTTAAAAAAAATGGATGCAATTTTAGGACCATTTTTGCCCCAAATGAAAGATAAATGCCTAAAGGAGTGAAGCCATCCCAAAATACTCCCTCCTTGCTTCCCAAAGCACCCCAGAATTCCTTGTTACCTTTGAATACCCACAGTTTCTTAGGCAATCCCTCTCAAAATGACACAATGTCACTTCCTGTCACTATTTTTAAAGGGGCTACTTGTATTGCACTTTTATTTAACCAAATTAATTATTGGATACTCCTGCTAGTCACCATATTTTGAAGTTTTTAGTGGAAGTTGGAAAGGAAAGGAAATAACAAAGTCAAGTAGGAATATTTCATTTCAGAGCTCAAAGAGAGATAGAAGTCCTAAATCCAGGCATCTCTTACCCTAAAGTGGAAAATGCACACTCCTGGTTAAGCCTATGACTTATTATCCTGCCCTTTTCTCCCACCTCTTCTCTCACCCTTTGATTCTTACCCATTAAGTCAGACATTTCCCTGCAGAGATAAGTGCAACATAAATGCAAGGATAAATGGAAAATAGTTTCATACACTGTGTAAGAATGATTGCTACTACCGTCATCGTCACCACTTCTATTACTAAAGCTGCTGCAGAACCCTTTAGCAGCTAAACAAATATACTCTAGGTAACTGATCAATCAGTTGACAATTAAGACTAGGCATCAACAGGACAATAACTGAAAGAGCCAATTAAAGGCACAGAATCAACTAAGCGATATTCAAAATTAAACATGAATAGAATTGATGATCAGGGAGTGGGTAATTAATTAAGAGGGGAGTCAACAGAGCAATTAATTAGACAATGAATTAAATATGCAGAGAATCAAAGAAGCTGTCAACCATTAAGTATGCAGGTACGTCAAGAGTAAGGGAGGTGACACAACCGGGAAAATAGCATGCTGCATGCAAACTTCTCCTTGTGCCCAACCAATCTAAAACCTAATTTACTATTCCAGTAGCTTCTAATTTGATATGAAAGCATTTTGAAAATAAAAGTAGAACTGATCAACGGCTGTCACTGTATCAAAAGTCTTTTAATATTTATCTCTGCTTGAGCTCCAGTTCTAAACATACTTATTAGATTAAGATCCAGGGAAAGGTCACATAAACGTGACTTGCTTTCAAACACAGCTGGACTTTTAATTTCATCACGCACAATTTGAATGTACGTAATTTATGCTGTTCAAGACTATTAATGACAATGAATGCATAAGTTTCGTCCTCCCATTGGGAAAGGGTTTCAAGTGTCAGGTTCCTTTTTCCCCTTGAATTGTTTACACATAAATGTGCAGCACTGAAAATAAGCATTTTAAAGAATATGCACAAAGACTATTAGCTAGTGGGAAAACAAACAAGCCAAAAAGCCACGATGACTCAATTGAAACTTGTACATTGGACATAACATGAGGATGTGGTCAAGCCACAGCACCCCCTCACCAAAACTTTATAAACTATAAAGAGACTTCAAGCAATATTTTTTTCTTAATTTCTAAACATTTTTCATGGAATACAAATAGTTTTGAAATGTCAAAGCTACTAGAGGCTCCGGAAGTACCTAGCAGCAGTTATACCCTAAAACTTTATTAAATCTAATGTTTTAATAAATGTATCAAATTGATATTTTGTGCGTAACCTGTATTATTTCTATACTGTGTCCATTCTAAATGTATCAAATATATCTTGAAGGTAGCTAGCTATCTCCCCATGCCCTCAGTTTGCATAATCCCTTGGGAACAGAGATCATGTCCAGGGCCCCTCCAGCTATTTCCCAGGTTGGATAATATCAGGATCTTTATGTGTGTGTGCCAGTCAGATGATCCCATTTGTCACCAAGATGAGCTCAGGTCATTTGTCCATTTAACTGAGGCTGAGAGTTTGCTGTTCCCATGGAAGAGAAGTCTCAACAAACATGAATTCATTAATTTCCTCCATGGGCACCCAACCCCTGATTATTTGGAATCGTCACTCCTTATCTTTTGAGTCTTGCAACTGTCTCACATGGAACTGGAAACTTAAGTTAATCATTGAATCATCTGCATATCCATGTTGCCACTTCCTCCAGTTTTGGGCCCTCCCAGGAGTCGTCTCTGCAATGGAGTGGACCTTCAAAGTGCCCAGCCACCAGCTGTTTTTCCCGCCACGGGGACCTCCTTTTGCCCATGATGTCAGGGGAACCTCCAGCCAATCTCTGCATAGATCCAAGCTGACTCCACTTTTCAACCAATCAGGGAAGGGAGCAGGACATCTGAACAGCTGTCAAAACTGCATAAAAAGTCTGGTGTCTTTGAATGAATGTGTGCTTGTGCATTTTGAAGCATATTGCTTGAACTTGCATCCTATTTAGCCAAACTGTAAGAAACCTCCATAGGTTTGCCTTCAACTCAGAGAGCTCATTCTCAATCTGGGCTGACCTAGTTTAGCAGAAGCCCTCTGAGTATGGACCTCCTTATCCGTGGACCTAGCTGAAATCTTTACAAGCAGACATGACTCACTAAAAAGATATGAATGCTTGTTCACACAGAATCATAGAGTTGGAAGAGACCTCATGAGCAGGAAAATTGCATTCAAAGCACCCCCGACAGATGGCCATCCAGCCTCTGTTTAAAAGCCTCCAAAGAAGGAGCCTCCACCACACTCCAGGGCAGAGAGTTCCACTGCTGAACGACTCTCACAGTCAGGAAGTTCTTCCTAATGTTCAGATGGAATCTTCTTTCTTGTAGTTTGAAGCCATTGTTCCGCATCCTAGTCTCCAGGGCAGCAGAAAACAAGCTTGCTCCTTCCTCCCCATGACTTACTCTCATGTATTTATACATTTATTATTTATTATTATTATTTATTTATTTATTTCAGCTTCTATGCCGCCGAACTCCCAAGGGCTCGCGGCGGCTCACAGTAGCATAAGGCACAACAATACACAGTCGAGAACAGTTAAAAACAATAGCAGCAATAAAAACAGATTAAACAAAGTTAATTAAAACAATAGTACAACATGTACTAAGAGCTGGGGCTTAATGGCAGCGGGTGAGCCAGGCCTACCCATTAAAAGCCTGTTTAAAGAGGTGGGTTTTACAGGCCCGTCTGAATGGGAGGAAGTCACTCATGGCCCGTATTTCATGAGTGACCTCCTCCCATACATGGCTATCATGTTTCCTCTCAGCCTTCTCTTCTTCAGGCTAAACATGCCCAACTCTTTAAACCGCTCCTTATAAGGTTTGTTCTCCAGACCCTTGATTGTTTTAGTCGCCTTCCTCTGGACACATTAGAACATAAGAACATAAGAACATAAGAAGAGCCATGCTGAATCGGGCCTCAGCCCATCTAGTCCAGCATTCTGTGTCACACAGTGGCCCACTGGTTGTACACAGGGATCACTAGCAGAAAGGAGGGCAAAACCCTCACCTGCTCCTGACCCCCACAACCAGTACCCGGGGAAAATCCTGCCTGCCTCCATCAACACAGAGGTGGCACTTGCATGTCCATTTCAGTAACTACTGATTCCCTTGGTATCCATGAATCTGTCTAATCCTGCCTTGAAGCTGTCCAGGCTGACAGCTGTCACAACCTCCTCTGGAAGTGAGTTCCATAACCCAATGACCCTCTGGGTGAAGAAATATTTCCTTTATTAGTCCTAACTTTCCTACCTTGGAGCTTTAGGAGTGCCCCTAGTCCTAGTGTTGTGTGACAGAGAAAATATTTTTCTTTATTCACCTTTTCTATCCCATGCATGATTTTATACGCCTCGATCAAGTCACCTCTTAAACGCCGTCTTTCAAGGCTGAAAAGACCAAGGCGTTGCAACCTGATTTCATAAGGGAGCTGCTCCATCCCTTGGATCATTTTTGTTGCCCTTCTTTGTACCTTTTCCAGTTCCGTTATATCCTTCTTGAGGTGCAGTGACCAGAATTGTACACAGTACTCCAGATGTGGCCTCACCATAGATTTGTAGAGAGGCAATACAACATTTGCCGACCTATTTTCGATTCCCTTCCTGATCATGCCAAGCATAGAATTTGCTTTTTTCACTGCTGCAGCTGTCCACTTCATTGAGCTGTCCACCAAAACCCCAAGATCCCTTTCCTGGTTTGTCTCAGAAAGCTTTGATCCCATCAGTTGATAAGTGTATTTGGGGTTCTTTGCCCCGATGTGCATGACTTTACACTTGTTTAGGTTAAAATGCATTTGCCACTTTGTTGCCCATTCACTCAATTTTGAGAGATCTTTCTGGAGCTCTTTACAGTCAGTTTCATTTTTAACTACCCTGAACAATTTAGTGTCGTCTGCAAACTTTGCTACCTCACAATTTACTTCTACATCCAGATCATTTATTAATAAATTAAAAAGTAACGGTCCTAAAACTGAACCTTGGGGTATGCCACTTCTCACCTCTTTCCATCCAGAGAAGTGTCCATTTATTACCACCCTTTGTTTCCTACAGTTTAGCCAGGTTCCAATCCAGGACAAGACCTGTCCCCTGATTCCATGGCTGAAGAGCTTATTTAGGAGCCTTTGGTGAGGGACAGCTTGTCAATATCTCTTCAATTGTGGTGCGCAGAATTGGACATGATATTCTAGGTGTGGTCTAACCAAGGCGGAATAGAGGGGTAGCATGACTTCCCTGGATCTTAGCACTATACTCCTATTGATATAGGCCAAAATCCCATTGGCTTTTTTTGCCGCCACATCACATTGTTGGCTCATGTTTAACTTGTTGTACACGAGGACCCCAAGATCTTTTTCACATGTATAGGCTATAGGAAAAGAGAAGGAGCTTATTTCTGAAGGATAGACTCAGTTAAGAGATACATAGTTCTTAGTTTGCAATATCTAAGCAGGAATGCTAATGATAGGGAGATTTGGAGGTCTCTCATTTATAGGACTGAAGCCAACTTGATGGCTGTTAACAACAACCAAAATACCCACATATTTTTGTGCTGGAAGCAGAGAGCGTCTCACAACTCAACGTGGTACTTGAATAGTGCAAGTTCGTGATAAGTACAATAACAGAACTGTTTTTCACATCGGACTTCAGCTGGTTCCAGTATGGTTGTGTGGGCCCTGTAGAATTAATGTAGTGTGACACAACTTTCACTGCCATGGCTCAATGCCACAGAATCATGGGAGTTGTAGTTTTACAGAGTGCTTAGCCTTCGGTGCCACAGAGTGCTGGAGCCTTACCAAACTACATCGGGATTTCTTAGCACGAAGCCATGGCAATTAAAAGGTGGTCAAACTGCACTGATTCTACACTGTAGACCAGGCCTGCATGACTTGTCAGTAGTTAAGGGGTCAAAATTAGAAAGGCTAAGCTTCTTGGGGCCACAAATAAGTTTTTAGCCCTTCACTTTCCAAGTAAGGTATAATTAATAATTAATTACGATTGTTGTCGTTGTGTGTCTTCAAGTCTTTTCAAACCTAGGGTGACCCTAAGATAACCTTCTCAAGATTGATTCCAAGATTTATTCAAAGAGGATTTTTCTTCGTCTGAGGCTGAGAGAGTGTGCCTTGCCTAAAGTCACCCAGTAGGTTCAGAGCCACAGCCCAAGGTTCAAACCACTACACCAAGCTTTCTGAATTCCTTCCCCCTCTTTTTTCTTTCTTTTTAATTCATTTATATTAAATAATTAACAACGTACAGTGTGAAAAGAATACAAAATAATGAACATTTTACAAACACTTAACCCCATCACCTAGGCCTGAACAAGTATCATTTCCTCTGCCATACATTTATGAGTCAACCACTAAACAAAAGTCATATCCAAAATCCCTGACTAACAGGGCTGCATAGTTTTGCCTTATCACTCTCTAAAATATATTTAATAAAAGCCCATCAAAATGAGTCAAATTCTGATCTTCTAATTTCCATTGGTAGTTTAACACTCTCATTTTCACTGATAGTTTATTATTCATGCCATACCTCCCCATACCACGCTTCCAGCATGAGACTGGCTACTATCCTCCAATTCCTTGCAATGGTAAGTCTCGCCACTGTGAGTAAAATAATCACCAGTTCTTTCTTTTCCATATCTAAATTCAACTTTGTGGCATTTATTAGTAACTTTGTGACATCCATCTCTTTTTTCTACCTCCCTTTATTTCTCCCTTTCTTCATTCCCTTCTTTCTTTCTTTCTTTCTTTCTTTCTTTCTTTCTTTCTTTCTTTCTTTGCACTTCCTCCCTCCTTCCCTTTTTTCCCTTTCTTTCTCTCTCCCTCCTTCCCTCTCTTCTTTCTTCCTTTCTTTCCTCCCTTCATCACTCCCTCCCTTTTTTCCTGGAGATCAATGTTGTGCAGCCTATTGTAAATGCACTCTTTGTATCACTCCCATTTTTCAAATCCAAAATCTCTGCTTCAATTAAAGGATGGGTGGCAGATTTATGAGAGCATAGCTGGATACTTAGAAGAATTGTTTACGACAATAGTTTAAAATTTAAGTCTGGATACTGAAAGTCAATGCTACGCTTTACAAAAGCAAGATATTGCAACGAATTGTGAAAGAGTAATTAGTTAATATAAAGTTTTAACAAAACTGGGGCATGAGAATATGCAAGGTTTTAGAGGTTAACGAGGAAACATATAGTTATGTATATTTTGGCTTGAAACCAAGGATCAGAGCTGCTGGACTTGGGTTCTCTGCTTGACTTCTGATGTTTTAAGCTGCTTTAGCTGGAGGCTTGAGGCCTTTTCTCTGCCTTACTCTCAAAATACTTTTAGTTATTCTTATTTCTTTTTCTCCTCTGCTGCAAATTTTCTCCCTAGAAAATGCTTTTCTTTAACGTTTCCCTTTGAAACATTGTCTGGAGAATACTTTAAACAACATTAGGACCTTTTTTGCTGAAAGCAACTCAAAATCCTGAATTAATCATTGAGTTGAAGGTATATATTTTTTCTCACAGCTGGAAACTTAAAATACTTGTTAGACTGGAATGACTATGGGCTCTTCCACACAGCCATATAACGCAGAATATCAAGGGAGATAATCCACAATATCTGCTTTGAACTGGGATATCGGAGTCTACACTGTCATATAGTACAGTTCAAAGCAGATAATGTGGGATTTTATACAGCTGTGTGGAAGGACAAAGAGGATGTTTACTGTTTACTAATATCCTGGGCTTATTATATAAACGTTACCACTGTTTTTTGTTATTGTGTCTCATTAAGTCTTTTCCAGCTTATGGCAATTCTGAAGAGACGCAATCACAGAGTTTTCTTGGCAAGATTTGTTCCAAAGAGGCTTGCGTTTGCCGTCCTCTGAGGCTGAGAAAGTGTGACTTGTCCCAGGTCACCCAGCAAATGTTTTCTAGTGAGTCCAACATTCAGTTATCACATAAGGACCAAAACACATTGTTATAGCATGGCAGTGAAAAAACAGAAAAATACTTATCTCTGTCAGAAAAGTTAACACAAAGCATCAAGGAACTGGATGAAAAATTGGACATAGTCAACTTTACAGAAACCTGATTCAGTTTTATTTGCTATGCAAAGCAATCATATTTCACATTCATTCATTATGGAAAAAAACCACGTGTTTGCTTTATTTTTAAAAAATGATTGTAAATTGTCTGAAATTACAACTTGGGAGAATGGAAGGATACAAATACAACTATAATTCCATTGTATCCTATCCGATTTGTCGTCGATCCACTTCTCTGGGCTTCGCACAAATCTACCATTTGCCAAAGTATACAAATCTGTGCTTTTCTTTTCCATTTCTGGCCAAATGGCTTAACCATTGGTTCGTCCCATCACAACAACACAACAACAATAACAATAACGCTTTATAAATTTTCAATTTGGAATTGAATTCATTCTGACAGCAAGATGACCAGGCAGGATCACAAGAAACATGCAAAATCAACTGCAATTGACAGAACGGAAAATGTGTCTCTCTTCCATCCCTTATAATGCCTCATTTTTGATAGGGAACTCTTGTCGATATAATGTGATCAGTACAATCTTATGAGCTCAGTGACATTTAAATTCAAGTAAATGCACATACCATACAAGCACAAATGTGGTAGTCTAGTTAATTAAATGAGCAGTTAGAGAAAAGATTTAATCTGCAATGGCTGGTATTTAATGAGGAGTGTCTAAGGAGACTTATTTTCTGAATCAACTTAAATTTTGGTGTGTATTCTCAGGTCACACCTACACTGTCATATAAAATCCAGATGATACATAACAGTGTGCTGGATGACCTAGATGTTTTGTCACATTAAAAATACGGTTTGTGGTTTTTATCATTTTTACAGGGGTTCTCCACCATGAACACCAGCAAATGTGGAAGGCTCTCTCTGGTGGCTTCCTCTAGGAATAGCTTTTCTCATTTCCACCAACAAAAATGCTCAGCACTGCTTTGGATCTAGTCCAATTACTATTTGCAGAATGGTTAAATAAGTAATTTGGCCAAGCCCTATAGGAAGTTGTAGAAATTGTGTCTTTTATAGTTGAGATGTAAAAACAGCTTGCTTTTTATTTGGCTAATTTGTAGAATTTACATTTAAATGTCAATCCTGCCTTTCCACCTAAAACAGCATAAAATGTCTGGTGTCTTTCAATGAATATGTGCTTGTACATTTTGAAGCATATTGCTTGTACTTGCATCCTATGTAGCCAAACTGTAGCAAAACTGTAGCCAAACTGTAGCCAAACTGTAAGGAACCTCCATAGGTTTGCCTTCAAGTCAGAGAGCTCCTTCTCAATCTCGGTATGGACCTATCCGTGGACCTAGCTGAAATCTTTACAAGCAGACGTGACTCACTAAAAATATGTATGAATGCTTGTTCACATAGAATCATAGAATCCTACCGTTGGAAGACACCTCATGGGCCACCCAGTCCAACACGCTGCCAAGAAGCAGGAAAATTGCATTCAAAGCACCCCCGACAGATGGCCACCCAGTCTCTGTTTAAAAGCCTCCACCACACTCTGGGGAAGGGAGTTCCACTGCTGAACAGCTCTCACAGTCAGGAAGTTCTTCCTAATGTTCAGGTGGAAACTCCTTTCTTGTAGTTTGAAGCCATTGTTCCATTGCATCCTGGTCTCCAGGGCAGCAGAAAACACGCTTGCTCCCTCCTCCCTATGACTTTTCCTCACATATTTATACCTGGCCCTCATCATGTCTCCTCTCAGCCTTCTCTTCTTCAGGATAAACATGCCCAGCTCTTTAAGTTGCTCCTCATAGAGATTGTTCTCCAGACCTTTGATCATTTTAGTTGCCCTCCTTTGGACACATTCCAGCTTGTCCACATCTCCCTTCAATTGTGATGCCCAGAATTGGACACAATGTGATTCCAGGTGTGGTTTAACCAAGGCAGAATAGAGGGGTAGCATGACTTCCCTAGACCTGGACACTATACACCTGTTTATGCTGGCCCAAATCCCATTGGCTTTTTTGAGACTAGTCTGTTGTTAATGAAGATCTAATCGTAAGTGTGCTAGCTCTGTCATTTATTTCCCTCTTCTTTTAACTTTAATATTTTATTTTAATATTAAACTTTACTATTAATATTGAATTTATGTAATATTTTAAATCTAAGGAGTTTTTTTGTGTCTGTTACAGGTCATCTTGAACTCATTGGAAGAGTAGAAAGGCTACTCCACTACACTCCAGGGCAGAGAGTTCCACTGCAGAACAACTCTCACAGTCAAGAAGTTCTTCCTCATGTTCAGATGGAATCTCCTTTCTTGTAGTTTGAAGCCATTGTTCTGCGTCCTAGTCTCCAGGGCAGCAGAAAACAAGCTTGCTCCCATCTCCCTATGACTTCCTCACATGTATTTATATATGGCCATCATGTCTCCTCTCAGCCTTCTCTTCTGCAGGCTAAACATGTCCAGTTCTTTAAGCTGCTCCTCACAGGGCTTGTTCTCCAGACCCTTGATAATTTGTGTCATCCTCCTTTGCACACATTCCAGCTTGCCAATATCTCTCTTCCATTGTGGTACCTAGATTTGGACACAATATTCCATGTGTGGTCTGACCAAGGCAGAATAGAGCATGGGTAGCATGACTTCCTGGATCTAGACACTAGACTCTTCTTGATGCAGGCTTTTTTTGCCGCCGTATCACATTGTTGGCTCATGTTTAAGTTGTTGTCCACGAGGTCCAAGATAATTTTCACATGCACTGCTCTCGAGCCACGCGTCCCGCATTCTGTATCTTTGCATTTATTTATTTACTTATGGTATTTTTACCCTGTAGCTTCTCACCCCCGCAGGGGGACTCAGCACAGCTTACATTTGCCGAAATACAGGCCGCACCACCACAATACAATATAAAAATACACCATATAATCAACATCATTAAAAAGCATTAAAAACATTACATTAAAACAATGATTAATTAAAGCCATCAAGCGGAACACATTGTCAGTCCAGTCAAGTCCAAAGTGTGAATCCAGTCAAATCCAAAGGCACAATTTATATCTGCTGCCCAAAGGCCTGGTCCCAGAACCACGACTTTAGCTTTTCTCTAAAAGCGAGGAGAGATAGAGTTGATCTTATTTAGTTTGGGAGTGCGTTCCATAGACGAGGGGCCACCCCCGAGAAGGCCCTGTCTCTCGTCCCCACCAACTGCATTTGCAATGCTGGCGGGAGCGAGAGCAGGGCCTCCCCAGATGATCTTAGACTGCGAGATGGGACATAGAGGCAGATGCGTTCGGACAAGTAAGCTTGGCCAGAACCGTATAGTGCTTTATAGGTCAATACCAGCACTTTGAATTGGGCTTGGAGATGGACAGGCAACCAGTGGAGCTGACACAGCAGGGGGTGGTATGCTCCCTGTATGTCGCCCCAGTTAGCATTCTGGCTGCCGCCCGTTGGACCAACTGAAATTTCCGAACCGTTTTCAAAGGCAGCCTCACGTAGAGTGCGTTGCAGTAGTCTATTCGGGATGTAACCAGAGTGTGGACCACCGTGGTCAAGTCAGACTTCCCAAGGCACGGGCGCAGCTGGCGTACAAATTTTAATTGTGCAAAGCTCTCCCGGCCACCGCTGAGACCTGGGGTTCCAGGCTCAGCGATGAATCCAGGATCACTCCCAGACTGCAAACCTGCATCTTCAGGGGGAGTGTAACCCCATCCAACACAGGCTGTAACCCTATTCCAGGTGTGGTCTAACCAAGGCAAAATAGAGGGGTAGCATGACTTCCCTGGACCTAGACACTATACTCCTATTGACGCAGGCCCAAATCCCATTGGCGCTTTTTTTTTTGCCGCTGCATCACATTGTTGGCTCATGTTTAACTTGTTGTCCATGAGGACCCTAAGATCTTTTTCACACGCACTGCTCTCGAGCCACACGTCCCTCATTCTGTATCTTTGCATTTCATTTTTTTTCTGCCTAAGTAGAGTATCTTGCATTTGTCCCTGTTGAATAGGGTTCCCATATGTCCCTTATTCTAAGGGACGTCCCTTATTTTGGCCCTAACATTTGTGTCCCTTATTTTCAGGCCCTGTCCCTTATTTTTGACTAGCAGGACAGGACTGGGTGGGGTTGACCAGAGGAAGGTGTGCGCTGTGGTTTCCACGGCAATGCCTGCCCGGGGATTCAAACTCGCAGGGCAGCCTGCATCCCTGTTGGAAGGAAGAGGCGATATAGGATTTTTTCAAACTACAGTAGACCAGGGGTGCTCACACTTTTTCAGCATGCGAGCTACTCTTAAAGCAACCAAGTCCAAAAGATCTACCTACCCCTGCTGCTGCGTGCTCCCACGCGCTCCCGCCGCTGCGCGCTCTTGCCACCGCGCGTGCTTCTGCTGCTGTTTTCCGCCCGCACAGCACTTCTTCCACCTGCGGGACATTGCAGGAAGGAGAAAGGACGAGGCAGAGCATCCAGAGGGAGCGCTCCGCCCTGCCTGTCTCGCCGGCAACGTAGGCTGCACAGCTGCTTCTGGATGAGAGAGAGGCAGGGCGCTCCCTCCAGAGGCCCCGCCTCGTGCTTCCTTCTTCCTGCAATGCCCCACAGGCGAAAGAAGCACCGCAAGAGCAGAAGCCAGCAGCAGAAGCGCGCGTGCGCGCAGGGTGTGTGCGTGCATGGCAGGAGCGCCCCATCCGGCTGGTGAGGCCCAAAGATCGCCTGGAAGAGGGTCGAAGATCTACTAGTAACTCCCGAGCTACTTAATGAGCACCCCTGCAGTAGACGAATTAACCGTTACCCAAGGGGAATGTTGGATCATGTTGGATAAAGATAGTTTCTGGTTGCTTGAGAGTTACTCTTAAAATAGGCCTAGCTGTGCATTCCAATACTATACAATGCTGTGTATCCCATACTATACTATACCATTAACTATTGACATAATAATCATGAAGATGTACTGTCTTATAAAATTTATTTTATGTTAATGTTTAGACAGTGCGCTTTTAAAGTCAGCAAAGTCAAGTACTAAATACAGATGAAGAAAATAAGGTAGTTCTAATAATGTTTTTTTCTGCATGACAAAGCATGCAGAAACATAGCATGTCCTGTTAAGAGCAGGGGTGCTCACACTTTATCAGCATGCGAGCTACTCTTAAAGCAACCAAGTCCAAAAGATCTACCTCTCCCCACCGCCGTGCGCTCCCGCCACCTTATACTATATGTTAAGGCCCCAGTTTTTAGTCTTGAGAACTACGTGTATACGTAAATTTATAAAAAGTGCTTCTGAGGTACACAAAGGGTGCCAGTAGAAGACCTCTGTTAGTCAGTGGCTTCGGTTATTTTCTCCGTCTTCGTCATGCATAGTACGGTTTAGACTTGGAGTATTGGGAGGATACTTTTCTGGATTGTCACAGTGGCTTGTCTGGCTTACCATTTTACTGGTTGTACTTTACCTGAGCAGGTTGGGGGTCATTTCATTAAATTTATGGTAACCCAACTACTCTTTGAGAGGCTTTATTCGAAATAACAAGACTTCTGTTAGGAAGATGTTTGGTCTTCTCTACTTACCTTTATCATGCATGACAGGTATACCTGCTTTCATAAGGGCATTCGGTGGTAGAGTAGCTCTATGGTGGCATGATGCCCACCAGCCACGATAATTAGCTCACTAGTCTACCATAAGTACGATTCACAGTGACCACGAAAGGGAATTATTGGTTGCTTACCAGTAACTGTAGTTCCCTGAGTGGTCCCTGTGCTCCTGCTGTTGTTTTCTGCCTGTGCAGCGCTTCTTCCGCCTGCGGGGCATTGCAGGAAGGAGAAAGCACGAGGCGGGGCATCCAGAGGGAGCGCTCCGCCCTGCCTGTCTCGCCGGCAACGTAGGCTGCACAGCTGCTTCTGGATGAGAGAGGCAGGGCGCTCCTCCAGAGGCCCCGCTCGTGCTTCCGTCTTCCTGCAATGCCCCACAGGCGAAAGAAGCACTGCGAGAGCGGAAGCCAGCAGCAGGAGCGTGCGTGCAGGGTGTGTGCCGAAGATCACCTGGAAGAGGGCCGAAGATCTACTACCGAGTTTGAAGTATGACACCCCGATTGTAAGACGATCGGGGTGTCAGGGGTCGCTAATGTAAGTCGCACACCGAATGTAAGTCGTACCTGAAACTTGGTCGCCGCCTGAACCCGGCCCATCGGTCGCACACTACGCACTCTTCTGTTAGGCCTCCAAAGGAGGGAGGGGGAAGAGTCCCAGAGGCGTGGCTGGTGCGGGGCGACGCGTCACCTGACGCAGCGCCGCCAGCCACGCCTCTGGGACTCCCTTCCCCTCCCTTCCTGGACAAAGGGAGGAAAGAGGAAGAGTCCCAGAGGCGTGGCTAAGCAGCGACGCGTCAGAGTGACGTGTCTTTAGCCACGCCCTGGGACTCTTCCTTTCCCTCCCATTCTCCAACTAAGGGAAGGGGAAGAGTCCCAGAGGCGTGGCAAGCGCGCTGGGCGTCAGAGTGATGCGTCACCGCTAGCCACGCTCTGGGACTCTTCCCCTCCCTTCCTTGGAGAGGCCTAGCAGAAAGGTGTGCCACGGAGGTGTGCCGCGGCCGATGGGCCGGTTGCGGTGGCGGAGGCGGCGGCGTGACGGCAGCGTGGGCGGCGGCGTGGGCGTGGCGACGGGGTACGTCTTTGTTTATATAAGACGTACCCCAAAAGTAAGACGAGGGGGACTTTTCAGGGGGAAAAGAAAGTAAGACGCTGTCTTACTTTTGGGGAAACACGGTAGTAGCTCCCGAGCTACCTAATGAGCACCCCTGGTTAAGAGGGCGTAAGTCAGTTTCTTTTGTGAGTTTCAATCATTACCTTATTGTGTTAATAAAACTATTTCTACCTAATTTTTGTGAAAAATCTCGTAAATGTCCCTTATTTCTTATATCAAAAAATGGCAACTAACTTCATGGCAGTGTAGACTCATATAATCCAGCTCCATATAATCCAGATAATTGTACCATTCTGCTCCTTTTAGAGCAGGCCTGGGCCAACTTGGGCCCTCCCTCCAGGTGTTTTGGACTCCAACTCCCACAATTCCTAACAGCCGGTAGGCTGTTAGGAATTGTGGGAGTTGGAGTCCAAAACACCTGGAGGGAGGGCCCAAGTTGGCCCAGGCCTGCTCTAGATGTCCTGACTGAGTTTGGAAAGCCCTGGAGTCAGCTGTCAAAAAGAAGAGCCCACTGCGCAGGCGCAACAGAAAGGCCTAACTGCTTCCCTTCATTGGAAGACAACACATTCACTGTCGGTCGCTGGCACTCTTTAGAGCGCTATCAAAGAGTTCTGCAACGCCATTTCCGGCTGCGTTCCCATCCCTAGCCACCATTTGCGGGGCCAGGCTATTGCTTTCCTAGCATCCTCCCCTCAAGCTCCAAAGGGGAACCGGAAGTAGTGATGACTTCTGTTAGGCCCCACACCTCTTTGGCTCTTTTTCACTTTTCCTGGAATCCCCCTTCCGCCGCTTATATTTTTTCCCTTCTCTTTCCCTCTCTTACCTGCCGAAGGCCCTTCCATAGCGGAGAGGAGGCTCGGAAGCTGTGGGGAATGGGAGTGATTAAAAGCCCGGCTAGGCTAGGCCCCTCGGGCAAGGGTTATGGCGAATCTGCTGCGTCCGACAGGGTAGCTGCGACTCCGTCGTGTGACGTCAAAAGCGCGCGGGGGGGGACGGAACGAGACGGTAGGACGCGTAGGGAGAGCGCGCTCCCCTCTTCCCGCCCTGATGCGCAGTTTGGCCAATAGAAAGGGCGGATGGGGACAAAGCGGTAGGCGATTGGTTGAAGGGCTTTGGACTACAACTCCCAGAGTGAGTGCTCATTGGCCGCAGGAACTAAGGCTTCTGGGAATTGAAGTTCTATTTTTGCCTTTTACTGACAAGCAGGCGGGGCTTTCTCTTGGAGCCTCCAAACTATGCACGGGGAAATTTGGGTCCTCCCTCTACGTGTTTTGGACTTCAGCTCCCACAATTCCAAACAGTTTGCCCATGCCTGGTTTAGATAAAGATCCCATCCTGTAACTTCCATACGCATTTTTTGTTCAGTACCTTTACTTTTGCAATTGCTGTACCCGCCACGCGTTGCTGTGGCCAACCTTCCCTCCCTCTTTCTCTTCCTTCCTTCTCCTTCTCTTCCTTTCCTTCCTTCTCCTCTTCTCTTCCTTCCCTCTTTCTCCTTCCTCCTCTTCCTTCCCTCCCTTTCTCTCCTTCCTTCCCTCCCTTTTTCTCTCCTTCCTTCCCTCCCTTTCTCTTCCTCTTCTCTTCCTTCCCTCCCTTTCTCTCCTTCCTTCCTTTTTCCTCTTCCTTCCTTCTCTTCCTTCCCTTTCTCTCCTTCTCTTCCTCTTCTCTTCCTGCCCTTTCTTTCCTTCTCTTCCCTCCCTCTTTCTCTCCTTCCTTCTCTTCTTCCTGCCCTTTCTTTCCTTCTCTTCCCTCCCTTTCTCTCCTTCCTTCTCCTCTCCCTTTTTCTCTCCTTCCTTCTCTTCCTCTTCTTTCCCTTTCTCTCCTTCCCTCCCTCCTCTCCTTCTCTTCCTCTCCTTCCTTCTCTTCCTCCTTCCCTCCCTTTCTCTCCTTCCTTCTCTTCCTTTCCTCCCCCTTTCTCCTTCCTTCCCTTTTTTGGTTTCATTCTCTCCTTCCCTCCCTTTTCTTCTATCTTCCCTCCTTTCCCTTCCTCTTCTCCCCATTCTATCCTTACTTTCTCTCCTTCCTTCCCTTTTTGGTTTCATTCTCTCCTTTCTTCCCTTCTTTCTCCTTCCTTCCCTCCCTTTGTCTCCTCCCTTCCCTTTTCCTTCCTTTTCATTCTATCCTTACTTCCTTTTTCTTCTCTTCCTTCCTTCCCTCTTCTCTTCCTTGCCCTTTGTCTTTCTTTCCTTCCCTTCCTCTTCTCTTCCTTGCCCCCTTTCTTTCCTTCCTTCCCTTTTTTTTTTTCATTCTCTCCTTCCTTCACTTCTTCCCTTCCTTCCCCCTTTTCTTTCCCTTCCTTCTCTACCTATTCTTGGACTGCAACTCCCAGCAGTCCCCCTGATCGATCTACCTATCTATATCTAATCTGTCTACCTGAAGGATTGCTGAGAGTTGCAATCCAGGAATAGGAAATTGGAAATATGCAGGGATTGGGATGCTCCCAAAGAAATCCAAGGAGAAGAAAGCTTGCATCTTGGAAGCAGTGCATTTGGATCACCCTCCTCTCCTAAAGGGCTTGGTTGGTCTAGGAGATGCTGGGAGCTGTAATCCGGAAGAGAGTGTGCATGTGCTATTGTGTGTTTTGTTTGTCGGGGGAGTCGTTTTTCTGCATGCGCTGTAGCGTCTTTTTGCTTTTTTGGATTTTAAGTCCCTTCCGCTGTGTTTTTCAGTGTTTTAATGATGGTCACTCATTGGCCTGATAGGTGTACTGTGTCCAAATTTGCTGTCAATTCGTCCAGTGGTTTTTGAATTGTGTTAATTCCACAAGCAAATGTTACATTTTTATTTATATAGATGAGAAACTCAAGCATCTGTGTCAACTGCAAATACTGTGTGTATGTGTTCAAATGTAATTGTCAATTCACAGTGGGTCTCCTGTTTTGTTTCTACCCATTTACCTATTCAGTTTGAAAATAGCCTCTTTTATAAGAATTCTGTAAGGACCCTTTTCAGTATTTAGTTTAATTGATGCCTTTGTAATGCCAGCAATACAGTTGGAGGGAAAATGTTGACAATTTCCGCTACCTTGGCAGCCCACCTCTCCACAAACATGGACACTGAAATAAAACACCGTCTCAGCTGTGCAGGTGCGGCATTTTCCCAAATGAAGCAGAGGGCCCTTCCAAACAGCCCTATGTCCCAGAATATCAAGGCAGAAAATCCCACAATATCTGCTTTGACCTGGGTTATCCGAGTGTGGACTTCCTGCCTTGATATTCTGGGATATAGGACTGTGTGGAAGAGCCTAGAGAGTGTTTAAGGATTGGGACATTAGTAGGGAGACGAAGATGCTTATTTGTAAAGTTACTGTCCTCCCAATAATTGCAAAATGTGGACCATTTACAAATGTCAGTCTGTATTGTCAAAGGCTTTCATGGCTAGAATCATTGAGTTGTAGGTTTTTTGGGCTGTATGGCCATGTTCCAGAAGCATTCTCTCCTGATATTTCGCCTGCATCTATAGCAGGCATCCTCAGAGGTGTGTGAGGTCTGCTGAAAACTAGGAAAATTAGGTTGATATATCTGTGGAATGTCCAGGGTAGGAAAAAGAACTCATCTGATATAGCTAAGTGTGAATGTTTCAATTGCCCGCCTTGATATATCAACCCAATTTTACAGATATACAAACCCCATTTTCCTAGTTTCCAACAGACCTGACAACCTCTGAGGATGCCTGCTATAGATGCAGGCGAAATGTCAGGAGAGAACGCTTCTAGATCATAGCCATATAGCCCGAAAAACCTACAACCCAAATGTTACTCTTTTAAAAAAATGTTTAAAAAGAATGCAGAATTCTAACATTTACAATACAGTAGTCTCACTTATCCAACATAAACGGGCTGGCAGAACATTGGATAAGCACAAAAATGTTGGAAATGAGGGATTAAAGAAAGACCTATTAAACGTCAAATTATGTTGTGTTTTTACAAATAAAGCACCAAAACATCATGTTTCACATCAAATCTATAGGGGAAAAAACAGTTCAATATGCGGTAATATGATGTAGTAATTACTGTATTTACAAATTTAGCACCAAAACATCACAATGTGTTGAAAAAGCTGTGCATTCAGGCGGGGGGCAGACTGCGTTAGATAAAACGTTGCATGAGCGAAGGTTGGATGAGCGAGACTCTACTGTCACTCTTGACTCCTGGAACAATTCCATCAGCATTACCTCTGAAAAATCCTGCAAAGCTCTTGGGAAGACAGGTGGACAAATGACAGAATGCTGGAAGAAGCAAAGACCACCTACATTGAAGCAATGATCCTCCGCCATCAACTCCGCTGGACTGGCCACATTGTTCAAATGCCAAAAGATTACCATCTTCGCAAAGCAGTTACTATACTTCCATTTCAATAATGTCCGTGGACAGAAAGAGATTTAAAGATGGGCTTAAAGCCAACCCTGAAAACTGTGAAATTATTTTATTTATTTATTTATTAAGTTCGACTTCATATACCGCTCTCTCTGGCGCCCAGAGCGGTTTACAAGAGTGGCAATATAAAGCAATATAAAAGCATAAAAACACATAAAATACATTAAAATACATTAAAACAATTTAAAACCCCCCAAGTGAACATGTTGCAGGCCAACTGAGAAATAAGCATGAGAACTAGGAAGCCCTGGTGCTTGAGCGCTCTAACTGAAGGTCAGCTGTTTCCAACAGTGCTGTGTAATTTGAATGGAGGGTGAAAGGGAGAAACGTATCAAGAAGATGCATCCCTTGTTGGGACCACATTTCATATGGAAACTGACGCCCTCACTGCGGAAGAACATGCAGGTCAAGGTCTCTACACTCACCTATAGACCCACCACCAAGATTCTACCACAAGGGATTGTCTACTAATGGTTCATATAGCCGCTGTATATCATGACACTTGAGTACCCATTAAAAAGACCAAAGGCCCAAAGTAGTTTTTATTCTTTAACACCTTGCTTCAAATAATTGTTTTACTATTTAGTTCATATCCCATCTTTCTGAATTCAATTATGATGTGATTTAAGTTTTTTTTAAAAAAAGTGTAAAATAGACAAATATTAAAAGTCCAATACATACATGAGATACAAATCCAGTACATCCCATTAAAATACTCTTTACCATCTCCAGTTCCAGACTTCACAAGGACACAGAGCAATGGATTGAAATGGCAGAGAAAGTGTTTCTAGCTAAACTTTATGAAAAATCTACTGAATGTAAGAACTATCTGGCAGTGGAGTGTGATGAAGTCTCCTTCTCTGGAGATGGCAGGCCATCTGTAGGGGGTGCTTTGATAGTATTTTTCCTGCATGAGAGTGATGTTGGTCTGGATGGTGTCTCTTCCAACTCTATGATTTCATGATGTTCATTATCTTCCTCATTTTTGCAGACCAGAAGAGGGTTGACATTTAGACCCTGGTGCAGACCCTTAGCAAAACAGAACATGGACCCTATATATTCCTCAACAAAAATTGACCCGTTTGAAAAGCACAAGAATGGATGGGATAGAAAATGTGAAGCACAGGGAGATATCACCAAACTATTATCAGCTGTGAAGATTAGTTCGCAGAAATCCCTTTGGTTGAATCAGAGCAGACTTTATTGATCCCCATCCAAACAGCTCCTAGCTTTTGTATTTTCAGTATTAATAGGGGAAAACTGGGAAACTTGTCATATGGGTTGTTAATGTCAAAAAATACTGGCCCTGCATATAGGCTTCAAACCTTAGAACAAAGACCATTAAGATAAAAAAAGAAACAAAATAAGCAAGGGTTAACTGGTGATTTAAGGAACCTCTTGATTTACAAACAGCTGGGCGTGAAGGGCAAGCAGAGGAGGCAAGAGGAAATTAACAGCTTTTTCTACTTGGGGCCACAAAGTCAATAAGGGAAACAATTCATCTTTACTCATCCTAGTTTTTTGGCAGTCTGTCTTCCAGCCTTCTTCCTTCCAGCTTTCCTTTTTCTTCCTAGAATCTGTATCCTTTCAACATTTCCATTTGGGCTTAGGATATTTTCCTTCTACTTTCCTTGTCTGTTTGAAACTTGATTTATTCCAGCTTCTCTCCCAAAATCATAATCCAAAGGAATTGGCTTTCTATTCCCCACTCCCCCTTAGGTTTCTGTTTAGCTTTATTTTTTTGAAACCAACAGCAGTATCAAGTATTCAATAGGAAAACATATACATACAGAACTGCTAGTGAATGTATTCCTCCATAGGTTTTTTCTCCAAGAGTAAAATAACCTTTTTCCAGTTTAAGTCAAACTACAATCAGATTCTGAGTAAATACTGAATGTTTACTACCATATTTACTTGAGTCTAATGCTTACCTTTTTCGGCTAAATTATGTTGCCAAAATTGAGGTGCGCATTACATACGATAGTGCATTATACTCAAGTAAATTCAGTATTAAGTATATATCATATACCGACAATCCCCAAGTTATCCCCAGGCTTCCACCCATGTGGAAGCCTCTAATGCTACTACAGTGCGGGCCGCCACTGGCAATGTGAAACCCAGGCTGAGGAAATAAGGGAGAGTGGAAGGAAAAATAGCCAAGTCTCCCTTAAAACTTGAACCCAGCCAGCTTGAGGCTTGAAGCAGTTGAGGAATGAAGGAGAAATAGCCGTGTCTCCTTATTAAAACCTGAACCCAACCAGCGTACTTAGGCTTCCCGTGTGATGAGGGGAAAACCTGGATGATTCAAGGAGAAAGGATCCCTTGGTTTCTTAAGTCTCATGCCTTTGATCCAGGTTTTATTGAAGGATATAAAGAAAAAGGATCCCAGAATGGGCAATTTTTAAAGACTGATTCCATAAAAATGACAAATGGTCTGGATCTTCCCATATCTTTTGGTTGCCGGATTGAAAAATTATCCGTTTGCCCCCCCCCCCCCCCTTCCCGGGACCAAATTCAGGATGCTCCAGAAAAATGGATCTTGGGGTCCACCAAAATCCAGATACCAAAAACAGAATGGGATTTAACCAAATTGCATGCCCCTAAGTGACTACGTTGTCCATGACTGCGGAAGTCCCAGGCTGGCATTTCAGTCTGAACTGCTGTTTTATCTACAGAAATTGCTATATTCTATTATTTTTACCAGGGGGGCACTGTGAATTTATGTTGTTGTGTTGACTGTATATTGTCTTATGTTTTGTTTTGCACTTGCTTGAGTTCTCTATGAGCCACCCCAAGTCCCTCTGGGAGATGGTGGTGGGATAGAAATAAAAGTTTATTATAAATATTAACTAGTGCAAAATATTCAGGGCCATGGAGTCCACTTGAACCTGCAGTGAGATGGATTTTAGAGTACATTCAGGCTATGCATCTGCTCCTAAGTAAATTTACACAGCTTTATATTTTATGTATCATTAGTAACAAGCTGTGGCTAACCTCTTCTGGCAGTGGTGAGTGAGTAAGCCATAATGGACTATGGGGTGAAATATGGTGTATGTATATTAATATCCAATCTGTTTTTTTAATGAACCTGATTCCAAACACTCATGTTGCTTGTATAAACATGAGTTACTTCAACTATAGTTTCTCATTATCTGCTCCATTAGAGGAGGGCCAACCATCTGTAACTATACCAATTCTTGGAGGAAAGACAATTTTCCTCACTCCAAATCATGAATCATTAGACACTGAGGTGCACTTCAGTCTCTGCAAAGTTTTAAGACGTTCCCTGCCAAATCATATAGGGCTTAGGCTGCATTCCTATAACCACTTATCTGCCAGTGTTGTTTGGAAACCTCTGGTTTCTGTTAAAGGCTCCCAGCCTTTGAATCTCTTTCCCTGGGGAGGCTATATGGTTCCCTGTTTGCCATTTCTTTCCCTCAAGCAAGTGAAAAATTTTGCAATTGGATTTTAGGAACCCACTTCAAGACCTTTACATAGCTATTCCACTGATTTTTATATTTTGCCTTTTTAACATTTTTGTTTTAGATTACTTAACTCTATGAACAGCCTAAGTGCATTCTAACACTTGTTGGTATGTGCTGTAATTTGAAAAGCTATCTCGAGTTCCAGCTTAGGTAGGATATGAATGAATAATAGTACAGTAATACAATAAGCTCCCTCGAGCAACCAGAACTCTCAAGTGACTGGCAATTATACTTTGAATTATAAATAAAACAATTTTAGTGGAAATGGAAGTTTAAGCTAAGTTTGTCTTTAATTTACTTTTAAATACTATACTTGAATAATAATTTTAAATAGTAACTCTCAGGCAACCAGAAGCTATGTTCATCTAACATCTACCAATCCTCATGAGTGTTGGTTAACAGAGAGTCTTACTGCTGTAGTAATTATTATGAACAGTTTTAGCAAAGTGCAATGAGACTCCAATGGCAGCAATGAAGGTTTTTCAGCACAGCTGTGAATCCTACATCATGTTCCCAACTCAAAGGAGGCATCAGCCAACTCATAATTGTCTTGATTTTTTAAAAAGTCTCCTCTGTCATCCCAGAATTGAGCTGCCTTCTTTTCTAAAGGAAGGATTCTGATTCCAGGCCATCAAGAAAAAGCATCTCCGGTGATTAAGGTCATTAAGGTTTCTTCATTAGAGTCTGAGTGACCTACTGGGGAATTAATAGCAAGTCCTTTCTGATCTGCTAACAAGGCATAAACCAAACACTGAATGTAAGACTACAGACGAATAGTGCCCTAGAATTACATTAAACACAATGTGACTGTAAGGAAGGCAAACTGCAGCATCGTCAGTCTGTCATGCGCCAGGATCTGCTTTAGCCAAAAGCATTTGCAGATACGAACAGAATCATAGCTCTGTTAGATTAAAAACCATCAGCACCAACTCTAATAACTTCTGCTAGTCTCCAAAAATTCTAATGGCCTTAATTTAATTCAGTTTGTTTGGACAGACAACCAAATGAGTCATGAGAAAATGTAGTCAGCCTCCTCAGGGACATTTATTATTTATTTCTGGCATTTGTACCCCGTCACTTCTCTACCCCCGAAGGGGGACTCAGGACGGCAAAAAATACAACTACTATGACACCTCTGTCAAAGAGAAATACTAATTGCAAAAGTAGTGGTGAGTGCAGTATCATCTTTCCTGATGAGAGTGTAATCTTCAAAATCAGATTTTAGTGCGCATTGCTTTCAGGCAACATGCTATTGCTTCTGAGTGCCCTTTCTTGGTAATTCACATTGTTTGCTCATATTAAGGTATAATGCATTTGAAGTACAATATTTACATATTTTAAAATAGATGCAAATGCATTGCTAAAGGAAGCGTGAACAAATCTGATAATGTAGCAACAGCACAAACACCAAACATATTTGCATATTCAGATTTCAACAGATTGTACAATGTATTCTCCTGCTGGGTTTCACAGGATGCTATCTTACCAAGGGCTATAAAACAGCTGGAGTCATGCTGTACATTTAAAAGCAGGCTAAAAAGTTCAGGAACATAATTAAGACTTCTGTGGGTTTTGTTGTTTGGTGCTTTCTTTTCTTATTTTAAGTCCACTTTTATCTAGCCTTTCTTTTAACACACTCGGGGTGGCAAAAGTAGTTATTCCTTTTCACTTTGCTTTACAATCCTGTGAAGTAGCCTTAGAACATAAGAACATAAGAAGAGCCATGCTGAATCGGACCTCAGCCCATCTAGTCCAGCATTCTGTATCACACAGTGGCCCACCAGTTGTACACGGGGATCTCGAGCAGAAGGGAGGGCAAAACCCTGACCTGCTCCCAACCCCCCACAACCAGTACCCAGGGAAATCCTGCCTACCTCAACCAACTCTGAGGTGGCACTTGAATGTCCTTTTCAGTAACTACCGATACACTTGGTATCCATGAATCTGTCTAATCCTGCCTTGAAGTTGTTCAGGCTGACAGCTGTCACAACCTCTTCTGGAAGTGAGTTCCATAACCCAATGACCCTCTGGGTGAAGAAATATTTCCCTTTATTAGTCCTAATTTTCCTACCTTGGAGCTTCAGGGAGTGCCCTCTAGTCCTAGTGTTTTGTGACAAAGAAAATAATTTTCTTTATTCACCTTTTCTATCCCATGCATGATTTTATACACTTCGATCAAGTCACCTCTTAAACGCCGTCTTTCAAGGCTGAAAAGACCAAGGCGTTGCAACCTGGTTTCATAAGGGAGCCGCTCCATCCCTTGGATCATTCTTGTTGCCCTTTTCTGTACCTTTTCCAGTTCCGTTATATCCTTCTTAAGGTGCGGAGACCAGAATTGTACACAGTACTCCAAATGTGGCCTTACCATAGATTTGTAGAGAGGTAATACAACATTTGCTGACCTATTTTCGATTCCCTTTCTGATCATGCCTAGCATAGAATTTGCTTTTTTCACTGCTGCAGCGCACTGGGTTGACATCTTCATTGAGCTGTCCACCAAGACCCCAAGATCCCTTTCCTGGTTTGTCTCGGAAAGCTTTGACCCCATCAGTTGATAAGTGTAGTTGGGGTTCTTTGCCCCGATGTGCATGACTTTACACTTGTTTAGGTTAAAATGCATTTGCCACTTTGTTGCCCATTCACTCAATTTCAAGAGATCTTTCTGGAGCTCTTTACAATCAGTTTCATTTTTAACTACCCTGAACAATTTAGTGTCGTCTGCAAACTTTGCTACCTCAGAATTCACTCCTACATCCAGATCATTAATGAATAGATTAAAAAGTAACGGACCCAAAACTGAACCTTGGGGTACGCCACTTCTCACCTCTTTCCACCCAGAGAAGCCTTGATTTAAGAAAGCGGTTCCCAACATTGTTTTGACCAGGGACCACTTTCACTAGGGACCACTCTCCAAGATTAATACCAAAAGGGTTACGAATCAGTTTTTGGTCAACTTTAGATTCGGTTTGGTTATTTAGGGTAACGATTCAGAAAATTGCATTGCAGAAAATTGCTGCCGGGTGAGTCTTCTCAGCCCTGGCCTAGGAAGCCTCCCAAGGCCAGGAAAGCATTGGCAAGAGGAGAGGGCAACTCACTGGCACCCCCTTTCTTCATTCTCTCCCTCTCTTTCTCCTCCAATGGCAGCACACACACACCTCCCCCATGCCAATTTTCCCTGCATGTCTCATGTCTCTTATTTTAGGGCTTGAGGCCCACAGGTTGGGAACCACTGATTTAAGAGATAATGACTAATCCAGCACCAGAGGGGATTTCAACCCATCTTTGAAACCATGTTTGATATGCTGCCAAAAACTACACCAACAGGTGTTCAATATATTCAACCCAACTAAGACACCAAATGTGCAACTTAACCAGGCTGTGGCACAGCTAGTTAAGAGCCAGCTGCATTAAATCACTACCGACTGAGAGGATATGAGTAGGAAGCCAGCCTGGGTTGGAGTGAGCTCCCGGCCATTAATAGAGACTCTAGCTTGAGGTTGACCTATGCAGCCCAAAAGACAGTTGCATCTGTCAAGTAGGAAATTTAGGTACTGCTTTATGCGGGGAGGCTAATTTAACTAATTTACGATGCCATAAAACCTTCCAGCAGCATGCAGAAGAATGAGGAAGCACTCCATCAAAGGACTCGGTATCACAAGTGGACAGTGAAATGGCAGCTGCCTCTGTGGCTGGAACTGAGCATACCCTCATGAAGCCAGAAAAGTTGTAATGTTAAATGGCCTCTCTGTCTGTTTATATATGTTGTATGGCATAGAATGTTTGCTATGTATATGTGCATTGTAATCCGCCCTGAGTCCCCTGCAGGGTGAGAAGGGTGGAATATAAATACTATAAATAAATAAATAAATAAATGCACATTCACATACATTGCACTCTTGGACAATTCCTTTTTAAAAAGCCTAAAATTGAAGGCATCTTAATTAATTAAGATTAATTAACCAGTTAATTAAGTTGGCTTACTATAGTTAGATTTAACCAAAATATTTTATGGGATACAACTGGTCTTTGAATCTACTATCATACTATCAGTCTGGCATACTGGAACAGGTACGCTAGCCTTATACTGCTTGGATCTTTTGCTTCATCAGAGTACTGAAGGCTGCAAAGTGCTACTTCGGCTAGCTTGCCAAGGTCATCAAGCCAAGACAGCCAGCATAGAAAACAATGCTGAGTGTGTGGCATATCATGTGGTTTTGTTAATAGTTGGCAAGAATAAATAAAGTTGTGCATCAATGCACCAAAAGCATGAGAAAAAAATTACTATCCCATTGGACTGTGACCTGTTGGGGCTTTTTACCCCTCCTCCTCATCAAGGGTTTTATGACAAAAAGTGGCTAGACTCGTTCTGTAAGTTTATAAACCTTCTGGGGAGTCATAGTTTATAGCTGGAAGGCATCTTAAATCACATTGCTTGAATTTGTATTTTACAGAAGCCTCAGAATATAAAGAAATATTTATGACATTAGCCTCCTCAGATTAAACAGATATAGTAATGGGTAGACTTCAGGTTGCAAATATACATCTCATCCCTGCACAACCTTTGATTATATATTGTCGATATCCCAGGATTTGTAGTTTGTGAAATATTTAGAATTCTCTTCTAGAAAGCTTTAATCTTTTTTCAAATTCCAAATCCTAGGATTCCAGAGAATTCAGTCAAGGCAGAACATGCAATTCCCATATAATGTGAAAGGGCCTTAGTAGGAACCAACTTCTGAAACATAAAAAAATCAAGTATGTCCCATTTCCCAGGGGTTTAGAGTCCATAAAACACTGCAGAAAAGCAATTTTGGGTCAATTTCAGTTTACTAATTAATTCTTCCTGCTCGGTCATTTCTTCCTCTTTAGAAGTTTGTCCTGTTCCATAATTTCTTCCTCTTGGGAGGCCTATCCAGTCCTTTTCTCTTAGCTTGCAATGCTCATGAAACTTGAATTGTAAGACTCATGTTACTTGTGGGTTTGTTGTTGTTGCTGCTGCTAAGATTAAGTTACTTTTAGAGATGTGCACACCTCATTACTCTAGTTTCTTGGTCTTTGGACAAAATCTACTTTTATGAGAGTCAACGTGTCAACAGGGGTGTATATATGTATCAGATCCAACCCATAGAAGGGCATCATTAGCTATCTCTCAGGGATAGCGGGACATGCAACAAGAGTCTAAGCTGCTTCTTTTTAAAAACCCATTTCTTTTTGGCAACTTTCACCCTACAGAAGGAGTTCTGTCCTAGTATTTAAGATGGGATTAGGAATGGAAAGGGAAACAGCAACTTCAACAAGGCACAAACACCGCAGAAGAGTAATATTGCATCATCCTACTTTGTCTCATGCACATTACACAGCAAGATATCCTTCTGAGTACAAAAACTGCCTGGAAAGAGTCATGTTAATAAGCAAACAGCACAAGTTACTTAAGCATATAAGAGCATTAAACAGTTCTCTCATTGTTTGATGCAATATGGCAGTTTGGGTACATCACCAAAATACAAATAAAACTAATGCAAAATGTCAGAAACCGGTTATCAATCATATATTGTCTTTCAGCAATTTCCCCCAGCTCTGGTCCTTCCACATTTTATCATATTACCACCTGAGATAGAAATGGATTTAATGGGCATTGCCACCGCTTGATGTACAAAAGATACTTAATAGTGCGAAGGCACAAAATATTTTGGTGTGGCTTGAAAGTAGTTGCAAGGCACTGTAAGGTGAGATGTAACTACTACTGTCCATAATTCTAATTTAGCTCTCAAATAGTTTTCCCCCACAGCTGTCTATTAACATGAGTTGCTTACTGATTTTTGACAGAATCTTGCATTTAAAGAAAATGCTCCTTAACAGGGGCTACAATTCTAACAACTGCAATATAGCATGATGGCAAGAAGCATTTTGAATGTGTTAACTAATCATAACATTCTCAAAATTCTTTATACTACTCTGACCTTCAATAAAACCTGCAATGTGGCATCTTTTCTTTCTTGTCTGAGGATTCTTTAGAACATAGGATCTCTATTTTCCCCGTCTCTGAGGAGAATGCATAGCCATTAAAGACATTAAACGAAACTGCATACGAGTAAGAACTTGAATTTCCACCCTGAAAGCTCCAAAGATTTTTTAGTACATTGAAATCATTTATTCCACCTGTGCTCAATGTTGTGTCTAAGACTAAATTTCACAGTTGCTCTGAACTACTGACTCATAGTGAACTCTTTAGAATTAAGATTTACTCAAGCATAAGAATTTTTTTTGAAAAAATAGATTTTCAGTAAGAATCTTTAAGTAAACCACTCATGTGAGAAGCTGCTAGAGCAAATATTCATACACGGTTTTATTTGATTTTCAAAATGAAGTCAAAGCATGCCAGAGATACAACTTGCATAGGTAGATGTAAGAAATTACATGTATCTGAGTGGGGCAGAATCAAAGCAGTTGACTGGCCTTTGCCCCACACAAAATGAGTTATTCTGGAAGGCTGCCTGTCCAAATCAGTTGAAGTAAACACCCACCTCCCAGCCATTCCATGTGATACAGCTGAGTGTAGGATGTTTACATGAACTAAAAACCAGTAGTAACAATACTAACACAGCATGGCTGCACTGTAAAAAGTGTCCATACTAGTACACTGAAAACAATTATGGGAATCAACATTATTGTTTATCCTTATTTTTAGCTACAGATTAACAGGATCTTCCTGTTAATGAGGAATTTAAAATATGCAGCATCGTAGATAGTACAGTTGTAAATTACCTCCCGATTCTTTTTCAATTAATGCCTTGCTACATGTTTAATATTTGAAGAACATTCAAGATCATAAATAAAACAGAATGAAAACTACCCATAACATAACAAAAGTAGGTTGGATGTAGACTTAGGACCTTTCTACACTATATAATCCAGATTATCAAATCAGATAATCATTATCTGTTTTGAACTGGATTATAGTGTAGCGGCAATTTGGAGTCCCAAAACTCCTTAGGCAGTAACTTTTACCTCAGGCGACGTCTCCGTGCGAGCACAGGGGCAGATGGATAACGCGACAATCGTTACTATGGTACAATGAAGCCAAACTATATTTGCAGGACATCAGCTGATGGGTTCGGCCCGCAGAACTAGCTGCTAAGGGGCAAGAGCCCCGAACAATCTCCTCACTTTGATTTTATACAAGCAATGGCGACAAACCCCTTTGTCCCGCCCTCCTTCATGCCCTGTTAATGGCTGGCATTCATGAACTCATTTCATTATCCAATTAAACAAAGCATTATTCTAGCATCTCACTTCTATTTGTTAAAATGCATGGCGTAGGTATTAATTCTTGTTCCCAGGCTATATTATCTGCTCTGATGCAGCGTGTTCCCAAAAATGTTACAAATCTATGCCACTTCCCCGGGAAATCTGCCAAGGGGAAGCTTTCATTTGCCATGTGCATTATCTAACCATTCAAGAACATTGTAAACAAAAGCACGTTGCTAGCATTCGGCCTATCAGGGCCGCTCTTATCTAGAAGGCACATGATGTTCCCTGGCAAATCACTGCTTGTGCCTTGGTTCCAATCAGAGTAGCTTATTCTCGTCATTATTACTTGGCAAGCTACCCCGGTATTCTGAAGCCTATACTGAGCAGCACTCTCCCCTGACATTATTTCTACTAAAAGCATCAATTTCCCCTTTAATAGGAGTCTGCACTGCCATATAATCCAGTTCAAAGAAAATAATCTGGGCTTTATATGGCAGTGTAGAAGGGTGTAGAAGTCAAGCACACCTGTTCTGGAAAAAAAACCTGTCAACAAAATGCATTCACCTTAGGCTCAACAAAAGTCTTGAAGGCATACAACAAAACGTAGTTTCCATAAAACTGATTGAACTGTGTTGTGGCAGCTAGCTTAATAGAGATTTACTCAAAGGATGACTATGACTGAATCCAAATCACTTTACAAAACAATTCAAATAATCCTCCTAGTATTATTTTGGTCCTTCTTTCCTGGCTCCAGGAATTTTATTTTCATCTCACTTGCCTCTAAAGACAGAACTACATTGCAGTATAAGGTCTAAAAGGCTAATATAGATTCATCTAAGAAACTGGGTCAACTCTGTGGGACTCTACTTCATCTTCTGCAAATAGAAAAGCCCTGTGCCATTACACACACACTTGTTTTGAAAGTCTCCTCAATTGCCAAGAAAAAATATGCCCAGGAATCAAATATTCAAGAAACAAAAGCTCCCAGACATAGAGTTCTACATGGTTTTAAAGGTCCCAGGCAACATGTATATGCATCTGTATTGCCACGGACACAATTAATACTCCCAAGGGGCCTATGTTCACACACACAAAAATCCCCTTTTCTATATAAAGAATCTGCTATCTCTGACTCTGGATTATGATTTTTGACTGCATGGTTTTAATGATTGCATTTAATGTTGATGTTTTTAACTTTTTTGATTTTAATGTATTTGTTTATCTTAGCTGTATGTATTTGTGCAGAATCAAACTGTTGCCTATTGTAACGCCACTCTGAGTCCCCTTTGGGGTGAGAAGGGTGGAATATAAATGTGGTAAATAAAAAAAAATCTTGGTCTTGTTGTCAGTCTCTACATACTGAGAGACCCACGTTTGAAGTTGCCAAGGAATTCCAGCTGTGTTTTTGGGAAGGCTTCCACGAGTATTTGTGGACAATTTGCTGAGTCCCCTGTGTTTTCCTTACTAGATCTGTTCCCTATCAGAAAAGAACAGAAAGCCTCATATTACTTTAGAGAAGAATCATCATTTACCACAGTTTTTCTGCAATGTCTGTATAGACTGCATCAACACAGCAGATTATACAGAGCAGCCTTTTCATCTTTCTCAGGCAGGCTATTAGGAACCCTGTTTTATCAACAATAAAGCATTGCCTAGACCAGATATGGGCAAACCTAGGCCCAGTGGCCGAACGCAGCCCTGTGGGCTCTTTTCTCAGGGCCTCCTCTCTCACACCATCCTATCTGTTCTTCCTTCTCTCTTTCCTTCCTCCTTCCCTCCCTTCCTTTTTTCTCCCTCCATCCTTTTCTTCCACCTTTTCGTCCTTCCTTCCTTCCCTCTTTCCTCCCTTCTTCCCTCTCTTGCTTTCTCCTTCCTTCTTGTCTTTCCTTCCTTCTCTTTCCTCACTCCCTTTCTCCCTCCATTCCCTTCCACCCTTTCATCCTTCCTTCTCTTTCCTTTCTCCCATCCTTTTCTTCTTCCCTCCCTTGCTCCCTTCCTTCTCCTTTCTTCTATCCGTCCCTTCCTCCCTTTTGTCCTTCCTTCCCTCTTTCTTCCCTCTCTCTTTCTTCTTCTATCCTTCCTTTCATCCTTCTTTCCTTCTCTCTTCCCTTCCCCCTTCCCTTCCATAACTGGGCAACCAGTCCTCTTAGTAGGGAGTGCTGGCAAGCGAACTCCAAGTTAGAAAATTGTGCATGCCTGACCTACACACTCAACTGTCTATCACACAAATTGTTGTGAAATAGCTAGCTAAAACAACATTTTAAACACTTTCTACATATTTATCATGCCTTCCTCCAAGAGACCCAAAAAGACAGATAATTGTATCTTCCAAGCTGTATTCTGTTCCGAAACTGAGTGGACCAGGATTTTGTGACTTTTGGCAAGGTTAGTGCAATACATAATTGCCCTATTCAAACAATACATGAGTATGCATTGCACAAAAGTATCCACTGTTCTGTTTCAAATCTATAAATGACAAGTGACATCATTGGATATACATCCATTAACATGAGTAATATGTAGAACATTTTCTAAATCTATCCCATACTTCTAAACTATTAATAGTTAGAAATTATTCTCTTAAAATCAAACAAGGCAACGCAGTCTTTTCTCTATCGAAATTACAAAGCTGAGTTCTTGGCTTGCTATATATAGTCAATGTCACTGGATGAGCAAATATAACCTTCAGATAAATGGGACAATCTAAAAAGAGGCTGGAAAGGGAAAAGATTGCAGGCTTTTGTATCTTTAATCTCATTTTGGTAATCCAACATAACCTGTTCAAGCAAATACATATTAATGCAGCAACATATGACACAACTATAGAGTTACACACAAAAGATAAATATTCTTTTCTTTCCCATAATCCAACCTTTTCACATTACTTTTAAGATTTATTACATAGTTTGAAGTTTAATGCCTAGATATTTGACAAACTGTTTGAAATATGTCCTCAGCTATAAGAAAATATTAATATCATTGACCCAGCATGAGATTAGAAATATATGTGGTGCAGCAAGAATGTGCTGAAAAGCTTTTCAGAGAAGCTGCATTATTCCTCCATATTTGGGGATGGGAGAATAACAAAACAGCATGTTATGAGGAAGAAAATGTAAGCATGGGGGGGGGGGCGGACGCGGAAGAGGCTTTATTTAGTTGTAGAATATATGCCTTGCACACAGAAGATTTGAAGTTGAAATCCCCAGCCACTCTATGAAAAATGTATAGGTAGCAGACTCTGCCTGAGGTATTGGATAAATGTTAGCCAATGCAAACCATGTTAGGTGTGATGGACCAATGGTCTGACATGCCATAAGAAAGCTTCGCATATTCATATCAGTGACTGCAGAGGATGATTAAATGTTTATTTTACATGGCATTGAATTATTGCTCATTGTAAGGCTGCTCTGCATCACCTTCGCAGGATATAAATACAGTAAATAAATAAATAAATAAATAAACAAACAAAGGCAAATAAACCACCAGAGACTTGAATTCCTATACGTGTTGGTAAGGTGCACCATCTTCCTGAGGTCAAAATGGAAACTTGGGAATCATTATTTCCAAATGTTTCTTAAATCAGACATGATAGTGGCAACAGTAAGAAACCCCTTGCCCAAAAAATTCTGCTACCTTTAAAATGGTGTATATGTATCTTTGTCTTCCAGTGTTGTTTATGAATAGCCGGTGGCAGCAAACATCTGACTGAAAGCTGAAACTTACAGCTTCCAGTCGGGGATGTTTACAACAACAGACTACTGTGCATCTGGGAAAGGAAGTCTCCTTTGAAAAGAATAAAATAAATGTTCATTAAAAAAAATTCCATCTCTCTTATAAATCATTTTATGACACCAATTAAGATTACGCTGCAATCCATCAACCTCAGATAACGCAGCCACCATATGCTGAGAAAGTACAGAGGTTGATCATTCAACATTTAAGTTATGCAAAAAGAGTCTCAGTCAAAATATTTATGCATGCAAAGGTTTACTCGCTTTAAAGAATGTTCAGTAATATTAAAAGCATTTACAGAAAACCCTTCGAAAACTAGGAAACATGTTTTAAAGATAGAAGCAGAATGTTCTTAGCAAAGTAGGAAGGAAATATTGCCTTTTTCTAAAAATATATTTGTCATACAATTGATTATCATGCAGATTAGGTATTTGCAGGGTTATGATCAGAGCCTCCACCCAACCTAAGAAAGTAAACATTTCAAAAATACATACAACTCATTTTTTTAATCAAGTTACCAATTGATCTAGTGGTAATTTATCATGTAGCCAATCCAAACATCTCCAAAATTTAAGCAAAACCAAAAAGTGGGCTTTGCTGCAATTTCTCTCTTATCAAATATTCCAATTCAAGTGCTCTGGGACACTGAAAAAACTTGTTGAAATATTTCACAGAACACATAAAATTAACACAGAATCATACCTTTATAGATTTATGTACTAATTATATTAATACTAAATGCGATACTACTATATATACCCATGTACATGTCAGTCTCATGTTTAAATAGTGGGCAGGTTTTGGGACAAATATTATGAATTTTGATATGACCTGTGGATAAGTTGAGTCTAATTCTATGGAGAGGAAAAAGCACTAGTATCACTTCTGGTGGCCAGCTGTTTCTGGCTGCAACCACCACCATTAGTCTACCCAGTCATTCAAAAAGGCCAGAACTGGGATCACACTGGTGGTTAGTGCTTCTTGTAGGCTTTCCCAGGACAGACTAAGCTCTTCCTTTTTGCTACTCTCCTCAGAGGTGATGGTTCTATAGATAGATGGATAGATGAGGGGTCAAAGCAAGTACTGTACCTTAACATATGGGTGTGTGAGTGTGTGTGTGTGAGAGAGATACAGTACTTGCTTTGACCGCTGATCCATGGATATATTGACCCAATCCATGTTTTTCAGGTTAATTTTTGATGAAAATTTCTAAATTTATACATGAGTACATATAGGAATCTGTTAGGTGAATAACAATCATTATTTACAAAACAGTTCATCGATAATATGAGCACTTAAAATAACACGAGGGCAGTTTATCATGCAAATACACATACATCTTATTTGCCATCTTTTTAGTGGCAAATGAAGTTGTCATGCATAATGCTACTGAACCAACAAGTATAAACAGCTGGTGTAAGGAGGCTAAATAATACAAACCATATGCTCTCACATTTGTTTATTAAGCTAAAAACATGTCAAGTTAGGAAGCCTTTGGCTATGATCTTAAAGTAAAAAGCACTGAAAATGAAGTTATGAATTTAAAATTTATAATATACTCTGTTCACATGTTCTAAAAAACTTTTACCAATATGGTGCATGTGTGCAAGAGAAAGAGAAAGCAAGTTATGGTTCACACTTGGGAAGAGAAGAATGGCAGTAATCAATAGCATCTTGACATCCAGTCACCAATAATAATAAAGGAATCAGCCTTGTCAAAGTCTAGTTAGAAGCCATTAACTTCACCTTCTGTTAATGTTGAATTAGCCTATTTATACAAAAAAAATCAAATGAGATTAATCAGATTTGATCTGCTGTTGTTGTTTGATGGCAATTTCATTTTAAGTAGTTTTTTAAAAGTATTGTTTATAGAAGTCTTTTTAAGGGGCAAGACTCCCATCACACACAAAAATGCAGATTGAATGTGGTCCTTTGTGGTCCCTTTTCTTCATCCTTACAGAGAAAAGAGAGAACTAGATAAAGTCCGAGGAGAGGGATGTGAGGAAAGTGGGAGATCCGGGTCAGAAGACCTCTTCAGCCATTACAAGGACTTTTTCCAATTATTTTGCATTTATCATCCCTACAAAAAAATCACCTATCATAGGCTGCTTAAAAAATAATTCAAAGGAGTTAGAAGCTTATCATTTGGGAGGAAAAAGCTCATTCCAACTTACATAAGCCAGTATTCTGACAGTCTCTCAGCATGCAACAGAGTTCAAGGAGGAAGTCTGAGAAAAGCACTCACAGACATATCAAGTGAACAGCTATAATTTTTACGACATCTAAGGCCATTAGAATCCTGCTTTGCAGTGTGTCATGCCAGCTGCATCTCCATCAGAAAGCTATCTATCCTTTAGGCCTAGGGGAAGAGAGAGGATAGAGTGAACAAGGATTAGGTATAGAGAAGGGTATTTCCCACCCTCTAACTTGACACCACCACCCCCCTTCTTCAATATCTTCTGTATCAGATGCCAATACTCAAATAAGTTTTGTCAATGTAGGAATAACATAAACAGACACTTTACCAACAAAAGGTCCCAGACTTGTTCTTCAGGATTTCTCAATAGAACTAAAGCAGATAATAACTCAACTCATTGAGTGAGTTATTCCTTCACCAGTTACTAAACAGGACAGACTTTTGTTAAAGCAAGCTGAAGGTTAATCATTTTCTAAGTGAGTGAATACATCTGCCTGAACAGCAGACACACCAATGAAAGGACATGCAACTAGAAAATAGACCCCAGATGAAACATTTGCTAACACTTCATACTGTAACGTGTGGTGGTGAATTGAACTAGAAACATCTTTGTCTGAAAACATTTTCTACAAATAGATCTTGATATAGCCACATCAGAGATCAGATGAGGAAACTCCATGCAGTCTCTCCGGATAACAAACTGACCTCAGTTGTTTTTCAGAACAAATTAAAAAGCCAATAGTTATTCACAAAAAGACACTCTTGGAGCAATTCTAGAACTGGAAATCTGGAAAGCAATGGGACATTTCATGCTGAAGTAAGCACATGGTATTTCACTAATTAGGCAGTTGAGCATGAAGCTGGAGCAGGCCATTTATAACAGCTTTCTCCTTTCGTGCAAAGAAAAAGGTTACTGAAAATAACAGAGGACAGAAGTAGGAGTTGCCTAACTTTCTTGACGTTTTTATTATATCTGCTGTCTGTGAACAACTATAGGAATGAATCCCAATTAGTACAACAGAGCTTACTTCTGAGTAGTTACGCAAAGGAATGAACTATGAAATACATTGGCAGGAAAACCAGATCTTTGCACCAACAGTTACAATCACTATTCAAAGTATTGCAAGGATCTCAGTTCTCTGGTGTCCTGTTCCCATTTATACTTTCAAAAGGCTTGGTCAGTGCTATGGCTGGATTGTGAAACTACTTAAGACAGTCCAGGATGCTGCATTTGGCTGTAGATTAAAACCTGCTGTTTTAAGTTTGGAGACCCTTTAGCAGCTTCTGGTTTAACTCACGGCAAGACTTTGTCTATGAGCTTAAAAGCTGACATCTTGGAAACGGGTTGTCTGAAGCATCATATTATCTGAAAGACTGCTGTTGGAAAATAAGAGAGGAGCTTGTAAATGGCCAGCCAAGCTAAGACTCTGGAACTCCCTGCCCACTGAGATCTATAAAATAAAAAGTAAAAGTTTCCCCTGACATAAAGTCTTGGTTTGTCCGATTCTGCAGGGTGGTGTTCATCTCCATTTCTAAGCCAAAGAGACGGCATTGCCATGTGGTCGGCACGACTGCATGGGGCACAGTTACCTTCCTGCAGAAGCGGTGCATATTGATCTACTCACATTTGCATGTTTTCGAACTGCTAGTTTGGCAGAAGCTGAGCCTAACAGCGGGAACTCACCCCACTCCCTGGATTCAACCTATATAATGCCACCACATTATTATTTTCCTTCCATTGATTGGTAAATACTTTCCTGTACTGGCAAGGAAGATCTCCTATCCTATAATATGGCATTATTGCGAAGTAATGCCAAGAGATTGCAGTACTGTCAATAGTTATTTTAAGGTTGTTCCCCTCCCGCTCTCTCTATATATAATCATGTGTTCTCTACTTCTTGAATACATCATGTGGAAAGGCAAGACTGTCACTGTGGATTTAATTAGAAGTCTTCTTAGCAACATCACTTATAATTCTTATGAACCATCTAAGAATTTAAGATCATCTGGGGAGGCCCTGCTCTCAATCCCACCTTCTTTGCAGGCTCGTCTGGCGGGGACAAACAGTGCCCAGCCCTCTTTAATTTATTAGGTCCATTTTTAGCACTCCTGACCAATGCTATTGTTGAACCTTGCCTGATGGAGCTCCGATGTATTCGGTTTTATGTTTTATCAGATTTTTTTTGTATTTTATGAGGCCTATAAATAAATAATTATATTATTACTAGCTGTACCTGGCACACGTTGCTGTGCCCTATTTAGGAGATGCGAGAAAGTCTGAGTATGTAAGGGTTGGAAATGATGTTACTTACTGTCTTGGTGGGGTCATGGCTGTGTCGTTGTGGGTTGTTCTGGTGGGTGGGATGTTGAAGTCCTGTGGAGTTGTCGGTGTGGAGAAGAGTGTGTGGTGTGGAGTGTGTAGTTTGTTGTTGTGAGTGTGCAATGGTAGTGTGGTGTGGATGTACGGTGTGTATGTGGGGTTTGTTAGTTGGTTGTACTGTGCAGGTGTCTGTTTAGCAGTGATATGTATACGTTGTGTGTGAGTTGTGTAGTGGGTCTGTAGAGGTAGGCATCGCGAGTTGTGTGGCTGTCATGTTGTGGGGGTGGTGTTTGTAAAGTGGAGGATTGGTGGTGTGTGTTTGGAATGGTGCTTGGAGAAGAGTGTGTGGTGTTGAGTGTGTAGTTTGTTGTTGTGAGTGTGCAGTGGTAGTGTGTTGTGGATATACGGTGTGTATGTGGGGTGTGTTAGTTAGTTGTACTGTGCTGGTTTCTTTTTAGCAGTGGTATGTATGCGTTGTGTGTGTTGTGTGTCTGTTGTGTTGTGGGTCTCTAGAGGTAAGTATCGCGAGTTGTGTGGCTGTCATGTTGTGGGTGTGGTGTTTGTTAAGTGAGTGTCTTTTGTTGTGGGTGTCTTTTGTCCTGTGAGTGGTATGTATGTGCTCTGTGCACATAGTTGTGTATCTTCTGCATATTGGCGTTGTGTGGTATTTTGTGCTAGCTTGGTCTTTTGGATTGTGTTTCTCGAGTGTGGTTGTGAGAGTTGTAGTATCTGGAGGAGTGTGTGGTGTTTTTTGTTGATTTTGTTGTTGTGATTGTGTGGCTGGTCGTACCGTGGTCAGTGGTTTGTGGTGATTACCAGTGGTTAGTTTTCGTGGTTTGGCCAGTGTGGGCGAGGCTGTCTTTTTGGCACTGCGTGTCCTCAGCAGTCCGACTGGCTGTGGTGTGTGGGATGCTGTCCTGTGGAGATTTGTTTTGGCGGCAGTTATTTTGGAGAAATTGTCGCGCGCAGGGGGCGGGGCGGGGCCAGGCCGGGGGAAGGGGGTGGAGTGGTTTTGGGGATGGCAGGGGGTGGGGCCTGGCCGGGAGAAGGGGGTGGAGTGGTTGTGGGGATGGCAGGGGGCGTGGCCTCCACTGGGAAGCGGCACCGGCATTTTGTGTGGGCCGATGTCAGCCAATGGGATTCGCTGGCGGCTGCGGAGGACGCTGGGAAATGTAGTTTTTTTCATCGTTGTTTTGGGGGCCTTCTAGGTTTTGGGGGGAAAGTTTCTTTGCTAAAAACCTTCCTTGCCTGAGGCCTATTTTTGTTGCCAAGTTTGGTGTCTCTGCCTTGGAAGGTTTCTCTGTCTATGGCAGTCTTTCGACGACGGGTCCTCCTTTATTTATATATATATATATATATATATATATATATATATATATATATATAATACCTTTAGATTGATTTTTTAAAAGACACACTTTATTCAAAACCCTAAGCCTTAAATTCAAAAGTGAAAATCAAGACTCTCACAAATGGTTTTCCTGCTCTTTCTAAAAATGAATTCATTCACTAAGAAGTGACTTTCTCTGGTCAGAAGGTGACTGCCTCCTCCCAACAACTGAGCAGACAACCATTAGAAAGGGACTGGAGCAAGGCATTTTGCCACTAAAAACAGCTGCAGCAGACCATCTGGAGGGAGGAGGAAAAACAGTTATTTGTAAGAGTGAAAGGACAATATGATTTCAAAAACAGCAGGGGAAAATTGTTTTAATTACTTCACATCAGATCAAACAGCTTTTCAGAAATTAGTATTCTTTCAAAAAATTAGGAGGAAAGGGGGTCAGAAAAGGTTCTAGGCATCAGCATCCAGATTCAGAAGTGGAAAACAAACTGGAAGCGCAAGCCTGATTTTCGTAGCTATCTTTTTTAAACAGAAGAGCTCATTCCCACATTTCTTTCAGCAAGAATGTACTATAACTCATAACTGGTTCATACAAACTTCAGCATGGATTGATATACAGGTGTTCCTTTTTACTTTGCCAAGAGACTAAGAAGAATGGTGGCTATATCCGATTCCTTTTCTCAAATGCAATGACTTTATTAGAAATTGGCACAGGGCCAGCAATTTCTGGCCAAAAGAACTGAACTAGCTGCACACTATCCCCAAATTGCACATACTTCTTTTGAGAAGGGAAAAAGTAACAAGCAATTGTTCACTCTTTCAAGATTAAATTAACACTAAATTGTTGTCCACTATGCATAAACCCTGTGAAAATAATACAACAAGCATTGAACCAGAAGCAGAAAAATAATTTGAAAATATCTGTAAAAAATATTTAACAGCCAAGCTACAGATGATACACCCTTTGGCACTTGTACATCTTTATAAAGTATCAAGAAGTATAGTTCAATCATTCTGCTCTAGCTTTACTCTCAGCAGAAATTGCTCCTCAAAATCTCTTTTGAGTTCCAAAAAAGTGCTTCACAATATATGAGCCGTTAACTGAAGCAGCCAAATCTTACTCAAAAGCTAAGAATTGTGATCAAGAAGGCACTTCTAAATATGTAAGTGCAAATTTGTAAGAGAAAGTGGTAAGTCTACTTTTTTCAGGAAAGAGAAAAGAGGCCCCTCCATTTAGGTATCTCTTAGGCCAACTACAACAAACGTAGTATGTTATTTTATGTACTCAGTGATTTTGTTTTATGCATGTAGACAATCTTCACAATAATTACACAACATAGACTAGAATTCTGAATTTGCTTTAAGATCTCTCCAGCTAAGGATTTTTTTCAAGAAGAAAAGAAGAGAACTTACTGAACTTACATAATGTGAATGATGTTGCTGATTGAAGATTATGTGAAGATGCAAAACCTTATTTCATGAATTTCTATAGAGCAGTTCATTTACTCTGTGAAGCCTGTATTGCTAGATGACAGCAACATTTTTACAAAGGCTGGTTAGGTTTGCAAGTCAAATTTGGACAGTTGGGCGGTTCGAATCCGAGGAGCAGGGTGAGCTCCCACTATTAGCTCCAGCTTCTGCCAACCTAGTAGTTCAAAAACATGCAAGTGTGAATAGATTCACAGGTACTGCTTCTACAGGAAGGTAATGGACCCCATGCCGGCCACATGACCTAAGAGGTGTATACGGACAATGCCGGCTCTTCAGCTTAGAAATGGAGATTAACACCACCCCCAAGAGTTAGACACAAATAAACTTAATGTCAGGAGAAACCTTTACCTTTTCTATAGAGGAATTTATTTACTCTTGAAGCTTGTATTGTTAGATGACAGCAATATTTTTACAAAGGCTGGGTAGGTTTCCAGGTCAAATTTGGACAGTTGTAGAGGTCCAGAAGTGAAAGAAAGTGGCTAATCAAATCAAGTTTGCTATCTCAACTTAATTTCTAATATTTATGGTTAACAATTTAAAATGTAAAAGCAAAATATAATTATGCTGGGAATTAAAAACCCAATAAGGTAAAAATAATCCACAAAGCAGGCAAATGCTGCAAGGCACCTCACATTCAGTTTTTTGTACTAACTGAGACCCACTAGCCCAAGTATGACTAATTTTTACTGCATTACAGTGTAAGTAAGGTACGGGAAAGTGCTGTACCTTACTTTCCCCACCTTTCTCTGTGTGGGATCAGTGGTTTCCTGGCAAAACCAATGGAAGAAAAAACAGTATGCTAGACTACCTGACAGTAATCGTTTTGATAAAGCTGAAAGACATCCATATTCAAATTGTCTTAGAAGAAGGTAAGTCAACCATGTTTAAGTTACAGGATATTGATCCAAATTGGAACTGGACTGCATTTCTTATACTGTAAAACCTGGCAAGTAAGGAAGCAATCTTTCAACAAAATGGCAAAGGCAGAGTTCCAGTCCCTGAACATCAAAGATTAATTCTGTACAACTTCTGAAACAATCAATACACATGTCAGCTATGACAGACCATTATCATGATAAAGCTGTTGGGACCATCATTATGTCCCAGCGTGCCAATTAAAAATTGACTTGCTTCAATTAAGACAGAGGGATATAAGTCATGATAATCTCTTTCTGGTATCATCAGCAGGCATTCTTCCTATTTATGCAAAATTTCATTCAAGACCTTATTGTAGCACTTTATTCTAGACAAAGAGTCAAAAACTTATAAGGTTCAAAATATGACTAACAAACTATAACAGGGTATTTCTTGAATGTTCTTAAAATTTGAAATATATGTTTAAGCAATCAAACAACTGAAATTCCATCTTCCAAACTGGAATATGTTTTGTATATTTAGGTGCTATTAATCAGTTGTCAACAGCTGATAATATTCTTCCAAAGAGATTAGAATAGCAGAATGTAGAATTATAATTATGAAGAATTATAATTAAAAACATTTGCTGTAATGCCTTCTTTTCCCACTTTTCCAATTGTTCCAGCCAAACAATTGGAAGTCTTGAGGTATTTTAGGGTCGACAGAGAATCATTGAGGCGGAAGAACCCACAAGGGCCATCCAGTCCAAGCTCCTCCAAGAAAACACAACTAAAGCACTCGTGACAAATGGTCATTCAGTCTCTCTTTAAAAACATTCAAAGGAAATTCCATCACACTCCAAGACAACATATTCCAGGGCTGAATAGCTCTTACCATCAGGCAGTTCTCCCTAATGTTTAATAGATAAGAAATAAACAATAGGATGAAATGACCAAGTGTACATCAAATCAGTTAAGTCCTAAACGATTCTGCAGGGATGGTTGTTGCTGCAGTTTTAAAAGTTTCTCTGAGTATATTTTGTCATTTTTCATAATACAGTGCTTGATTTCTTTGAGAAATATGGAATGCTATTGTTTAGCTACACATTCATGCTGATATTTTGTTTGTAAATATAACTAATCAGATAAGGGATTTTGATCATGAGGATCCCAGTGCGAGACAGGCACATTAATCACTATGCTGCATTACCATTTCTTTTAGCAGTGCTACACAAAGAGGTGGCCTATGGACAATTGGTGATATCTCAGTTATGAGCCATCTGTTTGTTCATGTTTCCAAGTTGTAGCCAGTTGATCCCCTGGCACATTACAAAATAAATAGGATTGGTCTGTCATGTCAGACAGGTTGAAAAGCACTTGTTTACAGAAGTCTGAAGCAGCACTTTTGGAAAGTCACTTTTATTGGAAGAAGAGCAGCCCACTTTGCTGTAAAATGCTCATTCCACATGCCAAAGCCTTCAGCTTCAATATTGAGGACCGTGTCAAAAGGAGCTGTAAGGAATCCAGGTTGCAGAACTTGGGGGGGAAGGGGGACTGTGAGAGCCCATGAAGAATGATCACCATAGGCATAAAATGACAACTGGAAGCAAAAAAAATTTGTACGTGTTCATGTACATAATTTATTCATACTATCACATATAATGTATTGTGTTTTTGATACAAATCTTTAAAATTCAAACCCAGAGAGAAAATTCGGACATAAAATAAAAAAAAATATATTCAGGATTTGTTGATAAACTTTATATCACCTGTGAGGTACTAATGAATTAACGGATATAGCTGTTCCTGCCAAAGAGGCAATGATTTCAACTCTGTCCAGTAAATGTATAAGCATCTGCTTTTATCTTCCTCCTACTGAAGACACAATACTTTCAGAAGAACACATACAATTTTTCAAGTGATCCACAATATGTACCTAGCTATTTTAAACCTACCAAAGTTTTGTTAGAACTAGTCTTCATCTTTGAAGTCTTCTACTGGAACCTGGTGTGAGGAGCATTCAGCATATCTGTCAAATAGTAAGCATCCTACAAATGAGACAAGGAAAAGAACACATCACAATCAAAAGTACAGTGACATCTCTACAACAAATCACCTACATTACTAATATCTATAAGGCCACATATGAAAGTGTTTTAAAAATATGGGTTGCTTACCTGTAACCGTAGTTTCTTGAGTGGTCAGCGTGAATAGCACCTATGGTATTAACCCCCTGCAGCGCAAGAGGCACCCGGAGATCTCGAGACTTAAAAGACAGTTTAAAGCTACCGTTGGCCCCGCGCGCTCTCCCCGTCACTATAAATAGCCCAAGCAAGGGGCCAACGGCCAGTTCTTCCGCCGCATAGCAGTCAGAAGTTAGGCATGACAATATAAAAGTGGGGAGGATGGGCGGGGCCGTGCTATTCACGCTGACCACTCAAGAAACTACGGTTACAGGTAAGCAACCCATATTTTCTCTTCGTGGTCAGCCGTGAATAGCACCTATGGTAGACTTGCAAGCTACTAACCTTGGATGGAGAGCCGCTCTGCAGACAGCAACCAAAGGAATCCCCTTCAAAAGGCAGTTGATGTAGCCACCGACCTTGTCGAATGAGCTTTAACCTGTAAAGGCAAATCCTTTCCTGCCACCTTATATGCCAATGCTATTGTTGAAGTAATCCATGAAGAAAGACGCTGAGAGGATACTGGCAAACCTTCAGCGTCTTTCCTATACTTTAGAAATAGTCTTGGGGATTTCCTAATCCCTAATGTTCTATCAATGTAGAACGCTATCGCTCGTCTCACATCCAGCATATGTAGTGTCTTTTCTAGTGATGTATTTGGGTTTGGAAAGAGGGCAGGAAGAACTATTTCCTGCGACATATGAAACCTAGATGTTACTTTGGGAAGGAAGGCTAGATCAGTTCTAAGCACTACCTTATCTCTGTGTATTCTTAAGTAAGGCTCATCACATCTCAAAGCGCACAGCTCACTCGCCCTCCTTGCTGATGTAATTGCCACTAGGAAAGCTGTTTTCCAAGATAACAAAGAAATGTCTATCGTTGCCATTGGCTCAAATGGTGATTTTGACAATGCTTTCAACACTAGTTCCAAACTCCAACTAGGGGGCACTGGTGACACTGGAGGTCGTGTTTTCTTAAGACCTGTTAGGAATTGTGATATTGTAGGGTCACTAAAAAAGGAAGGCAAGTTTGCTCTCTTTCTAAACCATGTTAGCGCTGCTAAGTAGCACTTTATTGAAGAAAAAGATAAACCAGAATCAACTAGTGACATCAAAAATTCTAGCACTAAAGCCGTGGGCGCTGCAAGTGGGTCAACTCCCCTGTTCTTCACAAATTTAGAGAAACGTCCCCACTTGTAGGAGTAAGCTATCTTTGTTGATGGCTTTTGTGCTGCCTCTAATATATGTCTTATTGACTCTGGAAGGTCACTTATTTGATCTATAGTGGGTTGATCTTCCAAGCAGTCAGCTTCAACGAGTCCACATCCGGACAAAGAACCTGGCCGGCCTGTGATAGTAGAAGATCCTGTCTGCGTGGCAGCAACCTGTAAATCCCTCTTGACAGGTGAAGCAGCTGGGAGAACCACGGTTGACGAGGCCACCATGGCGTAATTAGTATCCCTCTTGCTCTGTCGTGACATATCTTCGACACAACTCTCAGGATCAAGGGAAAAGGAGGAAATGCATACATTCTGAGGGATCCCCAATGGTACAGGAATGCATCTCCCATGCAATTCTGCATTGACGCCTTCCCTAGGCGAGCACAGAATGTCTTGCACTGGGTGTTCTCCGGAGACGCAAATAGATCTATCTCCGGGTTCCCCCAGTCTCTGAATAGTCTTTCCACCACACCCCTGTGTAAAGCCCACTCGTGGTAAGCCAGGGGGGTTCTGCTCAAGAAGTCCGCTAACTGATTCTGTTCCCCTGGCAGATGTACTGCTGACAAGTGGATGTTCCTGCAAATGCACCACTCCCAGATTCTCATCGTGAGTGCATTCAGGGAGGTTGAATGTGTCCCTCCCTGCTTGTTCACGTAGAACATTACCGTAGTATTGTCTGTGGCTAACTGAACTACATGATCTCTCAGGATCAACTCGAAAGATTTCAGTGCCTTTTCCACTGCCAACATTTCGAGAAGGTTTATGTGATGAGATTCCTCTATCCCCATCCATTTCCCATGTGCTGTGAATTGGTCTACATGGGCACCCCAACCCGTGAGGGATGAGTCTGTTGTCAGTATCTTTGTAGGGGTTGGATGACGGAAAGGAAGCCCCGCACATACTTTGTTGCGGCACTGCCACCATCGCAGAGAACTGCGTACCCCGATCGGTAAGGTTAGACGGGTGGAGGGACTCTGATGCAAGGGGTTGAATACAGATAGGAACCATGACTGTAATGGCCTGAGTCTGAGTCTTGCATATGGCGTTACTGCTGTTGATGACGCCATATGTCCCAACAACACCTGAATGTCCCTCGCCTTCACTGCTGTGGAGTGCAGAATTTCTGACAGAACTTTCTGTAGATTTAAAAACCTTTCTGGTGGTAACGTTGCTCTCTGTTCCACGGAATCCAAGAGAGCGCCAATAAACTGAATCTTCTGTGTCGGGACGAGATTTGACTTCTCCCAGTTCACTATGAGACCTAAGGACTGGAGAAAGGAGAGAACATATCTGGAGTGTTCTAATGATTCATCTCTAGATCTACTCACTATCAGCCAGTCATCAATGTATGGATAAATAGTGATTCCCGTAATGCGTAGGTGGGCTGCCACTACCGCCATACACTTCGTAAAAACCCTTGGAGCAGTTGACAGTCCGAAGGGTAACACATTGAACTGATATGCCCGTGAATCTACCATGAATGCTAAGAATCTGCGATGACCTGGATATATTGAGATATGAAAATAAGCATCCTTTAGATCAACAGTAACGAACCAATCATTTTTATTCAGAAGAGGCAAAATAGATTTTAGAGATACCATTCTAAATTTTTTTGGAGTTATATAATTGTTCACTCCCCTTAGATCTAGTATTGGTCTCAATCCACCTCCTTTCTTTGTTACTAAGAAATACTTAGAAAAGAAACAATGATTGAAAGTATCAGGATGTAATGGGGATACAGCACCCTTAGACAGTAGTTTGTCTATCTCCTCCAATAAAGGGGAAGAGGAACTAGTGACCTTAATCTTACCAACTGGTGGAAGGTCATTAAACTCTATTCTATAACCTGTGCTAACTATACTTAACACCCATGAGTCCGATGTAATTGAAGACCAGACACCATGGAACGGGGTTAAACGATTTCCAAACAAAATGTGATCTGGTTCCATAACTGGGCATAACTGTGACTTAAAACTGTCCTTATGTAAACATAAGAAGGGATTAAACAGATTAACAACTTGTTCCGGAGCAGCTGACTCTTTGGTTACCGGGTCTGCATTGCAATATTCACTAATGTCAAAGACGCTGCTTGTTGAACCCTCCCCGATTAGCCTTGTTCTGGCTGTTCTGATACGGCTGATATCGATTTCTAAACCCGAATGGTTGTTGCTTTTTTTGTTGGAACTGTCTGTTATTCTGCTGGAATCTCTGGCGTTGTTGACCGAAATAGTTACCCGTATTCCTTCGATAATAAGGGAGTGATGACTGCCATTTCGTTCTTTGTTGGAATCCTCCTTGACGTTGATTCCCTATGACATTCATTGATTTTTTCATTTCTTGGGTATGTTTTATTTTGTCTTCAGTCTCCGGATTGAAGATTCCTTCTACATGCATCGGAAGTTCTTCAGCGATAGCTCGATGCTCTTCAGACAGGGTAGAAGAGCGAAGCCATGCATGTCTGCGCAAAGAAGTCGCTATAGCGAATATTTTCCCTGCAGATTCTGCTAGGTGTTTAGCAAATTCTTTTTGGTACTTCGCTAACAGAATCGCTTCCGTTTTGAGGGCAAGCGGCGTGTGTCTCTCCTCTTCCGATACTTGATCAAAAAAGGGAGACACCATTTCCCATAGAAATGTTTGGTAGGCACTCATATACGTCGCAAAGTGTGCCATTCTTACAATGAGGCCCGCTGCCATATGCGTCTTCTTCCCTATGATATCTAGTTTTTTCCCCTCTTTGTCAGCTGGGGTCATGTTTGTCTTTTTAGGACGTTTGCCCTGACATGCCTCCGCAATAACAGTGTTTGGTTGTTGAGGGCGGTACGCCCAATCTGCAGTGGACAAGTCCATTCTATATAGTCCATCAACCTTCTTAGGCAAAGCTGGGGCTAATATGGGAGCGACATCCTGTACCTTAGCCAACTTCAGTAGGAAAGGTAAAGCGGGAAGTAACGTATTATTTTGGATATTCTGTTGTTCTGCGGGGAACATAAAATCCTCTACTGCCTCTTGTGACTTCGTAATTGGTATACTTAGAGCCCTAATCATTCTAAGTACTATTTCAGATAGTTTATCCAAGTCATCGTCCTCTGTGTTACTTTTATCCTTAGTGAGGTCTGTCACAGCATTCAAATCATGTTCTGATGTATCAGAGTCCTCCTCACACCCATCTTCCTCATCTAACATATCCTGAATACAGGAATGTTGAATAGGGGTTGTAAGTACTTGCTCTATAACAGCTTGTCCTGTAAAAGATTTTTGGATTCTTGCCTTGGCATTGTCAGTGGCCAGAGGAAGTGCTGTAGACACAGTGCCAGACACAGGTCTCTTATTGTTTTGTATAGGCATGGTTTTAGAAGAAGATGGTTCAGCTGCATTTACAGGGACAGCATTGGATTGCTGGAACTGCTGCCACATACAGCCTTGCATAGCTAAAGCCTGCCAAAAAGCTGGTGGAAAACTTTGCCACTGGGGGGCAGCAACAGGCTGCTGTACTTCCACGTGGTTTTGTTTACATTTCTTTTTCCTATGCTTCCTTCTAGGTCTCCTCTCAGGGGAACTAGAGGAGGAGGGAGATGAGGAGGTTGAACTTGATGACGTCATCGACGTCGAGGGGCTCCGACGTCGACGTTTGCCCTTCCTTCGAGGTGGTTCGCGGCTGCGGGATCGAGCCCTGCTTCGCGAACGGGCTCGGGTCTTCGGGCTCGCTCGTGTTTTTGGGCTCGCTCGAGCTCTTGGGTTTGGAGAAGAGCTCGTCCTGAATGGCCCGGATGGAATGGGCGGAGCCGAGCCCGAAGCAGTTGTATTAGGCAATCCGCTACAGGAAGGCCTGACTGGAGGCGTTTGGAATGACGCATCCTCCTGATTAGCATGCAAGGGTGTTAGAGAGGTCGCCCCCTCTCCCTTCTGCTGAGGATTTGCTTCGAGCTCTCTTATCGACGCCCTCGCAGGCGGAACTTGGCTCGGCTCTTTCTCTGCCCTCGCGGGCGGTTTTTGAGCCAGCTTACTTCCAGTCACCTTGGGTTTTTTTATCTTCCCTTTCTTTGGGTCCAGTGGCAACTTCACCTTTAATGGACCTTCGGGTAAGTTCTTAAACTCTTGTTGAGTTATGGCTGGCGGGTTCAAAGCGGATTTTTCATAAAGCGCAGCTTTGACCCTTAGCTCCCTATTTCTCCTCGTTTGAGGAGTAAATGCCTGGCAAATTTCGCAGTCTTGGGAGAGGTGTATCTCCCCCAGGCAAGATAGGCATTCTTCGTGTGCGTCGTTGTCAGGGATTTTGTTAGGGCACGACGCACACCTTTTAAAAGAAGATGTTGCCATTGTTGTTTTACTTTTCCTTTACTAATTAACTGTCTTAACTAAATAATAAGTCCTCTCTTTTGTCTCCGTGATGCCTCTTGCGGCGGAAAAAGAGAACTGGCCGTTGGCCCCTTGCTTGGGCTATTTATAGTGACGGGGAGAGCGCGCGGGGCCAACGGTAGCTTTAAACTGTCTTTTAAGTCTCGAGATCTCCGGTTGCCTGCGCGTGCGCAGGGGGGTTAATACCATAGGTGCTATTCACGGCTGACCACGAAGAGAAACAAATCACCTACATTACTAATATCTATAAGGCCACATATGAAAGTGTTTTAAAACACCTAATATCCTACCCATGGTGGCAAGTTCTCTAAAAAAAGAAAGTATGGCACTTCCAGTTTCAGAATAATCTGGTTAAAAAAAGAAAGAAATCTGAACTTAATAGAAGCAAATTATAGTTTAAAACTGAGTTGATAAGCCTCTTTAGAACATACAGGTGATGGGTGGAAGAACACCAAATGACTGAAAATTGCATGTATCATATTATTAAAACATAAAAATATATATAAATTTAAAGAGATTCTAAGAAGACTCTAATCAGGTTTAAATCAGTATTTTATGCCTTTACCTAACAAATTATATACTGCTGGATACAGGGAGAGTTCCAAGTGGCTCACATTAAGAAGTAGATAGAAAAGCAATATAAAAACATATAAAGTACTTTAAAAACAATAAATAATTGACAACACAAATCAATCAGTATAAAAAGTGAGAAGAGAAACTAGCTATGAGATGGAATGCTAGCTAAAACAGCATTTTCAGCAGTATTCTTGATTCAATTTATTGCAGAAGACCGTTCCAAAGAATGGCCGCTACTGTGAAGAAGACCTGCCTTCCTGATATGGCCAGACAGCATTTATTTGGTTGTAGTATCAGCAATGGAAGATCTCAGCAGCCAACAGGGAAAGCTTAGGTGAAGACAAGGTATCTTAGCCCCAAGGTATCTTGGGCTTTGTCAGCAAAACCTCAAACATGGCATAGCAAATTATCAGGTGGCTAGATAAGAACTTATCTTACTCCAGTTCAGTGCTCCTTTCTGCAGCTCATCAAGAGTTCAATAGAAAGAAGCTAGGAAAGAGAAGATAAGACCTTTTTAAAATCCACAATGTGAAGCCATAGAGCAGTGATTCCCAACCTGTGGGTCCCCAGATGTTTAGACCTTCAACTCCCAGAAATCCTAACAGCTGGTAAACTGCCCAGGGTTTCTGGGAGTTGTAGTCCAAAGCACCTGAGAACCCACAGGTTGAGAACCATAGAGAGACTCTGAATTGCTCTGTGAACCAAGAGACTAACTGTGAGGAACAGTAAGTCACAGTTTCTGTATCACTCTGTATACAGAGATGTGGGTATATGTTATCCTTCTAATACAGAAGCTGATGTGGAAAGAGTCTCTTAAAGGCAGAAAGATGAAAAACATTGCTCTAATGATTTACTACACATTTGCTCTGCCAATTTGTTTACTACAATAAAAATCAATTATGCTACATGACACAAATAATGGTAAGTTTGGCAACTCAACCACTCCTTCCGTTCTGCAGCTTACTTTTGTCCCACTTGCTCTTTCATCTCAGACATAATTTTAAGAACATAGAAAACGTGCCAGCTGCCTCACTCCTCCTGGATCGAAAAATGCCTTGGAGGAAGCTTCAAACATGCAGTAACAATGCTATCTAGGGCACAGCTTGTTAATACTTTGCTTTCCTTTAATCTTTCTAACATTCACTTCCATATAAATATCAGGACCAGTTGATTTAATCTAAATGTTTCCATTCAAAGCACTCATGTTAAAATTCTGAGATGTTCCTCATGATCACCCCTTTCCTCCACAAAGATCCGTCTCCCACAGGCTACATGTGATAAGCTAAAATGGTATTCATGTGATGGTTTATACAAAGCCTATATTGTGAAGTAGATAAAATCATCTGAAATCTAAGAGGCCTTACTTCAAAATCTTTCTCAGGTGCTATCAACACTCATAGATAATTTTGGCAAATCAAGCTAAGCTTCAATTTCCCATAATTTTAGGTTATGAAAATATTTGAAAATAATTTGCACAACAATAGTGCTGCATAAACACAAACTACTAATTGTATGGCCTATCCAGCATGCTAGACATGGCTTGGATCAAACAAGATGTTGGCTGTACTAACACAAGTTGGTTTAATGCTAAACCATATCAAGCAGTTTCAAAAATGTGTTGTCAAAGACTTTCATGGCTAGGAATCACTGGTTTTGCTCTGAGTTTTCTGGGCTGTATGACTATGTTCCAGAAGCATTATCTCCTGACGTTTTGCCCACATTATGGGCATGAGAGAATGCTTCTGGAACATAGCCATACAGCCTGGAAAACTCACAGCAACCCAGTTTCAAAAACGAGTCTCATTTTATTTTCAAGCTAATCCTAAGAAACTGAAAAGTTTAAAATATAAAATCCAGCAAGTGAAATCCTATGAGGAGACGGAGATACAGAGATTTACCAGAATGCACTATGATGATTAGATCCACTATTCCTACATTTTCCCATCTAAATTTAAAAAACTAGTTCCTGTGAACTGGGGGAAAGTTCTACATGTAATTCCACAGTGCTACACTACAAAGAACACATAAGAATTATTTGTCTTGCAAGTCTATTTTTGAAGCCCCATAACTCATCTAAGACACATCCTGTTTATGTCCCTGCTTTTGGGGGGGGGGGAGGTAAAAACTTGGAATAACAACAACCAGGACTACCACTCATTTTCAATGATATAGCATGCCCACTGGTGGAATGAGGTTGTCACAGTGGCTCTACGTTTCCATCTGTCAAGAGTTACTAAACAATTACATTAACTGATATACCTCTGTTTTGCAACAGTATGAATCATGAAAGCAGCTTTGGTTGAGGCATGGATCAAGACATACAGCCTGGAAGACAACCACCAGGGGAAACCACATATTAGCAGTGGTACAAAATCTGTTATTTATCGTTTTTATATACCGCCTTTCTCAGTCCGAAGGCAACTAGCAGTACGTCATAAAGTCTAGAAGTTGCAAGTGATGAAGGTGAAGAGTGAGCAAGCATTGGGCTGCACCAGCCATGCCTATTTTCCTTATCTCCCTATCACATTTGTGCCCATGTATTTCATCCTTTTATTTGAAAGATACAGACTGGGATTTAACCGGTATATAAATATTTCAATGACAGATCTGCCTGCTTTCATGCGAGCTGACCAAATGTATTAACTCTCCCCAAGTGTAGAAGATTATAAAACTGGTAAAGCAAGTTGTTAGGGAACTCACACAGGCTTGAAAAATATTCAAAGAGTGAAGTCACCCCATGTACTGAACCCTCTTATCTCCCAAATGCCTCATCCAATTTACTTCAAGTATTCCAGAAACATTTTGCCATAAGAACTATTACACAAAGTTACAAGCAGCAAGTATGCTTTTGAGGTGGGGAAAGAGAAAACAGAAATCAAATAGAAAACATAGGAATGTCTTCTAACTCTCAAATCTCCTGAAGCTTTGATGACAGTCCTGTGAACAAGAAAACACCAAACTAGGTTTAAGATCAATTAAAACATGTCAGAATATCCTAGAGTTTTCTACCCAAAAATGGAAAAGCATATTCACTCTTGCTGGTTTATGAAAAAAGCATCAATAACATTTTGTTATGATGCTTACCTACTTTTTAGTGATCAGATTATCAATCAAGAGTGTTCACAGTTGATTACAATAGTAGCTGATGGCACTTCAATGGAAACCCAAAAAAGGGACTCAAAGGATGAGATGGCAGCACAGAAAGAAAGAAGTGATTTCAAAGTAATAGGTTGAAAAGATGGTAAGTGAAGGTTTGTCAGCTTCTGCCCAAATACTTGGTGCTCGCTAGCTGACAACTACTTGGAGCTGGTCAATCAATTCTTCATCTTCCTGTCACTTCTTCAAGGAATATTTCAGATGTTTCTCACTTCCACCGTTTCTAGCACAAATCAACTTCAGTTTCTCCCTTGCAACTCATCTCCCCCAAACAGGATTTCACAATATCCTACCTTTGTCTCAGTCGCACTTTCTTAAAATAATAACTTGTTCTTATTTCAGAAGATAGCAATGCATTTTATTTATTGTGTCAGGAGCGAACCAAATAGTTGTATTGCATTAAAACAAACAAACAAAACACAAAGTTAGCAAACTTGGTATTCTATTAAATGTCCTTTGACCAGTAGCTGGTCACTTGGGAGTGCCTCTGGTGTTGCTATAAGAAGGTCTTCCTTTGTGCATGTGGCAGGGCTCATTGCAGTAGGTGGTCTGTGGTTTGCTCTTCTCCACACTCGCATGTCAAGGATTCCACTTTGTAGTCCCATTTCTTAAGGTTGGCTCTGCATCTCGTGGTGTCTGTTAAGCGCCTTACAAGCTGCCCAGTTTTCTGTGTGCCTAAGAGGAAGTCTCTCATTTGGTATCAGCCATTGATTGAGGTTCTGGGTGTTAGCTTGCCACTTTTGGACTGAAGTGTTCCAGCAAGTGTCTCTGTAGATCTTAGAAAGCTATTTATTGATTTAAGTCGTTGGCATGCTGGCTGATATCCAAACAGGGGATGGACCGGAGATTGGTCCTTCACTATTGGTTGCTTCTTCCCGGCGAATTTCAGGTGGTGTAATACCGGCTAAACCGTGTAATTTGTCCAGTGGTGTAGGGCGCAGACAACCCGTGATAATGCGGCATGTCTCATTAACAGCCACATCCACTGTTTTAGCGTGGTGAGATGTGTTTCACACTAGGCATGCATACTCAGCATCAGAGTAGCATAGCGCAAGGGCAGATGTCTTCACTGTTTCTGTTTGTGATCCCCAGGTTGTGCCAGTCAGCTTTCATATGATATTGTTTCTAATGCCCACTTTTTGCTTGACCATCAAGCAGTGCTTCTTGTAGGTCAGAGAATGGTCCAGGGTAACTCCCAGACATTTGGGTGTGCTGCAATGCTCCAGTGGAATTGCTTCCCAGGTAATCCTCAGAGCTCGGGATGCTTGTCTGTTCTTAAGATGAAAAGCACATGTCTGTGTTTTAGATGCATTAGGAATCAGCTGGTTTTCCCTGTAATAGGCAGTAAGAGCACGTAGAGCTTCGGAGAGATTCTGTTCAACCATCTCAAAGCTCCCTGCTTGAGCGGTAATGGCATGATCATCAGCATAGATGAAACTCCCTGTCCCTTCTGTCAATGTTGAACGTTGATGGAGCAAAGCACACTTCCCTGAGGCAGGCCGTTCTTCTGTTTTCGCCATCTGTTTCTTTGGCCCTGGAACTAAAAAAAAAGTGCCTGTTTTGTAGCAGATTTCCTGTGAGACGGGCGAGGTGGTAATCCTTTGTGATATGACATGAGAGAAGCCTCGCCACAGGATTGCAAGACATCCGGGCGATCCCTGGGCAACGTCTTCGTAGACGGCTGATTCTCTCACTCCAGAAGCAACCAGAAGAAATGTATAAAGAGTGGGACTCATGCACCCTCCAGATGTTGGATTGAAAGCCAACACAGCATCAATCAGGGACAATGGAAGACTTAGAACACTTGATTCTTACTGCTGTAATTAACAGTAAATGACTAAAACACCATGTAAAAAGTTCTAAAATTGAGCTATAACACGATTTTCAAAATGCATACAGCTAACTATTCCGGAACTTACTCTCTTAGTGTTCTAGTATAAAGGAGGGGCATACAAAGTTGTAATCACAAGACTAGGAATCGGCTTAAAGAAGTCCTGCAAGAAAGGATTCCTCAAAGTATCTGGAATTACAGAAGAGATTCCTGAAGTACATTCCAATACTCGAGGGTATGTTTAACTGCACATATTTAACTGTGAAAATATGTGCAAACACGATTCTGGTAGTGGAGAATACCTCCACTAGGAAAAAAGAGAAAAGGTTCTAAGTGATTTCGTTGACTCTTGCAAGGTTTATCTGACCTGATTGTTTCATTTTACATCTGCATATTTTAGTTATGAATTTAAAAAATGCCCAAGAATATATCTACTTTCTTAACTAATGTACAATATACATGTACACTAAACTCTAGTTGCTGTAATTTGCTCCCAACACAATGTAGCTTGATAGAAGTGTCAGTAGAATCTTTTAGTTACAAAGCTGATATTCAAAAATGAATGTATGTAGTCTATCAGGTGTAAATTAAATTAATTTGATAAAATGACTTCTTCAAACCCACTCAGGCCAGTAAAATCTGGAATGATCAGCTAAGTAAGTGTTCCTTGCAAACAGTAACAGATGCTGAAGGTAGCTATAAAACTGTTGGATGGGTTGAGTCTCCTGTATAAGAAATACTTGGGAAGAAAAGTGTTTTGGATGTCAGATTTTGGAACACCTGTGTTTGCACATATGTACACATGAGATGGGATCATGGTTTAAACATAACCTCAGCCTTAGAAAAGCATATGATAGGTCTGTGTTAGGGTTGCCACAAAGTCAGAGACAACTTGAGGGCATACAAAACAACAAATATGAGATATTTTTGAGATGAGACTCAAATCTAAATAGGAAATGCATTCATACCTCTTATACATAAAATTTTATATGCCAATTTTTAACAATTTTGTGCATTAAAAAATCTCTGGACATTATACTTTCAGAAACCAAAGGTATTACTCTCTCAGCTACACAGGTGGACAATTTTGAAGTATTTCCATTCACTGACATAAAACCAGGGAAAATCTCTTAATACATATAATCATTAGGAAATCATTAAGAAAGATACAACTCCACTTGTCATTTCCCTCTTCTTCTGAACAGATAAGGGAGAACGCCTCCGTACATTCTAATAAGTGAACTGATTGTGAAGGGCCTTATTTAAACCAAAACGATTTTATCAATACAGATAGACATCTAATCCTCAGCAGTAAGAGATCAGACAATATAACCCTGTCGTTTTATACAGCAGCCGTGCTGGTTCATCATGTGTCAATTTCTATTCAAACCAACAAATTGCACAAACCTCCAAAGCAACCAGCTGGGAGGATGATTTATTTACCCCGAAGCCAAAATACAAAGAAGTTTACTTTTCATTAAAGTGAGGAAACCTGCTGTCACCTACACTTTTTGTTACTTGCCTGCATATGGGTGGGATAACATGGAGTCAGCATGCTGACAATTCTGGCAGGTACAAATGTAAGGCTGTGCTGTGATGAGCTATTCCCTGACTGCACAACAGTCATCCCATCTCCTCAAGTACAGCAGATTACATCTGTTCACCCTCTTGGTATTTCACAAACATTTCAATCATCTACTTGAGTACACTTTTACTTAATTTATTAATGCTGTTAAGAAACAATTTCTAATACACACAGTTTACATACACAATACACAACAAAAACATATATTGGATACACCCAGACTGGACACAGAATACTGTATTGAAGTAATTTCAGAAATACTACATGGAACGTGGGCAGATGAAGCTTCCTACAATGTCAGACATATCATTTGCAAGAACTCTACTATGAGTAGAAAGTTTCTGAAAGCACGTTTCCAAACAACATACAAAGTCTTCTTGCTTTCATTAGACATCCTGCCTCTTTTTTCCCATGTCCTTTTGCTTTCTTAAATACTGTGAATAACTTTTTCTGAAGTCATAAAATATTTGAAACACTCCTAGAAAAAAAAAGTCTGCTGTTTTGGTTCCAAGTTTCTCCATTATCAGACATTTAAAACAGATTTTTTTTATTTTTAAAAAATTAATATATTTTTCACTAACAGGCTTTCCAAGCATCGAGCCTAGAGTTTGACCACACCATTTACAGATAAGCATGGAAGGAAGTGGGAAAGGATGTGATAAAGAACTGTTAGTTGATGCCTGCCATTTCTCATCTTGATTATGCTGTGCCATTTCAGGAAAATATTTATGGGACCTCTCTTATCCCCAACATACAGTAGTTTGTTCCCCTAGTTCTATGAAGAAAGGGAAAAACAATAACATTTGAAGTGTCACATTCCCTTTTTCTAAATATGCATTTGCCCCAAAGTACAGCAGATTGTCAAACCATAGTCCCTTGTTATGAACTGTTTGGTTAACCAATAATATAAACATGTCAAACAAGAAACCCCTTCCTTTCAGCCATCCATCTAACAAAATAATCTTCCATTAAGACTGCTGAGGAAACAGGAAGAACAACCAGTTTCTAACATTTCTGAACACCAGGACTGTGTGCATTTTGTAATACAAATAGTATCTCTTTCTCTTGTTAAGTAACCAAATGAAAAAAAAAGTTTTATAAAATATCTGAGCGCAAAACAGGAACATTTTCAAATCAAAGATTCCATCTCTGATTCCATTTGTGATACGTCTACTCCCTGAAGGAGCAAAACAAGGAAGTTAGCCTTTCCGTGCCTCTCCATTTTTTTTTTAAAAAACCATAAACAGCAGAAAATGATTCGAGTAAGGGAAACTTCTCTCACCAGAACATATCTTTTCAAAAAGCACCTTCCCCAAAAAGTATTCTTCTTTTTTCTACTTCACTGTAACAAGATTTCTGTTCAATTTTGAGACACGCAGTATATAACCATGATGCACAAGATGGAAATCGCTGCAGATACTATGGGAACCCTTCATTGCATAGGAGAAGGTGAATACTTAATAGAGGACTCTGAGTGTCACTTGGGGGCAGGCAGAAATAGCAGCAGCCACTAGAACTAGAAATTATTCTTAAGGGAAATTTAAATTCCCCTTGTCATTGCAAAGCTTCTGGATTCTACTCAGCCCTTCACAATGTGTAAAGAATGATATATACTACTTTTCTTATTATGGAGCATTTTTGGCACACATTTATGTTTTTATTGTTTAAAATGTTATAATATATTTGTTCCATCCACCATGTTTCACACTTTAAGTCTTAAAGACATCCGACATATTTTATTTATTATCTTTGCGTATACTGTAAAGAAATGAATCCCCAGGTTTATCCCTGGATGATTGGAGGAGATAGGACAATAAGTATTGTTGGGAGCAGGTGAGGGTTTTGCCCTCCTTTCTGCTAGAGATCCCCGTGTACAACTAGTGGGCCACTGTGTGACACAGAATGCTGGACTAGATGGGCTGAGGCCCGATTCAGCATGGCTCTTCTTATGTTCTTATGTTCTTATACTTATTTTATTTATTTACATAACTAAATACTGACAATATGATATGAGTAGAAGCAAGTGGAGAAAGTTAAAGGGAATGACATACTCTTCCAACACTTCATAGATTAAAAACGGGCTCCATGATGAGAACAGTAAGTTTAAAAGTGAAGAATAGTGTAAATCAGTGTTTCCCAACCTTTTTTGAGCCGTGGCACACTTTTAACATAAAAAAAATCCGGGGGCACACCACCAACCAAAATGACACAAAATGACAGTCTAACACAGTAAAGAACGGCTGGGGGATGGTGGCCTGCTGGGAGTGCCGAAGCTGGGGAGGGGGAGGAGCCAGGCCTCGCCATGCCCCGCCCCCTCCCCCCAGCTTCAAGTTCTCCCATAACTTCGCCAGCCTTGAGGGGGCAGTGCCAAGCCAGCATTGTGCTGGCTCTGCCACCGCTGGCTTGGCATTGCCCCCTCAAGGCTGGCAAAGCTGTGGGAGTGCTGAAGCCGGGGGGAAGGGGCGGAGCCAGGCTGCGTCATGCCCCCCCTCCCCCCAGCTTCAGCTCTCCCACGGAGGAGGAGCATGAGCGGTGGACGGGCTTCAGTAGGCAGGGCTCCTCCGTGCGGCTTCAACAAGCAAGGGGCGAGAGTCATGGCGGGAGTCATGGCGGATTGGAGGCTGGTTGGGGAAACGGCCAGAGGAGGAGGCGGCGCCCCGGTCCCTTCTTTTTCTTTGCCATCGCCTGGCCCTTCCTCCTCCTGCCCCAAGCAGCAGGAGTTTGGCAGGAGGAGGGGGGAAGGAAGGGGGGCAGAGAGCTTTTCTCGCGGCACACCTGATGATTGTTCACGGCACACTAGTGTGCCACGGCACACTGGTTGAGAAACACTGGTGTAAATGACTTCTATCTTAGCGACCTTCAAATACCTTCTAGTATTTCACAGAGTGCTCCCCCCGCCCAACCTAAATACCCAAAAGACCTAAATACCAAAAAGGCACCAGGCCTCAACTGATCTCAGAAACTAGGCAGGGAGAGCTCTGGTTGGTACTTAGATGGAAGACCACCATTAAAAAATACAACTGCTGTAGGCTATATTTGAGAGGAAGGACCTAGTATAACCAGTTTTGATAACTTCAAACCTCAAAAAATCCTATAAAATACATGGGATTGCTAAAGGTTGACAAGCAAATGCTCATACATTTTCACAGATGAAAACCTGGATACGCAAGGCAAATCAGAGTGAAGTCAAGATGGCCAAGGCTATAAGGAGGAATATACAAGCTAAGAGAGAACCTGCATCCATTTGCCTTTACCTGGGAAAGGGTAGAATTCGGCCTCTACGGTTGAAGAGTATGGGTTCATTGCCTGGTTGTACTTTGAAAGGGAGGAATGACATGTGGGCACTCAGAGGTCATGGAATTGGGGAGGGCTTGTCTGTGGAAACTCCTTAAGGTGCCGTTGTGGATCTTAAGGCAAAAGATGTGGCAATCTGAGAGCTGGAAGGGAAGATGTGGCAATGCAGAAGTAGAGTGAGAAGATGCAGTGATATGGGAGAAGTTGTGGCCACGTGGAAGCGCAGGACGAAGATGAGTGGCAATAAGGAAGTTGAGAGAGAAGTTGTGTCCATGCAGGAGCTAAAGGAGATGTGGTGAGATAATAGACAAAGGCCCCTTCCACACAGCTGAATAAAATCCCACATTATCTGCTTTGAACTGGAATACATAGCAGTGCGGACCTAGGGGCCTTCCACACAGCCCTACACATATCCCAGAATATCAAGGCAGAAAATCCCACCATATCTTCTTTGAACTGGGTTATCGGAGTCCACCCCGCCATATATTCCAGTTTAAAGCAGATATAGTGGGATTTTCTGCCTTTACATTCTGGGTTATAGGGATGTGTGGAAGGGTCCAAAAGACAGAAGATTAGGGACTGATGGAGAAGATGTAGCAATATGGGAACTAAGGGTCCTTCTGCATAGCCATATAACCCAGAATATCAAAGCACTTAGATCAGTGGTTCTCAACCTGTGGGTCCCCAGGTGTTTTGGCCTACAACTCCCAGAAATCCCAGCCAGTTCACCAGCTGTTAGGATTTCTAGGTGTTGAAGGCCAAAACATCTGGGAACCAAAGGTTGAGAACCACTGATCTAGAGGAGAGCGACTAAATTGATCAATGGTCTGAAGAACAAGCCCCTATGAGGAGCGGCTTAAAGAGTTGGGCATATTTAGCCTTTGGAAGAGAAAGACTGAGAGGAAACATGATGGCCATGTATAAATATGTGAGGGGAAGTCATAGGGAGGAGGAAGGAAGCTTGTTTTCTGCTGCCCTAGAGACTAAGACAATGGCTTCAAAAAACAGGAAAGGAGGTTCCACCTGAACATGAGGAAGAACTTCCTGTGAGCTGTTCAGCAGTGGAACTCTCTGCCCCAGAGTGTGATGGAGGCTCCTTCTTTGGAGGCTTTTAAAAAGAGACTGGATGGCCATCTGTCGGGGGTGCTTTTCCTGCTTCTTGGCAGGGGGTTGGTCCGGATGACCAATGAGGTCTCTTCCAACTCTATGATTCTATGGTTATCTGAGTCCACACTGCCATATGATCCAATGCAAAGCAGATAATGTGGGATTTTAGACAGCTGTGTGGGTCTAAGACAGTGGTTCTCAACCAGTGTGCCCCCACATGTTTTGCCCTTCAACTCCCAGAAACTGGCTGGGATTTCTGGGAGTTGTAGTCCAAAACACTTGGGGACCCACAAGTTGAGAACCACTGGTCTAAAAGATGAGATTGGGGAATAGGGCAGTTAAGAGAGATTACATAGCAATTGCAGGCTTATGGCAGTGGATGTGCTGCTGCAGGTGCTGAGACAGAAGTTGAGGCAATATGGAAATTGAGGGAGAACATATGGCAATAGGGGGGCCGCGGTCAAAGATGTAGCAATGTGGGAGTTACAGGGAAAACGTGGATGTCAAGGGAGAAGTGGCATTATAGGAGTCAAAGAGAAAAGATGTGGAGATACAGGAATGAAAGAGAAGCCATGTCATGATGTGGGACTGGAGGAGAAGATGTGCTTACTATCAGCTTTGGCTGATCCACCAGCTGCGTCTCCTTCTAGTTTTGGAGGAACTGAAGATGGTAGTGCATGAACTGGTAACCTCAAGGTTGGACTTGTGCCATGCGCTTTACCTTGAGCTACACTTGTACCCATTTCGGAAACTCTTAACAGTTCAAAATACAGCAAGTAGATTGATTACAGGAACAACTAGGAGGGAGCATATTATCTTAAAGTCACTCCATTCGCTAAATGTAAACCAGGCCTGGGCCAACTTTGGCCTTCTCTCCAGGTGTTTTGGACTTCAACTCCCACAATTCCTACTGGCCGTTAGGAATTAGAATCATAGAATCGTAGAGTTGGAAGAGACCTCATATGCCATCCAGTCCAACCCTCTGCCAAGAAGCAGGAAAATTGCATTCAAAGCACTCCCGACAGATGGCCATTCGTTTGTTTAAAAGCCTCCAAAGAAGGAACCTCCACCACACTCCAGGGCAGAGAATTCCACTGCTAAACAGCTTTCACAGTTAGGAAGTTCCTCCTAATGTTCAGATGAAACTTCCTTTCTTGTAGTTTGAAGCCATTGTTCCGCATCCTGGTCTCCAGGGCAGCAGAAAGGAAGCTTGCTCCCTCCTCCCTATGACTTCCTCTCACATATTTATACCTGGCTATCATGTCTCCTCTCAGCCAACTCTTTTTCAGGCAATTTATGTATTTATGACATTTATATGCCACCCTTCACACCCCGAAGGGAACTCAGAGCGGCTTACAAGATACATATACACAAAATATATTATGTTATTAGCATAGTACAATATCAGTATTAAATATTACTATATGGTAGTATACCATTATATTGCAATATTATTAGTAATATTGCATATGATGTAAATATATAATTATAATATCTAATTATTGTTAATATTATATTGCTTTACATTAAGGTATCCTCTCCGTTGGTGCCCCCTTGTTGTGGGGGAGAGGCTTGCGTACCCTAATGAAGTTGTGAGCTATGCTGGCGACGGCATAATAGCCACCGGTAGGGCCTCCCATGCCAGACAGGTCACAACTGAAGGGTCTGACAAAGAGCGTCAAAGGGCAGGATGGGCTCTCTAGCCTTTTGGCAACCATCCTAGGAGAAGAAAAACTCTGATTTCAAACCTGGGCAGATGGTGCCCGTTTAACCCTGTAAGGTCAACCATCTAAGAGAAGGAAACTCGAACCAAACGTACAACCTGAGGACCGCGCTGCCACCGTCCTAAGCTTGCTAGGCCCCAGCAGATGAACCTTTGGTTTAAAGGGTGAGGCCAGTTCTGTGCACACTGCACTCCACCAGAAAGTTCCGTTGCACAGGCTCAAAGGACACATCCAACCTCCGAATCATCAATGCGCTTGTAGAAAGCGTGGGATGAGTCCTTACTGAATCTTCGTTCGTGAAGAAAAGCCAAGGACATTATTATATGTATATACGATATATTATATTACGATATATTATATTCTTCCTAATGTTCAGGTGGAATCTCCTTTCCTGTAGTTTGAAGCCATTGTTACACATCCTGGTCTCCAGGGCAGCAGAAAACAAGCTTGCTCCCTCATCCCTATATAGCAAAGGCATATAGTGCATTTGGAAGGCTTCACAAAAGAGTCTGGAGTAACAAATACCTGAGAAAAAGCACCAAAATCAGTGTGTACAGAGCAACATGGGTCACCTATCGCCAACACCTACGACTCCTCGAACGCTTTAATCAGCGCTGTCTTCGCGCAATCCTAAATATACACTGGACCGACTATGTGACAAATGTTGCTGTCCTTGAGCAAGCAGGGATCACCAGCATTGAAGCCATGCTATTGAAAACACAACTGCGCTGGGCAGGGCACGTCTCTAGGATGGAAGACCACCGCCTCCCAAAGATACTACTCTATGGTGAACTCGCCACGGGTCAGCGCAAGAGAGGAGCCCCCAAAAAGAGATATAAGGACTCCCTGAAACAACATCTCAGGCTCGGCCAGATTGATCACCAACAATGGTCTACCCTGGCCTCACATTGGGAGGCATGGAGACACACTATCCACAATGCTGCGGCCTCTTTTGAGAAGACACCCCGAACGGGCCTCGAAGAGAAACAACAACGCAGAAAGAACCGCAACTTGGAAACAACATCACCCAAGGAGACTTTCTGCTGTGCTTTCTGCAACCGGACTTGCCTATCTCAGATTGGCCTTTTTAGTCATCAACTCGCTTGTAAAAAGCGTGGGATGAGTCCTTCCTAAAGAATCTTCATTCGCGAAGTAATGCCGAGACAATGTATATACAATATATTATATTACAATATATTATATTATATTCTTCCTAATGTTCAGGTGGAATCTCTTTTCCTGTAGTTTGAAGCCATTGTTCCACATCCTAGTCTCCAGGGCAGCAGAAAACAACATTCTCCCTCCTCCCTATTACTTCCTCTCACTTACTTATACATGGCTATCATGTCTCCTCTCAGCCTTCTCTTCTGCAGGATAAACATGCCCAGCTCTTAAGACCGCTCCGCATAGGGCTTGTTCTCCAGAGCTTTGATCATTTCAGTCGCCGTCCTCTGGACGCATTCCAGCTTGTCAACCTCTCCCTTCAATTGTGGTGCCCACTTGAGGAATTGTGGGAGTTGAAGTCCAAACTACCTAGAGCAGGCCTGGGCAAACTTCGGCCCTCCAGGTGTTTTGGACTCCAACTCCCACAATTCCTAACAGCCTGCCGGCTGTTAGGAATTGTGGGAGCTGTAGTCCAAAACACCTGGAGGGCCGAAGTTTGCCCAGGCCTGATCTGGAAAGGCCAAAGTTGGCCCAGGCCTGATGTAAACCAAGGCAGAACTGAGGGGTGAAGACAAGTTTCTGTGGGCAAAGACCTGCAGAGATGGGCCTGGAGGGAGATGTGGCAGTTTGGGGCCTAAGAGATGTGGGGATAGGATAGTGGAGGCCATATGAAGAGCAGAAGGGAACATGGCTGCCCCTCCCCCTCCTCAAGTTCCTCCAAAGCACGCCTGGGCAAATTTGGGCCTTTCAGGTGTTTTGGACTTCAACTCCCACAATTCCTCACAGCCTCAGGCCCCTTCCTTTGGAAGGGGCCTGAGGCTGTGAGGAATTGTGGGAGTTGAAGTCCAAAACACCTGAAAGGCCCAAGTTTGCCCAGGCCTGCTCCAAAGGAAGGAACTCTCTTGAGCACCCCCCTCCTCACTGCCCCCCTCCAAGGTGAAAGGGGGCGTGACCACAGGGCAAACCCCTCCCCTCACCGTTACCTGCTGCTCTCGTGGCCGCCCTCCTCCTCCTCCCGTCGCGTCTCCTCCTCGCCTTGAGTTTGACCTTTTCCGCGTCTCCGCTCTCGCGCTCCCCCTTCTTCCCTTTCCCGGCTGCCTGACGTCACGGGCCTAGCAACCAATCGCGTTGTCCCCTCTTCCTCCTCCCTCCTCCCTCCGCCCTCCCCACATAAAAGAAGTCTCGAGCTCGCACGGCAGTTGGGGAGTTGAAAGAGGGGGCGGGGCTACGAGACGTCACCGGCCTAACCGCCAATCCCGTTCTCCTCTCCCTCCCTCCCTCCCTCCCTCCCATCTATATAAGAACTTGCCTCGCGCTTGCACAAGTTGGGGAGTTGAAAGGGGGCGTGGCTAAATGACGTCGACGGCCTAACAACCAATCCCGTTCTCTTCCTCCTCCCTAAGAACTTGCCTCGCGCTCGCACGACAGTTGGGGAGTTGAAAGAGGGGGCGGGGCTATGGGAGGGAGTGTCTTGACGTCACTGGCCTAACCACCAATCCCGTTCTCTTTCTCCTCCCTAAGAACTTGCCTCGCGCTCGCTCGACAGTTGGGGAGTTGAAAGAGGGGGCGGAGCTATGGGAGGGAGTGTCTTGACGTCACCGGCCTAACCACCAATCCCGTTCTCTTCCTCCTCCCTAAGAACTTGCCTCGCGCTCGCACGACAGTTGGGGAGTTGAAAGAGGGGGCGGGGCTATCGGAGGGAGTGTCCTGACGTCACCGGCCGAACCACCAATCCCGTTCTATTCTCCTCCTCTTTTTTCCCCCTCCCCATCCTATATAAGAGCTTGTCTCGCGCTCGCACGGCAGCTCGAGAAGTAAAAGAGGAAAGCGAAGTTTAGAGAGAGAGGGGGGGCGTGTCAAATATGCAAACCACTTAGCGGGGCTCAGCCAATCAGAGCAGGTATGCAAAACACCTAGCGGGGCTCAGCCAATCAGAGCAGGTAAAAAAAGTAGATGAGAGAAAAATAATAAAGCGTTCGTAGGGACATGGCTCTGCGCACGCGCGGTTCGCCTTTCCTCATCTTCGCCGGCCCCTTTCCTTCTGGCTTTAGAACGCGCTTCTTTCTGAGAGAGGCATTGTATAAAGGGCGGGGTTAATAAAAAGAGGGCGGAGTCTACCACTGCTTTCAGCGCATTGATTGGCTGGCTCGCGTTCCTTTTCTGTTTTTTTTCTCGCTCAAGTTTCAGCCTGGGTTTGGTGTGCGCGTGCGCAGCCAAGCCAAGCTCCTTTTGCAAAAAGTTTGTAAGATGGGTTTGTCCAATTTAGTTGGTCAAATAAAGGCCAGCACAACAGTACTATTTCTTAACTGCATTCATAGATGGAAGGCCTCTACCAGCCCGCACCACAGGAAGAACACCATCATCCCCACATCAGCATAGGCAAATCTGTGCTTAAGTCCGTCCAGCAGTTCACCTAAAGCGGTTTTTGGTACTTTCTGTGGAGGAGAAAGGTCAGAGAGTGATGCTGCACACGTATAGAGCTTTGAAAAGTGGGTTTCTGTGCCAAGAATCAGGCAGGCACTTGTTCCGTGAATGTAACACTGTGATTGGCGCTTCTAATCTATGCTGTGACTTGCTAAATTACACCCCGTGCCTAACGTGAGATAACGTAGGCTTCGATTGATCTAACAGTACAGGATGTGCTAATGGGAGACGTTAGTGCCAAAAGGGAGAAGAACTGCGCATGTACAGAGGGATTCAGCCCCATCCGTTGCTGGCAAGGAAAGGCAGAATGTGAAATGTTGCAATCCGGGTACATGAACGTCCCAGGCCACTGATATGTACTGTGAGAAAGAACTAACTTAGTAAAGTCCATTGTTCTAACACATAGGTGGGACTTTTAGATGTGATGCTAATGGAAATGTAATGTTTTATTGGATTAATGAAATGCCATGTAACACCAGCCAATTATGATTGTGTAAAATCCATGAAGGAGGGCGGGCTTCTCCGAGATGCCGCCATTGGGGGTATAAATGTTTTGTACCGAGAGTGACCGGGGCCTTTGCCCCTGATAGCAGCCGTGTTCTGCTGGCAATCCCCACCAGCTGGTGTTATCAATAAATCTCTTTGATTTCACACGAGCAGTGAAGTTGTTGCGTCCTTTCCTCACCCCTGCCACCCGCACGTCCGCGCACCTGTTGGTAAGAGGTCCTTTGCCAACTTGGAGTTCCATAACTCCCTAATTTGCTGCTTCACACCTACCTGAGAAGCATCATCTCTTCAGACGCCAAGATTGATAAAGAGATAGATCACAGATTAGCAAAGGCATAGAGTGCATTCGGAAGGCTTCACAAAAGAGTCTGGAGCAACAAGCACCTGAGGCAAAGCACCAAAATCAGTGTGTACAGAGCTATCGTACTATCTATTCACTGGCTGCCGGTCGAGCACAGAATCCTTTATAAGACCCTGACGTTTAAGGCCCTGCGGGGCCAGGGTCCTCCATACCTAAAAGACTGCCTGATCCCACCCATCCATCCAAGAGCACCACGGCCAGCCAACGAGAACCTTCTCTGTATCCCGGGTCTGAGAGAGGCTCATCTGGAGTCCACGAGACAGAGATCTTTCTCTGTTGCGGCCCCTGTCCTGTGGAACTCTTTACCGCCAGACCAAAGAGCCAGCCTCGACCTGCCCCAATTCTTGGCGGCACTTGAGACATGGCTATTTAGGAAAGCTTACTCATAATGCAACAACCAGCGACCCGGAATCTGCCCATTCCAATATTTTAGCCATTTTAATATTTTAATGTTTTTAATATTTTAGTACTATTATTGCTAAGCTGTGTAAGTCGCCCAGAGCACACTCGTGGAGGGCGACTCATAAATAATAAAGTTAGTAGTAGTAGTAGTTATATGGGTCTGAAACATGGGTCACCTATCACCAAAACCTATGATTCCTCGAACGCTTTCATCAGCGCTGTCTTCGCACAATCCTAAATATACACTGGACTGACTATGTGACGAATGTTGCTGTCCTTGAGCAAGCAGGGATCACCAGCGTTGAGGCCATGCTATTGAGAACACAGCTGCGCTGGGCAGGGCACGTTTCTAGGATGGAGGACCACCGCCTTCCAAAGATACTGCTCTATGGTGAACTCGGCACGGGTCAGCGCAAGAGAGGCGCCCCCAAAAAGAGATATAAGGACTCCTTGAAACAACATCTCAGGCTCGGTTAGATTGATCACCAACAATGGTCCACCCTGGCCTCACATCGGGAGGCATGGAGACGCACTATCCACAATGCTGCAGCCTCTTTTGAGAAGACACGCCAAATGGGTCTCGAAGAGAAACGACAACGCAGAAACAACCGCAACTTGGAAACGACATCACCCAAGGAGACTTTCTGCTGTGCTTTCTGCAACTGAACTTGCCTATCTCAGATTGGCCTTTTTAGTCATCAACGCGCTTGTAAAAAGCATGGGATTAGTCCTTCCTAAGAATCTTCGTTCACGAAGTAATGCCAAGAGAGAGAGAGAGAGAGCTCATATGGGTTAAAGCAGTGTTTCTCAACCTGGGGGTCGGGACCCCTGGGGGGGTCGTGAGGGGTGTCAGAGGGGTCGCCAAAGATCTCCAGAAACCACAGTATTTTCTGTTGGTCATGGGGGTTCTGTGTGAGAAATTTGGCCCAATTTTATCATTGGTGGGGTTCAGAATGCTCTTTGATTGAAGATGAACTATAAATCCCAGCAACAACCCCCAAATATCAAGTCTCTTTTCCCAAACTCTACTGTAGCGGTACCTGGAGTCCCAGAACTCCCAAGGCAATACCTTTTATGCTAGGCTGCCGTTTCTAGCTGAGCGCAAGGACGGATGACGCGACAATTTTACTGCGATTCAGGAAACCAGCTTTATTTGCATGACATCAGCTGATGGGCCTGCCTCCTTTATGAACAATGCCGCTGGAAGACAGAACCCCGATCTTTCCCAGTAAACAGATTTTATACAAACAATGGCGACAATATTTCAGTCCCTCCCTTCTTCATGCATTGTTACTGGCTAGCATTCATGAACCCATATTACTCTACCCAATTAAACAAAGCATTCCTAGCATCTCAATTCTATTTGCTGACAAACGTTGCACAGTGTAAATTTCCATCTTTTCCTCTATGTTATCTGCCCTATGTGCAGACTGTACTTGAATCGATACATTTGCTACTGAGTTCCCACTGGAAGCCTGCCAAGTGGAAACCTCATTTGCCATGCGCATCTCTAACCCAATTTTTAACTTTGTAAACAGATGCACATGGTGAATGCTAAGCCAATCAAGACTGTTTCTTATCTAGAGGCACATGATGTTCTCTGGGCTAATCACAGCCTGTGCTTGTGTGGACCAATCAGAGTGGATTATTCTCGTACTGTAGCTGGCAAGCTGCCCCACTATTCAGAGCCTATGCTAAGCAGCACTTTCTCCTGGCGTTTCTTCTGTTAAAGCATCAATTTCCCCTTTACTACCAGTGTTCATATTTGGGCATATTGAATATTCTTGCCAAGTTTGGTCTAAGTCCATGATTGTTTGGGTCCACAGTGGTCTCTGGATGTAGGTGAACTACAACTCCAAAACTCAAGGTCAATACCCACCAAACCCTTCCAGTATTTTCTGTTGGTCACGAGAGTTCTGTGTCAATTCCATCATTGGTTGCATTCAGAGTGCTCTTTGATTGTAGGTGAACTATGAATCCTTGCAACTACAATTCCCAAAGGACAAAATCAATACCCCAGACACACACCCACACCCACCAACCCCACCAGTATTCTAATGTGGCCATATCGGGTTTTTGTGACAAATTTGGTCCAGTGAGTGAAAATACATCTGGCATATCAGATCTTTACATTACGATTCATAACAGTGGCAAAATTACAGTTATGAAGTAGTAACAAAATAATTTTATGGTTGGGGTCACCACAACAGGAGGAATTTTATTAAGGGGTCACCACATAAGGAAGATTGAGAACCACTGGATTAAAGCCAGGCCTGGGCAAACTTGAGCCCTCCAGGAGTTTTGGACTTCAACTCCCACAATTCCTAAGAGCCGGTAGGCTGCTAGGAATTGTGGGAGATGAAGTCCAAAACTCCTGGAGGGCCCAAGTTTGCCCAGGCCTGGTGTAGCTTTATACTTTTTTAAACTTTTGTTATACTTTCGTCTAACTAACAAACGTCCCATATCTTTCATGATTCTAATCAGCTATCGTCGTACGCTCTTTGGTAGAGATAAAATGGGGTATAAACATTACTATCATTATTAATAAGCATTGGGCCTAATGTGCAAGTGGCCCAGCTTACTTGTTCGAACGTATCTCCCCTTACGGTCTTCCGGGGAGGCCCTGCTCTTAATCCCACCTTCGGCGCAAATAAGTTTGGTGGGGATGGGGAAACAGGGCCTTCTCGGTGATGGCCCCTCACCTGTGGAATTCGCTCCCCAGTGACATTCGGTCAACTTCTTCCCTCCTTTCCTTTAGGAAAAAGTTAAAGATGTGGCTATGGGACCAGGAATTTGGTTAGATAACTGGGTAGCAGGTGGACAATAGAATGATGACAATGTTATGAAAACGGATTGTGGACTGGTGTTGGATTGCAGAACTCGGACTATTTGTATAGTTGTATTTTAATTGTATTTTAATTGGTTTTAATCTGATTAATGTGTCATTTATTGTGTAATTGCTGTTTTTATTGATTGTATATGTGGGCATCAAATCGCTGCCAGTTGTAAGCCGCCTTGAGTCCCCCTCCGGGAGTAGAGAAGGGCCGGGTATAAATATTTGAAATAAATAAATACGTGTGCTGTGTTATCTTCCTGTAATGTTTTATTTATTTAGTTATAGTATTTCTATTCCGCCCTTCTCATCCCACAGGGGACTCAGGGCGGATTACAATGTACATATACATGGCAAACATTTAATGCCATAGACTAGGGGTGCCCACACTTTTTCAGCATGCGAGCTACTTATAATAAAACCAAGTCAGAAAGATCTACCTACCTCCTCAAGTCTGGAGAGGGGGCGGGGCTTGGCGCGGCCTGGCACCGCCCCCCTCTGACTTTAGCACTCCCAGCAGCTGTGATGTCAGCAAGCCAGCCGGAGAGCCAATGGCAGCCTGAGCCCTGCTTTGGCCTCTCAGCCAATGGGGTGGAAGGGAGGCGGGCAACAGGGAGACAATGAAGAAATGTGTCGTTTACTGGATTAAAATGACCAATGTTTGCAAAATGGCCCCCAAGCCTAGCCAAAGCTATCGTTTGATTTTTGCATTAATGTCTTGGTCTAGGCCCTAGAGGCTACATTCTTTGTTTTTACATACCTGAGACATTGAGTCCATTGATGAAGCAGAGATTGGGATACGGCAAATCCCCGGTTACTCACAGATGGGGAGATGTCCTTTGTGTTGAGTGATTCAGTATGTCCATAGACTCCCATTATCCTGGATGGTCTAGCCGTTTGGTCCTCTGAGGTCCAGGAAGAGGGGGCCATTTACTTATTGTCCATGCAAATTGTTCTGGTTAAGTCCTCTCCGCCTTTTCAGTCAAGTTTGTTTCCAACTTTGTTAAAGAAATAGGCTGTGTGTGTGTGTGTGTGTCAATGGACTGTCACCTTGTCATGGTGAGAGGGCTTGTGTGTTCCAATGAACCTGCGGGCACAACGACTGAAGTCGTGCACTCCCAGGCGTGGCTGCAGGGGAGGTTCCAGACCAAGCACACTCTGAAGACGCAAATACCTTAATGGCGTAGCAGGCGGAAGATAACATCCTACATGTTACAATGGCTGTGAAGGCAGAAGAAGGCTCCAACAGATTGAGAAGCCACGGCCCTTGTGTTAACCATGCCACTGTGGGACCTCACTCTGTGAAGACTGTATGTTGGTCAATTGTGCACTGACCTCCGCACATTAAAAAAATCTCACGCACGGGCGCCTTCCAAAGAAAATAAAAATAAATCAACAAAAGTTCCATGGCAATCAGCGAGTGGCGACCGGGGCAGGACTGTGAAATCTGGAAGCCCCTAGTCACAGACTGGCACATGGGCGGTGGAAACAGTCTCAGTCGTTCTATCTCAAGGTCCGAGGCAGTTGAGTAGTTTGGCAGCTGTATCCATAACTGAGCAGCTCTTTTTAGGATCCACTCTGATCACCCCACACGGGGAATGAAAGGGGGAAGGAAGGAGAGAAGGAGGAAAGGAAGGAAGGAGGGAAGGAAAGAGGGAATGAAGGAAAAAAGCAGAGAAAGAAAGAAGGAAAGAAAGAGATAAAGAAGGAAGGAAGGAGAGAATGAGGGAGGGAAAGAAAAAGAGGGTATGCAGGAAAGAGGTAGAGAAGAAAGGAGAGGGAAGGAAGGAAAGAAGGAGAGAAAAAGGAGGGAAGGAGGAAAGGAAAGCAAGAGAGAAGGAAGGATGGAACCAAAGAGCAAAGGTAGGAAAGAGGTAGAGAAGGAAGAAAGGAGGGAAAGCAGAAGGGAAAGAAAAGGTGGAAGGAAGGAAGGAGAGAAAGAGGAAGGGAAGGTTGGCCACAGCAACACGTGGCAGGTACAGCTAGGGATACTATAAATAGGTGAAATAAATGCAGTTTAGTTTAGATTGCTTCTGAATTGTGTGGCAAGCAGTTAATTATAATAATGCAATGAGTATTTTTAAAATTACTGGTAATTCATGCTCCTGACAAAAATAGAACTGGACAGTACTTTAAAAAATCAATCTCAACGGAGTGATGGGTCTTTATTATTTTGCCCATGTAAACATGTTCTCTGCCATTTTTAATATGATTTTTTAAAAAGAACATACAGGCTGAAAAACATTATATTCAGAAGAAATTAAAAGCAGTGGACATCTGGAGACCAGCACTTGTCCTTGTATATCCCCTAAAACTGCTTTAATGGACGGAGAGGTAACTTGTCTGGCAAATGGTAGATGAAGTGATTGAAAATTAATAGAACAGGAATGGGTTGAGTAATGAATCTGGATGAAGTTAATTTAAGGGTTGATCTTCCTATTAATTTGGGAAAATTAATTAATTTTTTAGAAGGAGAAAATTGGCTTGCCTTCTGTGAAATATGTATTCTGTCGGAGCGCTGTTCAAAGGCAAAGGTTTCTATTTGGGGACTCAGGCTTCCATTTTTTTCTCCACTTGAAGGCTCATCCAGTCTACGTGCAGCTGAAATTTAAAGGGCCTTAAGAAAGAGAGAATTTACCTGTCAACATTTGCACCTGAGCAGTAAACTAGACCGAAACATCACAGTTTACTTGTGTTTACCACAGTACAACCTGAATATCCACAGGAGATACGTGTGTTGGGCTTCACTTGTACATGAAACTGCTCATAATAGCAAACCCCATTGAAGTGAAACAGTTCTGGCCTGAGATCAGTGTATTTTTAAATCTGCATTAAAACATACAAAAATAACCATGTGCAAATGTTAAGCAAACTCATGTTTTCTGTTATCCTTTTCCTACTGCAGACATACGGTAGAGACTCACTTATCCGACCTTTTCTCATCCGACATTCTGTCTTATCCAACGCTCTTATCCTACGCTCCCCTTTTCCTCAGCATTTCCCCTTGAATTAAAGGAGTGCTCACCAACTCTTTCTATTCCCAATAAGTGAAAAAGGCAAGACAAGGAGGAGGAGGGAGGAAAGGGAGGAAAGAAGCAGGACCGGAAGCAGAAGCATCCTCCTTCCTTCTGTGATTTCCACGCACCTCTTCCGCATCCGGGCACTTCCTGCTGGGCCACACCAGCCCCAAGGCATTGCCTTGCCTTAACCCTTTGAGTCCCTGCTGTTAGTAGTCCAGGTGTCTAGCACCATGTCAGATGGGTAACAGTAGAAGACTCGTATTATCCAACATTTTCGTTTATCTGACGTTCTACCAGCCTGTTTATGTCGAATAAGAGAGACTCTACTGTACTTCCTGTTTGTTTTTATTTCTGCCTTGTTGGACATTCTTAACTAAGAATACTGTATGTTTCCTTGTTTAATACATAGTGTAAGTCACAGTCCTGGACTGAGGGTATAAATGGAGAGATGTATAAATGAGAGAGCCATTTTCAAAGGGAACCATTGAAGACCAGAGAAATGTATTCCAATGGTGCTGAAGTACAGTACAGTCTCGCTTATCCAACATAAACGGGCCGGCAGAACATTGGATAAGCGAAAATATTGGCTAATGAGGGATTAGGAAATTACGTCAAATTATGTTATTTTACAAATTAAGCACCAAAACATCATGTTTTACAACAAATTGACAGAAAAAGCTGTTCAATACATAGTAACGTTATGTAGTAATTACTGTATTTACGAATTTAGAACCAAAACATTTCAATGTATTGAAACAGCAGTGGATCCAAGTGGGAGGCAGACTGTACTGAATAATACAAAACACTGGATGAGCGAAGGTTGGATAAGTAAGACTCTACTGTATTTAGGAAATTAGCACCAAATCATCGTAATGTATTGAAACAGCAGTGGATCTGGGCAGGAGGCGGACTGCGTTGGATAATACAGAACGTTAGATGAGCAAAGGTTGGGTAAGCGAGACTCTACTGTATTTACGAATTTAGCACCAAAACATTGCAATGTATTGAAACAGCAGTGGATCCGGGCTGGAGGCAGACTGCACTGAATAATACAGAACGTTAGATGAGCAAAGGTTGGGTAAGCAAGACTCTACTGTATTTACGAATTTAGCACCAAAACATTGCAATGTATTGAAACAGCAGTGGATCCAGGCGGGAGGCAGACTGCGTTGGATAATACAAAACGTTGGATGATCAAAGGTTGGATAAGCAAGAGTCTGCTGTATTTATGAATTTAGCACCAAATCATCGTAATGTATTGAAACAGCAGTGGATCTGGGCAGGAGGCGGACTGCGTTGGATAATACAGAACGTTAGATGAGCAAAGGTTGGGTAAGCGAGACTCTACTGTATTTACGAATTTAGCACCAAAACATTGCAATGTATTGAAACAGCAGTGGATCCGGGCTGGAGGCAGACTGCACTGAATAATACAGAACGTTAGATGAGCAAAGGTTGGGTAAGCGAGACTCTACTGTATTTACGAATTTAGCACCAAAACATTGCAATGTATTGAAACAGCAGTGGATCCAGGCGGGAGGCAGACTGCGTTGGATAATACAAAACGTTGGATGATCAAAGGTTGGATAAGCAAGAGTCTGCTGTATTTATGAATTTAGCACCAAAACATTGCAATGTATAGAAACAGCAGTGGATCCGGGCAAGAGGCAGACTATGTTGGATAATACAGAATGTTGGATGAGCAAAGATTGTTTAAGCGAGACTCTACTGTAGAGTTAATTATTTTACTCACTAAATTTTAAGGAACTTCAAAGCATAAAACATCAGAGAATTCCCTTTCACCCAGATGATCAGACTCCAGGTGCATGAGTATGCAGGAGTAGGAATAATGTTTTGGAACAGCATCATAAACCCAAGATTTATAGTTTTTCTTCCTCTTCCTTACACTCCAGTTGAACAGTTCATCCACACTATAGAATTAATGCATTTTGACACCACTCTGACTGCCATGGCTCAATGCTATGGAATCCTGGGATTTGTAGGTTTACAAGGTCTTTAGAGAGTCTTTAGCCTTTTCCACCAAAGAGTGCTGGTGCCTTATATAACTCAGGATTCCATAGCATTGAGCCATGGTAGTTAAAGTGGTGTCAAACTGAATTAATTGTACAGTGTTTCAATGCACACTAAGAAAGCAAACAAAACCTACTCCTCCAATTATATAAGGATTCCAGTTTCTCCTTCTGACACATACGTACATGCTCTCCCTTCTAAGCAATTAGTTAAAACCCTTCCTCCAAGACAAAATTCCCGTTCTTTCATGCCTCTTTTACATATTATATTAATCAAGTGCACAGTGGAAACTGAATTGTGAAACTTTTATTTATTTTTTTAGGTCTGCAGACACATACATCTGAAATGTTCTAAACGGGCAACACAAATGGCAATGATCTATACACAGAATTCCGTGCTCAGGCTTGAGCTCTGCTATACTCAAAATGTGAACAGCATTTCCATTAAACACTTCACAATATGAGCAAGTGAATTTTGATTAATCGTATCCAGTTGCAAAATATTGTGCAGAGTGTTGGCAAAATGTTGCCAAGTTTAGAGTCTGATGCCGACAAGTCCATCTTTAATTTTCAACAGCAATAATAAATATAAGGTTTTTCACACTTACTCGTCATTGAAAATCAATTCATATCTGAGTCAGGTCTTGTGGGATCTAGCCTTTGCTGGGGTAAGATCAACCATGAGATATCCCAGTCTCAGTTTGAAAGCATCCATAGCAATCTCTGTGTGTTAATTTATAAATTATGCAAAGTTTCTGATTTTTTTTGCATGTAGCTTTCCACACTTAAATCAAAGGCATGCAAATGCACTTTCCCTTTTTGTTCTTTGCAAAGAGTATAGGGCTTGAATCCATTAATAATAAAATAAACAAGTACGTTTACATGCGGAAAACAAATCTGCTGCGTGATGAATAGATTGCATTCTCTGTGTAATGTATTGTGATGCTTAGAGTAGATAACCATGTGAATCATGCAACGGCCCCATCAGCTCTATTACTATATTTATAGTAGATCAATAGATTAACAGGAACAAAACCAAACTGCAACTCTCAAGGATTCTTTGGCAGGGAAAGTTAAAAAGTTTATAAAACTACAACCCCTGTGATTCCATAACATTGAGCCATGGCAGTTGAAGTGGTACCAAACTGTATTATTTCTACAGTGTAGATGCACTCTCTTGCTGGATCTACACTGCCATATAATCCAGCATCTGATCCCAGATTATCTGCTTTGAACTGGATTATATGAGACTACTCTGGGATCAGATACAGGATTATGTATCACTGTAGTAGGGCCTGTTATTAAAAGATAATAATAATAATTATCTTTATTTATACACCTCCATCATCTCCCCAAAGGGGACTTGGGGTGGCTAACGTGAGGCCAAGCCCAAAAATACAATACAGCAAAATAAAATACAAAATAACAAAAAATTACATCACTATAAAATACAAGTAACAAGATAAAGTAAACAGTGCAAAATAACATAATGAAAAGTCAAACACAAATGGGCGGGTCAAATGCACAAGATAAAATGATAAAACCCTGAATGAGATAGGAGTGGAAAAAGTGTATTTGTGAGGGAGGAGCCCAAAAAGGACGAACAGTGGGGTTAGGCTTTCATTAAGGACAGGTGAAAGTGCATCATGTAGATGGAACAGATCGAAATGGGATATATGGTCACTCCCCAAAGGCACATCGGAAGAGCCAAGTTTTTAGATCTTTCTTAAAGGCTGAGGTCTTGCAGAGACATGGCTGAGGCTGCTGTGAATCAAGACTCTTCTTGTACAAGCATTATTGTCTTTTCCAATGAGTCAGGTCATCTCATGATATTTCCAAAGTATGATGTCAGTTTAGTTTAATTCAAAAAGCACCGGATAGTTTGGTGGCAAATCAACGTTTCCCTGTCCAAGGACACTTCAGGCTCATTTCAGTGATGGAGTTGCACGGAGCCCATCACATGATGTTGATCTACTTCCAGCCATCTTGTTTTTCCATCCATCATTGAAATGAGCCTGAAGGAAGGAGTTCCCATCACAGGTGAGTAATCGTCTTTTGAGCTGCTACTGTGATTTGATCCACTTTTTAAAGCTGAAAGCAGGTGGGGTGGGAAGTATGCTTCCTTGTCCCATTTATTTCTTTGCTGCAAAGCGAGAAAGAGTGCCTACAGTCAGAGAGCAATGGAGAGCAGTGTTTGGCTGGAGAAGCAAAGGAGACAAGGAAAAAAGAGAGAGTGGGGAAAAGGACGGAGGACTTGACAAGCCTTCCCCAGTGTGATGAATGTGAAGGGGAAGGGGTCAAGAAAATAGTGTGATGGGAAGGAGTAAAAATTTCACGGAGCGATTCGCAATCAAAAAGCATTATTGCTAGCGCTGTAGGGACAGACCCCCACGCTGTAAGTCCATGTGATGAGGTCCTTAGAGAGCATCAGTGACCAATCTCTTCAGAATAAATTCTGTGGGACAGCTGCCAAAAAATTGGAATCACATAACAGGATAAATATTACAACATAAAATTCCAGGTGTTTAGCTGTCAGCTGTTACCAACAGTTGCGAAACAACCAACCTGTACTGTTTTGTGAACTCTAGTTGGCTGTTATGAAATATTGTGGATGTTCATTTAGATTTAATGTTATTATATAATTTTGTTTGACTACATGTAGTTTAATTTATTGATGTAGGGTTTAATTTACTGCTGTTAGGCTTTAATTTGATGTTAGGTTTTAATGTTATTTTCATATGTGGGGTTTCTCTGGGATTTTCTGTCAGTATTTGTATGTTGTATGAAGGCATTGAATGTTTGCCATTGTTATGTTGGAATCCTTGTCAATGGAAGGCAATGTGCACTGGGACGGCGAGCTTTTAACATTTACACCTACAAATATCATGCAAATCTTGGTTTTCTTTTGTTCTATTTTTCAGGTGACTAATTTCCTCTCCTTTAGTAAAACGGAGGCCAACTCCATGATGGTGAAAAAGACAGACTCCTTTCTAAAGGGAATATGTGTGTGTTAAAGGGAATATGCAATGCAGAAACATATGAGAAGCTTGGCCTGTCATTGAATATCGAGAAAACCAAAGTGCTGTTCCAGCAGTCACCAGCCACTCCCTCTCTAATGCCAGTAATACAGCTCAGGATGGTGATCTGCGAGGGCTGGTAGCCCTGGCATGGCAGGTACTGGCATAGCCTCACCAGGAACTGGGCCTCATGTAGGTTCTGGTGGCTCTTCCCTTCCTGCAATGCCTGCTCCGGGACGTTGTGCTACACGAAGAAGAGGTTAGAGGAGACTCCCTTGATGTTTTCATACTCGAGGACGGACGGGTGTAACATTGTTGATAATTTCCGCTACCTTGGCAGTCACCTCTCCACAAAAGTCAACATTGACAATGAAATTCAACACCGCCTGAGCTCTGCGAGTGCAGCATTTTTCTGAATGAAGCAGAGAGTGTTTGTAGACCAGGACATCCATAGGCAGACCAAGGTGCTTGTTTATAAAGTTATTGTCCTCCCAACCCTGCTATATGCCTGCGAGATGTGGACTGTCTATAGATGTCACATGCAACTCCTAGAACGATTCCATTGGCGCTGCCTCCGGAAAATCCTGCAAATCTCTTGGGAAGACAAGTGGACAAATGTCAGTGTGCTGGAAGAAGCAAAGACCACCAGCCTCTGTCATCAACTCCGCTGGACCGGCCACGTTGTCCAAATGCCCAACCAGTCTCCCATAGCAGATGCTCTACTCCAAATTCAAGAATGGAAAACAGAATGTTGGTGGGCAAGAAAAGAGATGTAAAGATGGGCTCAAAGCCAACTGGGAAGCCCTGGCCCTTGAGCACTCTAGCTGGAGGTCAGCTGTGACCAGCAGTGCTGTAGAATTTTAAGAAGCACAAATGGTGGGCGAATGAGAGAAACATGCCAAAAGGAAGGTGCATCAAGCCAACCCTGACCGAGACCACCTTCCACTTGGAAACCAATGCCCTCACTGCGGGAAAAGATGCAGCCACCTACGGACGCACCAGAACGCTGGACTTGGAAGACTATCCTACTTGATCAACGAAGGATCGCCTAAGTAAGTAAGTAAGTGTTCTTTTTCTTCACGATTTGAGCTCATGAAGGAAAAGTTACAGTCTCCTCCTGGGTTGTTATAGTTGCTGTAAAATTGGTATTTAAATTGTGCCTTTGGCATGTCAGGGAAGAGGAAATATAAAAATTAAAATCCGTTAGATAAAATCTGCTGCCATTTTCAGGTAATATCATAAAAAGGAGGAAAAAATACATCCTAAGAAAAAATAGGAGTCTTGGGCCATTGATGTTGCACTAAAAGGAGAATGAGTGGGGAGAATCTCCCCTTTTAGCTTTGGTATCCCTTTCTGTCATTTTTGTGGAGCTCTACGTTATTAAAGTGCTCTCTGTTCATGAGGTTTAGAGATAGACATCTATCAGCATGACTATTAGGCAACTCAATTTTTATATCAGGGATAAATATATATATATATTTGCTTGCTCTCCACTCTTCCTTCTAAAAGGACAATATATTCATCTTCCACACTTCACTTTAAAAATCACAATTTTAGCCCCACTTCCTATATTTATGGAGAACACCTAAACTACAACTTGGGAGGCTGAGATCTTATATTAGTGACGGCACATGGCTCATTGCCTTTTCTCCCCCTGAGACAGAAGAACTTCAAGCACAAAAGGCAGAGGAACAACTTGATTTACTAACCATGTTATGAAGACCCAGGGCCCTTCTACACTGTCATATAATCCAGTTCAAAGCAGATAATCTGGATTTTATATGGTAGTGTAGAAGGGGCCCCAAACTTCCAGAACCAGAAGTGGCTATTGTCACCGGGACAATGAAGAAGATACCAATATGGATCAAAACAGCTGCCTCTCTTCTGGATCTCTTAAATATGAAGACACTTATAATAAGCACCTGCATGTTAATATTTGCTACTGTTCCAGAAAATAGCTCATTTAAGCTATTAATATGCATGCTGAGATCTTTGCAGCTGCATTAGTTCATTGGTGCATCTATACTGTAGAATTAATGCTGTTTGACACCATTTAAACTGCCATTGGCTCAATGCTATGGGATCCTGGGAGTTGCAGTTTGGTAAGGAACCAGCAGTCCTTGGCACTACAATGCCCATTATTCCATAGCATTGAATCATGGCAGCTTAAATGGTGTTAAACTGCATTAAATCCACAGGGACATCCCCGGAGTCTGCACATGGCTCTACTTTGCTCATCCTTGTACTACAGGTTGGATTTAGATCCATCAACATCTTGTGCTCTATTATCTCTGGCATTATTTCACGAACGAAGATTCTTAGGAAGGACTCATCCCACGCTTTTTACAAGCGCGTTGATGACTAAAAAGGCCAATCTGAGATAGGCAAGTCCGGTTGCGGTTCTTTCTGCATTGTCGTTTCTCTTCGAGACCCGTTCGGCATGCCTTCTCGAAAGAGGCCGCAGCATTGTGGATTATGCGTCTCCATGCCTCCCGATGTGAGGCCAGGGTGGACCATTTTTTGTGATCAATCTGGCCTAGTCTGAGATGTTGTTTCAAGGAGTCCTTATATCTCTTTTTGGGGGTGCCTCTTTTGCGCTGACTCGTGGCAAGTTCACCATAGAGTAGTATCTTAGGGAGGCGGTGGTCCTCCATCCTAGAGATGTGCCCTGCCCAGCGCAGCTGTGTTCTCAATAGCATGGCCTCAATGCTGGTGATCCCTGCTTCCTCAAGGACAGCAACATTAGTCACAAAGACAATTCAGTGTACATTTAGGATTGTGCGAAGACAGTGCTGATGAAATCGTTCGAGGAGTTGTAGGTGTTGGCAATAGGTGACCCACGTTTCAGACCCATATAGGAGAATATTCCAGTATACACAAATGCCCCAAAATAAACTTAACTGAGGACCAGGTCTGCTAGAGGTAGACTTCTCTTTCTTTCTGTATGAAGGGACATCAGATAGGGTTTCTCTGTTTTTCCTGTTTGTGTAATTCTCTCCCATGGGAAGCCCAAGTGGTATCAACATTGGATTCCTATTGTCACCAAGCTGAATTCCAGATTTTTATTAAAACCTATTGGGGTCTAATAATTTTTCTGAATGCACTGTAATCTATACATGGACAGAATTTACAAGTTGAGCATTCCTTATCTGTATATTTGTTATTATTTAATTCTTGTTAATCAGTGGTTACTTTTGATGTATATGTGGTCTGTTTTAGGTTAGTGTGGGGTAGATTATTTTGTCTCGGTCTAGTTTTTATGGCATTGAATATTTGCCGATATTTGTTGTGAACCACTCTGAGTCCTGTCGGGGAGATAGGGTGGGATATAAATAAAGTTGGACAAAAGTTTGTGTAAATAGTATCAAATATTCTTATTGAACAAGTTGGCTTGCATGCCCAAACACAGTCATATACACAATACAAAAGGTCAACACATTAAAGTCCAAATGGACACAATAGAGTACATAAATGTCCGCTGAATCACAGTACCTTTAGGAGAACTGTACAGGAGTTCTCCTAAAGGTACTGTGATTCAGCGGACATTATGTACTCTATTGTGTCCATTTGGACTTTAATGTGTTGACCTTTTGTATTGTGTATATGACTGTGTTTGGGCATGCAAGCCAACTTGTTCAATAAGAATATTTGATACTATTTACACAAACTTTTGTCCCACTTTGTGGATACTTGTTACATTTCCACAGTTCACTTGTTGTTATTTGTTGCATATAAATAAAGTTGTCTTCTTCCTACTTGTCCTCCTCCTCCTCCCCTGCTCCCTCTCCTCCTTCTCCTCCAAAATACCAAAATCTGTAATATTCTAAAGTCCATAATTGTCTATATTGGTGGATAAGACAGCCTAGCTTTCATTTTACCTCGGCAGTATAAGAAATGAAAACCGAGCTCTAGCAACCAGTGGTTACATAGCTTTCCTTTTACCTTAGCAGCAGAAGAAATAATAACCAATCACAGTACCTTAGCAGTATAAGAAAAACCAAGTAATTGCAGAGCAGCTGTCATTTCACCTCAGCAGTACAGGAAATGAAAGCTGTGATTGGTTGCTATTGGCATACCACTCATACTGACTGATATGGCGTTCAAGTACTAACCACTTCAATTTTCAATATGCCTTAGCTATGACTATCAATAAGGGGCAGGGGGAAAGTGTGCGTTTGAATTTAGAAAACAATTGTTTTTTCTCAGGGACACTTATACCCCACATACTCCAGAGTCAGTAAACCATCAGATCTTTATGTTTATGCAGAAAACGGAGAACCCAAAAATGTAGTCTATCCACTAGCTTTACAATAAAAAAAAAATTTATGTTAAAAAAACCTTCTTTCCTTTCCTTTCATTCCATTCCACATAGACACGACAACACAAGGCAGGGTATTGAATTGAATGATGTGTTTTCTTGGTGAATCTATGTTTGCAATAATACTTTTATTTACGATCTCATTCATTTCATTTCAGACTGAGCCACAGAGAAGTGTGGTCAGATTTAGCTAGTAACATATAACTATCAATTAAATCATAAAAATAACAACATTTGGACATTAAAACGTAGAGTTAAAACATATTTTTATAAAGATTAAAATCATAGTGCAGGTTGTTCCAAATATAAAATATTAATTGCACATAATCCCTGATCGTATTGCTTACTGCCCAAAGGCTTGGTCCCATAGCCAAATTTTTACTTTTTTATGACATCCAGGAGGGAGTGTGCTGATCTAACTTCATTGGGGAGAGAGTTCCATTGTCGAGGAGTCACCACCGAGAAGACCCAGTCTCTTGTCCCCACCAGTTGCACCTGCGAGGAAGGTGGGACTGAGAACAGGGCCTCCCCGGATGATCTTATCCTCCGAGATGGTTCATAGAGGGAGAAACGTTCTGACAGGTAAGATGGGTTTTATAGGCTAAAGCCAGCATTTTGAATTGTGCTCAGTAGCAGACTGGCAGCCAGTGGAGCTGGCGTATATGTAACATAAATGAATGTGTGTTTAGACTTGGGTGCTATCTCCAAGATATCTCAATATGTAACTGTATAAGGTAAAGGTTTCCCCTGACATTTAGTCTAATCAGGTCTGACTAGACTTAATGTTTCATCTCCATTTCTAAGCCAAAGAGCCAACGTTGTCCATATACGCCTCCGAGGTCATGCAGCTGGCATGACTGTGTGGATCGCCATTACCTTCCCGCCAAGGCAGTACCTATTGATCTACTCACATGTTTTTGAACTGCTAGGATGGCAGAAGCTGGGCCTAACAGTGTGAGCTTACCCCATTCCCTGGATTCAGACCACCAGCCTTCCACTCAGCGAGTTCAGCAGCTCAGCGGTTTAACCCACTGTTCCACTATGCAAATATGGGTAATACAAATAATAATAACAACAAAAGTAATTTATTTGTTTGTTTGTTTATTTATTTAAAACATTTATATTCCATCCTTTTCACCCCAAAAGGGACTCAGGGTGGAGCACAGCATATATACAGCAAACATTCAGTGCCAGAACATGATATCATTAGATGCATACATAAACATTGAAAACATTTGTCTCAATATTGAAATACACCATTTAAAAACTGTCTTGATCATCTGCCTCTAATCTAATTGGCCTGGTAAGGTATCGCTGCTTTATTGCACTGTCCCGAAAGCTTGGTCCCACAGCCAAGTTTTTAGCATCTTTCTAAAGGACAGGAGGGAGGGGGCCAATCTGATTTCACCAGGAAGGGAGTTCCATAACCGGGGGGCAATCACCAAGAAGTCTGTGTCTCTCGTCCCTACCAATCGCACCTGTGACAATGGCAAGACAGAGAGCAGGGCCTCCTCGGAGGATCTTAATCTCCACAATGGTTCTAGGGGGAAATGTGTTCAGACAGGTCAATTGGGCCAGGGTTGTTTAGGGCTTTATTGACCAAAGCCAGCACTTTGAATTGTGCCCGGTAGCCAACTTGCATCCAGTGGAGCTGGCATTAACATGGGAGTTGGGTGCTCCCTGTATGCCGCCTCATTTATTATCCTGGCCACCTCTCGTTGGACTATTTGAAGCTTCTGTGCAGTCTTCAAAGCCAACCCCACGTAAAGTGTGTTGCAGTAGTCTATCCTGGATGTAATGAGAGCATCTGGCTTTCCAAGGCGTGGGAACACTTCAGATCTTAAATATTTTAGGTAAAGGATAATCAACTTTGTATATTGTTAAATTGTTCCATTCTTCTTATAAACTGATTAAAATATTTATATCATAATTTTATACCATAGGATCCCAAGGTGGCATCTAATAAAATCAGTTCTATTTATGAAATGTAGAAGTTAAAAATAATTTAAATTTTGCTCTGAGATCTTATAATATAGGGCAGGGTATAAATATTGTAATAAATGAATAGTATTCTGGTTTATACGCTTTAGCCTTTTATCCCTCTATGAAATGACAAGGTATCTGTATCAACTCTGGGGATTTATTCATTCAGTTTGCCACTGGGCTGTGCTATTACTCTATGCTTTCGGTGCGTTTGTTTCTCAGAGAAACTATTCACAATATATAATTCAGCAGAACGAGTGTGTCTAGTGCGAGGCATAAGCTGTACGTTGTCACAGGAAACTGTTGAATAATGAATGCCAAGGTAAGCATAGCAATTTCAGCTCCCTGGCAACATTATACCCACAAAGCTTGAAAACTGTGTCTGTCCCTAAAGGTACTGGGCCAAGATGCTGCCTATACAATCCACCAAAGGAAGTTTACTGAAGATGCCAACTTGCAGTTTTACTTTTGTTTTCAACATAACGCCCCTAGAGAAACCCATTTAACCTTACTGAATGAAGCCAGCAATAAATCTCATAGCAGAAATCAATTCAACATATATTTAATAAGATACAGAGTAGTTATCTCTGTCCCTGTAGTTATCTAGAAACTTTGCCTACTCTGTCTGTTTTCTGTAGGATCAAATTATGCAGTCCATGTAAGAAAGAGACAGAAAGATCAGAGCTTGTACCTTTCACACTGCAGAATGATAACACTGCAATTCCATTGTAATTGCAGTAGCTTCCTCGCATCATGGAATTTGCAGTTTTAGGGAATTATGGCATTCTGAGCCAGAGAGCTCTGGGCAAACTACAATCCCAGGATTGTATAGTTAAAGTTGAATCATAGTACTATAAACAGTAGAGTGTGAAAGGACCTATGGGAGCTTTCTGTGGTCTCCTCCAGTCGAGCCAATAGTTCTGGTATTTATTTATTAATCGTGTCAGAAGCAAATTGAGAATACAGTTATAATGTATGAAAAACTACAAAGTTAAAACTTGGCATTATGCTAAATTTCCTTTGACCAGTAGCTGACCACTTCGAGTTCCTCTGGTGTGGCGGTAAGAAGGTCCTCCATTGTGCATGTGGCGGGGCTCAGACTGCATTGTAGTAAGTGGTCTGTGGTTTGCTCTTCTCCACACTAGCATGTGGTGGACTCCACTTTGTAGTTCCACTTCTTAAGGTTGGCTCTGCATCTGGTGGCAGCCTCTTCAGTGCCTTCCAAGTCACCCGGCCTTCTGTGTGCCCAGGAGGGAGTTTCTCATCCTGTTTCAGCCACTGATTGAGGTTCCAGGTTTTAGCCTGCCACTTTTGGACTCTCACTTGCTAAGGTGTTCCTGCGAGCATCTCTGTAGATGCTAGGAAGCTGTTTCTTTATTTCAGTCATTGGTGTGCTGGCTGATAACCAAACAGAGGATGGGCCAGAAATGTCATTGCCTTGGTCCTTTCATTGCTGGCTGCTACTTCCTGGCGGATATCAAGTGGTGCAATACTGGCTAAACAGTAGAATTTCTCCAGCAGTGTTAGGCAAAGACATCCTGTGATAATGCGGTAGGTCTCATTAATAGTTCTGGTAAATGATGACTATTCCATTCTTTGGATATTACATCTTGTAACTTTGGATATTACATCTTGGTCTGAATAGCGCGGACGTCGGCGGGCAACACGTTCCAGTACTTTGAAACACGTGCCCGCCGACGTCTGCGCTATTCAGACCCTCCTTCCATTCCGGAAAGCCTGCAAGACTTTGCTGTTCCAGCAGGCTTTCGGAGTCGGATGAAATGCAGTCTCTCTTTGTGTATCGCTAGCCAGCACTATGCTCTGCTACCGCAGAGTTTCTTTAATGTGCTGCTTTTGTGATATTTTAATAGGTTGTTTTAATCGTTGGTTTTAACTTTTAGCTGTGTTGGTTGTTTTTATTATCATGTTGTAAGCCGCCCCGAGCCATTGGGAGGGGCGGCGAACAAATGCAAATAAATAAAAATAAAATAAAATAACAGATGTTTTCTCTCCCACATTGAGTCATGCCCTCAAAATTCTGGTGTTTGGTCCACTTTCCCCCCGATTCAGGTGGAGTTAAGTGTATCGTGAGCCACATAGATTTTTAAAAATTAAAATTAGTTATACCGTGTTTCCCAGTAAGACACCCGATTGTAAGACGTATCGGGGTGTCTGGGGGTCGGCTTATATAAGCCATACCCGTATATAAGCCGTACCTCGTCCCGCCGCCGCGCGCAGCCGGAGGTGTGCCGCGGCACACCTGCGGCACACCTCCACGGCACACCTCTTCGCCAGGGCTCCAGGCAAGGGAGGAAAGGAGCCAGGGGCGGGAGGAAGCGGCGACGCGTCACTGTGACGCTGCGATCCTCACCACGCCCCTGGCTCCTTTCCCCCTCCCTTGCTTGAAAGAGAGGGAGAGGGAAAGGAGCCAGGGCGTGGTGAGGATCGCGTCACAGTGACGCGTCGCCGCTTCTCTCTCCCCCTGGCTCTCTTCCCCACCCTTGGAAGGGAGGAAGAGAGCCAGGGCGGGGAGAAGGACGACGCGTCACTGTGACGCGTCATCGCTCTCCCGCCCCTGGCTCTCTTCCCCACCCTTGGAAGGGAGGAGGAGAGAGAGCCAGGGGCGGGGAGAAGGGACGACGCGTCACTGTGACGCGTCATCGCTCTCCCGCCCTGGCTCTCTTCCTCCTCCCTCCCAAGGGTGGGGGAAGAGAGCCAGGGGCGGGACGAGTGGCGACGCGTCACTGTGACGCTGCGATCCTCACCACGCCCCTGGCTCCTTTCCCTCTCCCTTCTTTCCTCAAGCAGGGGGAGGGGAAAGGAGCCAGGGGCGTGGTGAGGATCGCAGCGTCACAGTGACGGGTCGCCGCTTCCTCCCGCCCTGGCTCCTTTCCCCCTCCCTTGCCTGGAGCCCTGGCGAAGAGGTGTGTGCGGAGGTGTGCCGCAGGTGTGCCGCGGCACACCTCCGGTTGCGGCGGCGTGGCGGCGGCGGCGGCGTGGGCGTGGCGACGGGCACGTCTTGGGTTATATAAGGCGTACCCGAAAGTAAGCCGTAGGGGACTTTTGGGGGGGAAAAGAAAGTAAGACGCTGTCTTACTTTCGGGGAAACACGGTATTTATAGTGCTAACACAATATACAGCAAGACTTGTGAAACCATGGAACTCATATCTGCAGTTTCACTTACCCACTCCTGGATTTTAAAAAAATTATCTGTAGATTTGTTTGTCTTCCAGGTAATCCAATGGTAGATTTCCTCAGGAAGTTAGCACAGAGTTGCATTAGAGGACCTAATAAAATACAAGAGAAGATACATCCCTAGGAGTCCATAGGCCCTCTAATGCAAATCTATGGCATACAGGGACCAAAAGGAAGGTCATTCAGCTGTATTCATTGTTTCACATAACTGCATTCTGGCTGGGAACATGTCTTTCAGTGATACAAGTCTTACCGTACTGCTTTCGCTTTATACCTATAATAGGAAATGTACAACATCAACAATAATGTTCAGTCTGGTAATCAGAAAAATAATGAGTAAAGGAGGATCAGAGGAAAACCTCAGTGACAAAGGTTATACCATCCATTCAACATGTTATCAATTAGTTCATCCAGAAGTACAGGAAGAACCAAGAAAATGGCAGTAGATGTGGAATTTCACTCTTGTCTTTATTGGTAAATCACAGGACAAGAAAGCAAAACCACTTTTTGCTCTGGGTATACAAATATATGGCTTTGGAATCATGAGAAATGGACTAGGACAGAAAGTACATCATAGGGATTTTTTAAATTAAAAACAAATCTGGATTACTACAGGTACAATTCCCTTTGGGCCTGTTGGGGTGAGCCCTGTATTTCCTACAGGGCTGTGCCCTATCAAGCTGGTCCTCAAACTCTGGTCCTCCATGTGTTTGGTAAGTTAGCTCCCAAAAGTCAATGGTCAGGAATTCTGGGAAGTGGAGTCCTCAACACCTGGAAGACTAAAGATTGAGAACTTCTACTTTATAATTTACAGGACCTAGAGAAGACCTAAAGATGCTCTTGGACACTTAATACCCATTGCTTCTTGCCAAGCAGGCTAATGGAGGAGCATGATGGGACTAGTTCATCCATATCAAGAGGGCTGAAAGTTCCACATCCCTGGTTTAGACTCTGCTGGTGTATCATATAGTTATCAGGTGAAAAGCTCTTGAGTGTATTATATAGTTAGGAAGGGGAAAATGTTGTATATAAGAGATAATTCCAGCAGGTGGAGCTTCTATGTCAAGAAACATCTACTGAGCTTCTCTCTTCTAAAAATGATCATGATTCTTGAAATTGGAGGGAAAGAAACTATGGATGCCATGCTGCTCCCATAATGTCTAAGAACTCGGTTTCTTGATAACTAGGCTCAAGCCTTCATTTTATATGTGGGTTCATTTGTGATCATTAAGCTTAATTCTTGTACTGTTCTTATGTCCAATAGGATGATTGTTTTTTTAAAAAAAGCTGAGCAGTGTACTTCACTGAAAATTATGTATTACTGGTAGACTCGTGTGTGGATCTGTTTTCCTTCAGTACCTTCAAGAGCATGTAACGGTAAGGGCCCTCCCGGTGCAAAAACCTGTGTCACAATGCCAAGGCTCTGCCGATGCGGAGGCAGAGGTGAACTAAAGAAACACCCAATTTGTATAAAACAGTTTAATTAAAAGAGTACTTACTTTCTGGCTGTTTTAATAGTGCAAAATATAAAACATAAAGATGGCACTCAGTCACACAATATAAAACAAAAACAGCAAACACTGTTTCAGGTTCAAGATAACTCCGGGGTCAAAAGGTCCAGTCCAGTGGTCAAATGCCGAGAGTTCAATAAACAAAGTCCAGGGATCAAGAGTCTATACTATAGTCAAAAACCAATCCAAAGATTCAAGGTTCCAGGATTCCAAAGGTTCAGGAGACCGGTCAGGATACCGAAAATCCACAAACCTTGGGGAAAACCAGCAGCATCTACTACCAAGATAAGACAAATACTTTTCTCCCAAAGCTAGCTCCTTATATTTGGAAATACCCAGCTGCAACCTATCTCTTCAATACCTCCACCCTTAATTGCTTTCACCCATGAACTCTTACTTACAGATTACTCAACCCTTTAGAACTAAGACTTACATTAACCCTTCCATCACCAACTGATTGGCCTACCACCACCTACCACCATAAACTGCAGAACATGATACATGACAACCTGCCCACAACTAAAACAAGTGGGCGCGGATCTCTGCTCCTCCTCTGCTTTTCAGAATCACAGTTCAATCTTTTTTATTAATCCCGGGAGAAAAATAAAACACCCATTCCTTGAAAACTATTACCAGTTACCTCATCTCTAGAGTAAAATGTAGATACAGCTGTAGTGCATGGCATAGTGCACGCCCAGGAGAGAAGGCAGCACCTCTCCTCTAGAGTAGACAGCTTTAAAGCCTTCTTAAAACTCACGCACCTTTCGGCAGTGCCTCTCCAGACTCCTCTAAAGTGAACAACTTTAAAGCCTCCTATCACCCTCCTGGGGCACTTGGAAACCTCCCTTGATAAACCACACGTTCAGCTGAGGTACAACAGGTTTATTTAGAATAAACTGGATAAACTGGATATAGGAAAGAGACTAGAAGTCAGCTAAGTGCCTTTCAATGGCACTAGAAGTTTAACAGCAGTGTTCAATGGTAGCAGCAGTGGAATATAGACCCGTAGCAATCCGGGCTCAAGCAGGATACAAAGGCAAAGTCTCTCCATGGCAATCAGGAACGAAGCAGCAAGCAAACGGAAGCCCAAGCGGGCCGAGTCCAAGCAGCCAGCGCACTGGCAGGTAGAAGCTTAGCAGGAAGGCCGTCGGGTCCATTCAGGAATCCATGGTAGTTGCGATGGTTGGCTCGAGATGAGTTGCCTGGCTCAGACCATACAGATATAGGGTCCAAACCCTTTGATCTGGTTCGACATAGATGCGTCGGACATCAGGATTCACACAATGGATTGCAGCTGTTGCTTAGTTAAAGCTCAGAGGCCTGGTATGCGAGCCAATTAGCGCCCACATCTGCGAAAAAGGAGTTTAGCCTATTGCTAGGCTCTACCGTCTCTGCTTATCACGGGGAGTGCAGCAGTGGCCTTGACTCTTTCAACCAAGCTGCAATGTACAGATTTCACTTGGGAAACACAGACAGGCTTGGATGAATTCTGAATACCAACATGGCTACAGTTTGGTTCAGGGGAAGTGAGGGTACCCAAGGCCTGAGGTGTGACACCTCCTTAAAGTGCACTTGCCTGCCTGCAGCACCTCTCCTCTAGAGTAGAAACATGTAACAAGTCTCCTTAAAGCGCACACACCTGTTTGCCACACCTCTCCAGTCTCCTCTAGAATAAACAGCTTTGAAGCCTCCTTAAGGCGGGTTTGCCTGTCTGCAGTGCCTCTCTAGTCTCCTCTAAACAGCTGTAGAGCCTCCTTCATGAAAGCGCGCCTGCCCGAACAACCTCTCCTAGAGTAAACAGCTTTAAAGTCTCCTTAAAGCACATTTGCCTGCTTGCAGTGCCTCTCCTCTGGAGCAGAAACTGCTTTAAATGCCTAAAATTATGGGGAGACTGGGAAGCCCCCCTCCCCATAATGGGCCAGATAGAAAACAATATTTCAGTACCCCAGAGCGAAAACAGATATCTACCCCCCTGAATTCAGGAGGCTCCCGAAAAATGAATCAGGGCCCCACCGAAATTTGGGACACTGAAACAGATTGCAGTTTACCCGAAATGCACAGTCCTGATTACTGATTGAGCAGCAGCCGTTATCTAGAATTTCAAAATACTGCAAAATCCAAAATACTGCAAAATTCAAAATGTGTGGCTGAGATAGTGACACCTTTGCTTTCCGATGGTTTAACGTACACAAAGTTCGTTACATCCACAAAATTGCCATCTTGCAATTTTAATCTATTGGGTTTTTGTTCTAATCATTGCAGCAGCAGAAGACAAGCTGGCTCCATCTTCAACATATATCCCTTCAAATGTTTAAAGGTGGCCAATGCGTTGTATCTCATTGCTCTCAAAACTAAACATACACTAAATCTTGCTGGTCTTTCTCTGGACATATTGCCAATGTCCTTTTTGAACTCTTGGGAGTCTTCATATCTATCTGTGAGAATAAATAAGGCAGAGCCTTATCCATAATCCTTAGGGGAGTATGGGTTGATAACCCCTTAGCAGGAATTCTGAAATCCAAAATACCCCAAAATCTGAAGTTGTCCACATGGGTGACTGAAATAGTGGCACCTTTATTTATGATGGTTTAATAGACACAGACTTTGATTCATGCACAAAATTAGTATATATGAAAAAAAATGATTGCCATGTTTAGTCTTGGATCTCACCTCCAAAATATCTCACCACTTAGATACAAAAACAAATCTGCATTTCAGACAAGGGATGCTTAAATAGTACCAATATTGGTAGGTTTGTATTTGTTTAAAACCCAAATATATCTGTAGCGATGCCACACATTCCATCCCTTTGTTTTTTAAATTTCTTCCTTCCTCCTCTTAGGTAAGTGAAATTATTTGATTCCAGAGTTGCTTTTTAAATTTTTTCCATGTAAGTTGGCTGCCTGCCAGTTTTTCAAACAGATACTACTTGATATATTAGAGGCTTTTAAATTAATTACTTGGATGTTTTTTAACAAGTGTATATGCACTATGATATTTGCATAAAGGCTCTTGCTATCAAAACAGCTTCAAAAGACAACATGCGAGAGCATGGATGTCATATGCTTCGTGAAACACCCCCAGAGCTGGTTCTGATACTCCCCCTGGAATTTATTCCATGTTGGAGAGAAAAAACACGGCATGGCAGGTAGCCAGAGCTTCGAAAATTACTATGTGAGATGATAGTTCTCAGCTTTCCCCAGCTAACATGGTATACATTCATTGCTAGATGGGGAATGTGGCACACCAGTCTCCACAAATGTTCTGGTGTCACCTGCCACCTTAAGCAACTTACAATCAGCCCTCCACACTTGTGGGTTTGACTTCTGCTGATTTCATTATTTACAAATTTGATTTAAAAAAACATGTTTTCCCAAAGTCCTCCAGTGTGACCCAAATAAAGTTGACCATAGAGCCATGTCAGAGGATATGGGATTTCATAGAAATAACACCTCTCTAGGTTAGTGATTCCCAACCTTTTTTTTGATCAGGGACCACTTTGACCAAAGACCCTTTCCAACATTAGTACCCAAAGTGTTACGAAACTGGTTTTGGTCAACTTTAGATCTGGTTTGGTTATTTGGAGTGCTGATTCAGAAAAATGCATTGGATAGACCACATCAGCTCTAGTTTCTGATACAGAACATATGCCATCCAGTAGTTGCCATCTGCTCACCCACAGAAAACCATATTTAATAATCTAGAGCGGATGTGGTCTATTCAAGGAGTCGGGGCTGGTCTGTGACAGGGAAGGAGTGGCAGGCGGTGTGAAAGGAGCAGAAATTAAATAAATAGGTAAATAAGAAGGAGGTTCGCGGACCAGATTTTCAACCACACGGCCCACTGGTGGTTCACAGCCCACAGGTTAAGAACCAGTGCTCTCTATGTCTCGTGTCGGAATCTAAGATCATCTGGGGAGGCCCTGCCCTCAGTACCGCCTTCTTCACAAATGCGTTTGGAGGGGACGCGAGACAGGGCCTTCGCCTGTAGAATACATTCCCCATGAAATTAGTTCAGCTCCATCCCTCCTCTCCTTCAGGAAGAAGCTCAAAACATGGTTTTGGGACCAGGCATTTGGACAGCAATAATTACAATGTTTTTAGATTTTACTATGGACTGGACTGGGGCCGCTGGTCATTGAGTCAAACTCAGACATGGCTATATGGTTAATAATGTTTTTAAATGGATTTTAACCTAATGATTTTATCTACTGTGTAATGTTGTATTGTAATGTGTCTTGTATGTTGCCGGCATCAAATTGTTGCTGTTGTAAGCCACCCTGAGTCGGGGTATAAATGCTTGAAATAAATAAATAAATAAATAAATAAATAAATAAATAAATAATACCTATAAATTCCTGGAGATGTGTTTTCTCTGGTTTAAAAAGTAGAATTTTTATATGTGCTTTTTCACTATCATTGGGATTCTATGCTCCTAAACTCAGTGAATGCGAAGGGCTGGTAGTGATTATACAGACTGTGCATTGTTTCCCCTAAATTCTGAAATCCAAAAACACTCCAAAATTATCCCTTTGGGTGGTCGAGATATTTGTGCTTTTGTTTTCTAATGGTTCAGTGTAGACAAACTTTGTTTCATACACAAACATATTACTATTTGTTAATTTTAATTGTTACCGTTTTTAATTCTGTATTTATGGTTTTTATATTGTATACTGTTTGGCATCGAATTGCTGCCTCTGTTAGCCACTCTGAGTCCCCCCTCAGGGGTTGAGAAGAGTGGGGTAGAAATACTGTAAATAAATAAATAAATATTGTGTATAAAATTACCTTCAGGCTATGCATATCACTTATATATGAAATATACATGAATGTTGTGTTTAGATTTCGACCCCATCCACAATTCATTATGGAAGCATGTCCTAAATTTCCCCCACACCAAAAAAAATCCCTTCACACTGAAATCCAAAATATTTTGGATATTTCACTTGTGTTAAATAAACAAGGCATGCTTATTAATAGCTATCCCATTAGTAGTACTGTGTCAGGTTTAATACTGTGTCAAGGAAAGGGTTTTGTGTCTAAGCACTGCACATTGAATGCATTAACCAGTTTGGTCCTGAGCCATGAAATGTGCAGAACCAATGAGCTAGCCAGATTTCTCAGTGCCTCTGACAGTAACAAGATGTGGTCTGACTTTTCACTTATGCTACAGTAATGAGAATATAGTTGTGTTTACACTGAGTTTTTTTGCCTTTGGGCTTTTAGCCTCTAGCACAACATTGCTATGCTTAGGAATCCAAATCTAAACATCTGTTTTCAATTAGTATATTTTAAAAAAACCATCATCATGAGTACTTCCAGCCATTTTTATAGTGTTTTGAATATTCATAACTGAACCCTCCAAAGCAAGCAGAGATGAATAGATGAGCTTTTGAAAAATATATTTCCCACATATAATGGCATTTATTCAGTAAACTGGCAAAATCAAGGTTTATTTTTTGGAATTATTCTTTGGAATATTTTCAAGCCATAGATGGTGAAATATGTGGATATTGTAATAATTGCAGCAGCAACATCTGAAAATAATATTCACTCAGAACTTAGAACTACACATTACTTACTCAAGCTCTGGGTAGTAGATGCTAATTATATCTTTCATACAGATATAATTTAGTACAAAGTACACCTGCTGCCACCATCTTATTTGTCCAGGCTGACACAAAATGTAGAGCAGGCATTGGCAGGAAGCTGTCATTGGCCGTAGACTTTGACCATCCCACTCCAATGGCAGCTGTGCCCATAGTCATGGAACCACGATTCCATAAGGAAGTTCTGACTACGATCTTCAGTTGTATGTGGAGTGTTTTGTCACTTCTAGGAGAGATGGAGAATGCTAGCCATGCCATTTTCTTCTAGGCATGCCATTTTCCGCTTTATGCCTCTTACACACTTATTCTGGTTAACCCTTCAGTCCAGAATCTGGAGATGTTTTAATAAGATGGGGGAGAGCATCACTTGATTTGCAGGCAGGAGACAGAGCTAATAGTCCTTGCAGTGAAAGCAAAAAGTACCGGGATAAGACTTGGAAGCCTTTGACAAGCAGATTTGGAATGGAAATTGCGGAGGCAGAATAAATGCAGCACACTAAGATGTCACTTCTTCACCTTAATGATAACATTTTCAAGCAAGGAACTGATGGCAACCACATCCTTATGCAAGCAGTCAAGCTCTCCCAAAACTGACAGCACTAAAGGGGTGGGAATTTCATTGACTCCATTTCATTTATTACTGGGTTCAGATTTTGCACAGGCATCATATTGGTATACTCAATCAGTGAAAAGTGGGTTCTGGTTGCCGATCTGGATGGTTTTATTCCGAGGGTCAAGGAACAAGATGAAATTGAACCTCAATGCTATCCAGAGATGGGCAGAGTTATTTTCCCCTAACTCTCTCCCAGATCCTACATCAGGTTTCCATAACATCAATATGCTAAGGAAGGCTAACACTACACAATTAAACCAAGACAACAGAATGTGCATGTGTATCTTTCCACAATGCACATTCATGTACACTGGGTATGCACATCCATGCTCAATGGTGCTGCCTATACAACATCACTTCTACAACCTTGAACCGAACGCTTCTGTTCCACAACAGACAAAAATAGCCAACACATATGTGCTTTTGCTGCACAATGTACTCATGCGTAAGACATTGTTGCAGATTGCTACTCTTTCTCTGGGTAAAGCAGCTCCTTTGTCATTTGGGCCAATAAAACTCTGTCGGAGATTCCATAAACAAAAGTAGCTGGCTTGTCAAGATATTCACAACCATTCTTTTGTCTTTGTCACAGACTGATTGAAGGACAAATCTTCTAGTTCTTCCCATATTTACTGTATTTCTAACCCGCCCTTCTCAACCCCCCCCCCCCCTGAGGGGGGGGGGCTCAGGGTGGCTTACAAGGTAGATACCGGCAACAATACACAATATAAAACATTAATCTCTCAGCATTACTTCATGAACGAAGATTCTTAGGAAGGACTCATCACACGCTTTTTACAAGCACGTTGATGACTAAAAAGGCCAATCTGAGATAGGCAAGTTCAGTTGCAGAAAGCACAGCAGAAAGTCTCCTTGGATGATGTTGTTTCCAAGTTGCAGTTCTTTCTGTGTTGTCGTTTCTCTTCGAGACCCATTCGGCGTGTCTTCTCAAAAAGAGGCCACAGCATTGTGGATAGTGCGTCTCCATGACTCCCAATGTGAGGCCAAGGTGGACCATTGTTGGTGATCAATCTGGCCGAGCCTGAGATGTTGTTTCAGGGAGTCCTTATATCTCTTTTTGGGGGCCCCTCTCTTTCGCTGACCCGTGGCCAGTTCACTATAGAGTAGTATCTTTTGGAGGCGGTGGTCATCCATCCTAGAGGCGTGCCCTGCCCTGCCCAGCGCAGCTGTGTTCTCAATAGCATGGCCTTAATGCTGGTGATCCCTGCTTGCTCAAGGACAGCAACATTCGTCACATAGTCGGTCCAGTGTATATTTAGGATTGTGCGAAGACAGTGCTGATGGAAGCATTTGAGGAGTCGTAGGTGTTGGCGATAGGTGACCCATGTTTCAGACCCATAGAGGAGAATAGACAGTACGATAGCTGTGTACACACTTATTTTGGTGCTTTGCCTCAGGTGCTTGTTGCTCCAGACTCTTTTGTGAAGCCTTCCAAATGCACTATATGCCTTTGCTAATCTGTGATCTATCTCTTTATCAATCTTGGTGTCTGAAGAGATGATGCTACCCAGGTAGGTGAACTGCTGAACACTAATACAACAAGATTAAAACATCAACATTAAAACATTAGCTATCCAGTTCTATCTATACAATGCACATTCAAATAATCAATCAATGGCTGGTTACTGTGCGATTGCCTGGTCCCACAACCACGATTTTACTTTCTTCCTGAAAGCTAGGAGGGATGGGGTTGAGCATATTTCGCTTGGAAGCGCATTCCACAGACAAGGGGCCACAGCCAAGAAGGCCCTCTCTCTCGTCCCCGCCAGCCTCAGTTGCTTTGCTGGCGGAAGCGAGAGCAGGGCCTCTCCGGATGATCTTAAGTTACAAGGTGGGGCGTAGCGGCACATGCGTTTGGACACGTAAGCTGGGCCAGAACCGTATAGAGCTTTAAACGTCAAAACCAGAACTTTGAATTGAATCTCTATTGTGCATTATCTCTAGACAGGCACATAATCATGGTTGCTCCAGTCATTTCCCTCCAGCCCCATTCTTGACAGATATATATACAGTTATTATATATATATATATATCTCCTATATATCATGTTAAGTATGTGTGTGTGTGTCTTTTCCCTAAGGGCCATGTGTGTGTTTTAAAATGTTGGTAGATGGAGGTGTGTCACAATTATCCACAGAAATTGACATTCAAAAATGAAAATCAAAATGGAAATTAGTAGTGTCAGTAGTGTTACAGGAACAGTCAAGGACCACACAACTCCCCTGTTGTGTTAGCTCCACTGGCTGCCAGTTTGCCCCAGTGTGCATTATCTCAATTGCTGGCTTTTCTCTTCATTGCTGGCACAACTCAGTTAACAAAAGTGCTGTCTACACAGATAAAGCCTTAAACAGTTCCGAACCAGGCTACCTGTCAGAACATATTGTCCCTTACAAACCAGCTTGTAGATTAAGATTTTCTGGGGAGGCCCTGCTCTCGATTCCACTGGCCTCACAAGCATAGCTGGTGGGGACAGGAGACAGGGCCTTCTCAATGGTGGCCCCTCGGTTGTGGGACTCCCTCTTGAGTGACATCAGAGCAGCTCCCTTCCTATTAGCCTTTAGGGAAAAAAGTCAAAACCTGGCTCTGTGAGCAGGACTTTGGAAACTAAGGCAGTGCAGTATGTTTGAATTGAAATCTTGTGCAATTGACCTTGGAACAGACTCTGACCATGAATTTGGATGGTGCGTTTTCGAAGTTTTTAACTTTTAAAATCTGTTTTAACTCTGTTTAATATGTTGTGAATGTTTTGGTGATTGTGTTGAGGCACGACATTGTGTCATTATAAGTATGGCAAATAAATAAATAAAGCCACCCAAACACTCAAAACCCCACCTGGGGTTCAATGCCATAGAACTCAGGTTGCAGGCACACATAAAATAACCCAGGTTTTTAAAAAAAATAGAGGCCAAAAGGTCTAATTTTAAAATAAAATTTTAAGTCCTCATGGGTGAAAAAAGAACTAGACTAAATTTGAATTCTCGAGAAATTCATGTTCTATGCCAACACTGGATGTGAGGTGAGTATGATGTGTTTCTGCTTGTGTGGACATTGGACAAATCCTAAGTAGATGTCCAAGAGGCGGAAATCCTATGAACAGAACAAGGGTAGGTGGCTATAGAATAGCAGTTCAACATATTTCAGCAAAACTGTCATTCAAAGCCAATACTATGCACATGTGAAATGAAATGACCAGGTCAGATAAGCCTTGCATAAGCAATGAAAGCCACTGTGAACTTTCTAGAGACCCAGAATCTATGCTATGCTGTCTGGAGGATTCTGGATGTTATAATCCACATAATTTCCCAAGCATTACAACGGATTGAAGAGAGTTGGGTTTCCAATGGGAAAAAAATAGACACTGAGTAGGAAAACAAGATAAGAAGAAAGACAGAGAGAAAAATCTGTTGGGTTTTGTGGCAAATTGATAGTCAAGGCAGATTTCCATACTTTTTAGTGAATTGTACTCAAGTCCTTTTTTGGAGACGGGCAGAAATGGAAAAGATGCTATTTCAAGCATGTAGCCTATTGATGAATAATTCTCTTCTTGCTAGAGGAAGAAACATGATTCCCAGAGGGATCTTTTTCTTTTCTCATTTATTCGGCTCTTTCATGGTCTGTGGAGAAAAGGAAGAGAAGACCGAGAAAACCTACAATGCCAAATGAATCCTGTTGAGAAAAAAAGTTGTTTTTAAACCTGAGAGGACTAAGCACAAATAAAGTATTCCCTGTGAGGGGAAATGTCAGTATATCCACATCTAGTAGATCAAAACCATGTCACAGATTATATCAAAGATGAAATCTTCTTGTGCACCAAGAAGGGGGTCGGGGAGGAAAAGCAACTCCTAAATCCCCCAACTAGACCTTGAACAAAGACAGACAATTCCCTTACACATCACGGGTGGATCAAGAATAAATCCAGATTTTTCAGGGTATCATCCCCATCCATCACATCCTGCAGATAGATTTGATGTTTATACAAGGAACTACCAAAGGAATCCTTAGAAAATAAAATGAAACAAGAGTTTTGGAAAGAGTCTAAAAAATATATTGTCAATACTATCTGGGGCCTTTGGGAATTGTAGTCCAAAAAGGAACTTTTACAAACTCAGAAAGGGAAGGAATAGATGCTGGAAAAGACAGGATATGGTATATCTGTGATGATGCTGTGCTATCTAAAAGAACAATTACTGTACTGAATATGCATTGCACACAGACCCAGTGATAGTCTGAACCAATGGTGGTGGTGGTGATGATGATGATGATGATAAAGACGATAGTAATTCTTACCTACCTCTCCTCATGGCTCAGGGAGGAGGTGCCACACAGAGACTATATTGAAACTGTAGCGCGAAAGGCCCTACTAGAGTAGACCTATTGAATCAATTGAAATTTCATAGGTGTCACCAGAAATTCCATGGATCTATATTAATCCTTAGTAATCGGGATATTGGCCATAGATATCCTCAAATACAATAGCCTTCCATTGAAATGTTCTGGAAACAGAACAACATCTAACTGTAATGAAAACTCAACTTGACTCAATAGAGTTTGGATTGTCCTATTCTTTGGAGTTGTGATGGAGTTCTCTCCTGTTGTTGCATGCCTCAAGTCATTTTCAAATTACGGTCATCCTAAAACGACCCTATCTCTGGGTTTTCTGGGGCTGAGAGTGTTTTATCCTCCCAAGTTCCACCAGTGGGTTTTCATGGTCAATGGGATAATTAAATCCTTGCTTAAAGAGTCAATGTTCAATCCACTACAACATGCTAGCTCCTTCTCCTAGCTTCTGGACACAGTATTCCAGATGTGGTCTGATCAAGGCAGAATAGAGGGGTAGCATGACTTCCCTGGATCTAAACCAGTGTTTCTCAAACTCTGCTCCTCCAGATGGGGAGATGTCTGGGATTTCTGGGAGCTGAAGTCAAAACACCTGGAAGAGTAGAGTTTGACACTAGACTCCTATTTATGCAGGCCAAAATCCCATTGGCTTTTTTTTGTTGCCACCGCATAACATTGTTGGCTCATGTTCAGCTTGCTGTCCACGAGGACTTGAAGATCTTTTCTACATGTACTGCTGTAGAATCAGTCATCCCCCATTCAGTATCTTTGCATTTCATTTTTTCTACCCGAGTATCTTGCATTTATCCCTGTTGAACTTCATTTTGTTAGTTTTGATCCATCTCTCTGATCTGTTAAGATTGTTTTGAATTCTGCTCCTGTTTTCTGAGATATTGGCTATCCCTCCCAATTTGGTCATCTGCAAACTTGATCATCATGCCTTCTAACCCTTTATCTAAGTCATGGCATGATTTGTTCAGCAGACGTTTGGTACGGCCTTCCTATTAGGCCAAGATAGTATGACTTACCCTAGGTCAACCAGTGGGTTGCACTGCCATGTCCAAGGGGCGATTTGAACCCGAGTCTCCAGAGTACTAGTCCGACACCACTATGTTAGCTGCTCCCTAAAACCTTCTGAAAAAAAAGCCCCCAAAGAAACATAGCTGGGCTTTGGACATCATGTCCTATTCTTTCTTCTTGAAATCACCTTGTTGAAAGTCATTTCCAGATCCTATTAGGGGTGTTTGCCCTTTTAGAAATAGGCCTTCAATCTCCTTTATATTTTCATTGAAAGGGTAAAAGGAAAACCTCTCTGGAACTCACAGTGGACTTCCTTTTTCAGGAGAAAGAAGGTATTGTTTTTCCTATTCTGTGTTTTTAAAATCTCCAGTTCATTTTCTAGCCAACAACAGAACTCTAAAGGTGAACTTGCAAAAGTGAAAAGGCATTTAAGTACGTTTTATTATTCTTATTCTGGCTCGTGCGACTTTCTTAAGGCTTGACAGCTCTGCTGTGTGTTTTTTTTAGCAACAACACAAATATGAGAAATGTCAGGCTTTGAGTAAGAATAGAGGAGTAGTATTGTTGTCTGTCCCACAGAAAAAATGACATGTACAGAAATAAGAAAAGTAATAAGTCAGCCGCAACTCTGTCATTATTATGTTTCACTGGTATATCAGCTTCATAACTGTCAGGCAATTGAATGACAATGCACTGTATCATTCTTTGTCTTTGCTTCTCTCAAAGATTCAATCATTTTAATTAGATAATTCCTATCATGGAGTTTTCTGCTTGGAGGCTGGAACAGGATATTGAAACAGTGGCCAGCTGCTGGCCATGATGAAAGGGAGACTTCGGGAGTCACATCTAAACCAGAACTTCTAGATGTGACACACCAAGGAGTTTTACATCACAAATTTACCAAATATGCATCTGAAAAGTAAGTTCCATCAACGAAAGCTTATGTTATCTACTTTGTTATCTTAGATTGGATCTACATTTGTTCTCTCTGGCTGGAACTGCATTATATGGCCAGTGTAGAACCATATAATGTAGTTTAACTGCATTGAATTGCATTACATGAATTATATGTCCGTGTAAGTCCAGTCTGTGTTCGTGTCTTTTTTTTTTCTCACGACAGTTGTGTGATTATAAATAATGGATACATATTGGGATATTGCACCTCTTTTCATTTGTACAATTGTGCCGATTCCCCAATCTTTGGTTCTGTGATCATACTTATTTTTTATTATTATTGAAATCATGTATATTCTGCCCTTCTCACTCCAAAGGGGACACAAGGCAGATCACAGAACACACACAAGGTAAACATTAAATACCATTAAACAGGACAGACAACAGATAGAGATATTATGCCACCATTTTCCCCCTAACTTTGGCGTCTTGGAGATTGTGCTCGATTCCGGCCACAGGGGGGTGCTTTTGCTCCATTCTTTATGATGAAGAGCCTTGATCACAGACTTCCTCCTTCCTTTGGTTGCCAGCATTTTTCTGGTACAGTAGAGTCTCTTTTATCCGACATAAACGGGCCACCAGAACGTTGGATAAGTGAAAATCTTGAATACTACAGAGAGATTAAGGAAAAACCTATTAAATACAAGCAAAGGCCTTCAGTGCCTTCTTTCTTTCCTTCTTTCTTTCTTTCTTTCTCTCCCTCTTCCATAAAACAAACATTTCTGCGGCTGGTGAGAGAGAGGGAGAGGGAGGAAGGCCAGGGCTGCAGGAAGGGGTGGGGGGTGGGAATGGGTGCCAAGGTCAAGAGCACCAGAGAGTGAGGTCGGCCAAGCAGCCAGGGCAGTGGGCAGCCTCAGCGGGGCTCCCCCTTCACCTGCACAGAGGCTGCTTCCCCCAAATCCTTGCCTGGACTGAATGTGAGGACCCATGGAAGAGAGAAACAGCAAGGAGGGAAGCAGAGGTCAGAGAAGAAAGAGAGGAAGGGAGAAAAGAAGGAAGGGAGGGAGGGGAGCCTCATTGCAATTCTTTGTTGAAGAGGAAGAGCCTTGTTTTTATTCTTCTAAGCCAGAAGTAGCCAAAGCATGTTGGATAATATGGAATGTTGGATAAGCAAAAGTTGGATAAGCGAGCCTCTACTGTATTTCCTTTGTGATACCAGAAAATATGAAACAACTGAAATCCACATACCTTTATAACCTCACTGCTGCAAGTCATGGCGGAATAAAACCCGAAAACTCAATCAGTGGCTGATACTACCGGTAGATGAGAAACTCTCCCCCCGTGCACACAGAACACTGGGCGACTTGGAAGGTGCAGAATGGACTGTGCTCTAGTACCACAAGGTGCTAAGCCAACCGTAAGAAATGGGGCTACAAATGAGTCCACGGCATGCGAGTGTGGAGAAGAGCAAACCACAGACCACCTACTATAGTGCAGTCTGAGCTCTACCACATGCACATAAGAAATAAGAACATAAGAAGAGGCCTCACCCATCTAGTCCAGCAGCAACACCAGTTGAAGGACTTGCAAACCCTCACCTGGCTAGCTACCGGGGAAATCTGGTCAAAGGAAATTTAGTATAATGCCAAATTTTTAACTTTCTGATTTTTCTACACATTATAACTGTATTCTCAATTTGCTTCTGACATGATGAATAAGTTAATAACCGCACTTCCCTGAACTTTGGTTGCTCCATTATATTTTTAAGCAATCTTGCAATTTCAGCAAAGAAAAACACAAAAAGCTACACACACATGTAAAATATTGTATAAACAGAACACAAACAGCTCAGAAATAGCAAGGAAGAGGGTGGAGGAAGAGGAGAATCCCATTACTTCTCTGCCAGCATGCCAGTACAAAAATGGAACGAACCCATTGTACAAAGGTTGGTGATAGTAACAGTGAGAGATTGCTAGCCATTGATGAGTTTTGCACTTGCAGCCTTGTGTAACAGGAACCTTTGGTGCAGGTTCGATGCCAGTTTGCCTCCCTCATGTCATAAAGGTGCTACAAGAGTCCTTTGCTCACCTAAGTATGGTGAGTGTTTCTGCTCATTGAGTTCGAGGTAAAGCTGTGATCAAAATGATCAGGTGAAGTGAGACTTTACATATAAAAAAACCTAAAACAGATGTAACCAGAGTGTTGTAAAGGATATTTTTATAAGGCCCATGATCTTTAAAAAACGAATAGTCCTTTATTGCTTTCAACAGACAATTAGTCAACATATTAAATACATATTAGAAGAAAACAATAAAAATGATTGTATTAAATGTAAATACTATTAGAACTATAAATGGAGGCTGGCATTTGGCTATCTGGAAAGGAAGATAAAGGTGAGTTTGAAAGTGGCCACAAAGGGAATTTATTAAGGGGTAGATTTATTTATTTATTTACAGTATTGATACTCCGCCCTTCTCAATTATGTTATAATTTCAATATATTATAATGTGAGTGTGTGTGTGTATATATATATATATATATACACACACACACTATAATATATTAATTATGATATTTATATTAATAATATATTGATATATTAATATGTTAATATTAATAATGTGTTAATATATTAATATATTGTTATTATAATAATAGTATGATTCTGGTATAATATGTTGTATATGCATCTGATATTGGTGGTGTTGTAATGTAACACAGTGTAACACTGCCAATGCTAATGTGATATTATAACTATTATATTGTGATATTATAATTTGTATATTTGTATTACATGCAATATTGTTAATGATATTGCGAAATGTTGTAGTGCAATGCGATGTGTAGTGCTGATATTGTACTATGGCAGTAATGTTGTTTGTTATTTTTCAGTTTGCTGTAAGCTGCTTCGGCAATATTGTTGTATGTACATTGGAAGCCACTCTGGCAGTGTTGTTTTTTGCTGTAAGCGCCTCTGACTCCCCTTCGGGGTTGAGAAGGAAGCCATATAAATATTGTAAATAAATAAATAAATAAATAACCATTGGCACTGGGACTGTGGCACAGCTGGCTGGGAGTCAGCTACATTAAGGTCACTACTGACCAAAAGGTCATGAGTTCAAAGCCAGCCCGGGATGGAGTGAGCTACTGACCATTGTGTAGCTTGCTGTCAATCTTTGTAGCCCGAAAGACAGTTGCATCTGTCAAGTAGGAAATTTAGGTACCGCTTATGCAGGGAGGCTAATTCAACTAATTTATGATGCCATAAAATCTTAGCAAGTGTGCAAAGAATGAGGAAGTACTCCATCAGTGTCACAAATGGACGGTGAAGCAACAGCTCTCCTGGTGGCTGGAATACCCTCATGAAGCTGGAATGTTAAATAGCCGCTGTGTGTCTATATTTGTTGTATGTCTATGGCATTGAATGTCTGCTATGTATTTGTACATTGTAATCCTGCGGAGTGAGAAGGGCAGGATATAAATGCTGCAAATAAATAAATAAATAAACCATTTAAAAGATTTTTTTAAAGCTATATGTTTTTTTTAGTATCACCCTTTGCTATGGAGTCACAGCCCACTAACATACCAATTTGGATATAATTTAAAGGTATGATTCAAAATCTACAAAAACAACACGAAAGAGTCTGCCAACCTAGCGGTTTGAAGCACAGGGAAAATCAATATGTTTTTGACTAAATATAGCATAATCTTATGGACTGAGGTACCAGGGGGAAAAGGAACTTCGCAACCACTTCGGTGATACTTTTTCAATGTCTCTTAGCAAGTATGCAGGATAATAGTCCAGAGATCTTTCTGGGAATTTATTTAAGGGAGGTGTAATTAATCTTAATCTTTGTGAAAGGTACAATAAAAGAGAATACGAGTTAAGGAGTCTATGAAACCTTCTCCACAAGGGCAAACACAATAATTATAGGTGATTCCCTGAAATTGACTCTTTAATGATCTTCTTGAAATAAAAAGCAGTTGTAAGATGCCCTCTGGAAACTATTGCGTTGGTAGTAAAATCTAGCTCCATATCCTCACTCAAGAGGACTGGTAGAACTAATATTTTACTTTGCCACAACATTTTGACATTTTTGTCCTATGTGGAGCATGAAGATGTTCAGCTGAAGGCTGTGAAAGTGGAGTTATATATGTTGTGCTTTTACATAAGTGGATTTACACTGGATTATGTGCTGGATTAGGGAGCCCCTGGTGGCGCAGTGGGTTAAACCGCTGAGCTGCTAAACTTGTTGACTGAGAGGTTGCAGGTTTGAATCCAGGGAGCGGGGTGAACTTCCCCTGTCAGCCCCAGCATCTGCCAACCTAGCAGTTTGAAAACATACAAATCAGATAAATATATGTACATGAGAAAGAACTTCCTGACTGTGAGAGCAGTTCAGCAGTGGACCTCTCTGCCCCGGAGTGTGGTGGAGACTCCTTCTTTGGAGGCTTTTAAACAGAGGCTGGATTGCCATCTTTCGGGGGTCCTTTGAATGCAATTTTCCTGCTTCTTGGCAGGGGGTTGGACTGGGTGGCCCATGAGGTCTCTTCCAATTGTATGATTCTATGATTCATTAGGTACCAATCTGGAGGGAAGGTAAACGGTGCTTCATGTAGTCATGCTGACCACATGATCTTAGAGGTGTCTAAGGACAACATTGGCTCTTCATCTTAGAAATGGAGATTGTACCTTCAGTTCTACATGGGTTTGCATTTCCTTGTACAGTACTGCACAAGCTTCTAGACCAGTGGTTCTCAACCTGTGGGTCCCCAGATGTTTTGGCCTTCAAATCCCAGAAGTCCTAACAGCTGGTAAACTGGCTGGAATTTCTGGGAGTTTTAGGCCAAAACACCTGGGGGCCCACAGGTTGAGAACCACTGCTCCAAATAGCTTAGTCCAGGCTATTTGAAGGACCATATTTCTTTTATAAGCCCACTAGCTTGGGGACCCGCCAGTGCCCGGGTGATTTGAGAAGTGCAGCAGGATGTAGAGTGGGTCATGGGGGCTCTGTGTGCCAAGTTTGGTCTTGATCCATCATTATTGGGAGTTGCAGTGGTATCATGAAATTACTGAAGGTAGTGCAAGTCCTATCATCTCTGGTCCACCCTCCTCCAAAGTGTAGTAGGATGTAGATTGGGTCATGGGGGCTCTGTGTGCTAAGTTTGGTCTGTATTGGTGAATGAATGAGGGTTGCATTGTTTTTAGGAAGTGAGTGAAGGTACTTCAAGTCCCATCATCCGTGGTCCGTCTCACACAAAACTGCACCAGGATGTAGAGTGGGTCATGAGGGCTCTGTGTGCCAGGTTTGGTGTTGATCAGTCATTGGATTAGGTTTGTAACAGGCTTGGAAAGTGAGGGAAGGTACTGCAAGTCCCATCATCCATGTTCTGCCCCCCTCCAGACTTCAGTAGGATGTAGAGTGGGTCACTGGGGCTCTGTGTGCCAAGTGTGGTCTTTCTCGGTGTTTGTTGGGGGCCGCAGTGGTCTGTGGGAACAGAGGGGTGTGAAAGTACTACAAATCCCATCATCCATTGTCAGTCCTCCCCCGAACCTCACCGGGAGGTGAAGCCAGTCACAGGGGTTATGTGTGCCAAGTGTGGTCTCGATCAGTAATTGGATGAGGGTCGTAACGGACTTGGGAAGTGAGTAGAGGTACTTCAAGTCCCACCACCCATGATCCACCCTACTCCGATCTGTACCAGGACGTAGAGTGGGTCATGGGGGCTCTGTGTGCCAGGTTTGGTGTTGAGCAGTCATTGGATTAGGTTTGTAGCAGTCTATGAAAGTGAGTGAAGGCACTGCAAGTCCCATCATCCATGTTCTGCCCCCCTCCAAACTTCAGTAGGATGTAGAGTGGGTCACTGGGGCTCTGTGTGCCAAGTGTGGTCTTTATCAGTGTTTGTTGGGGGCCACAGTGGTCTGTGGGAACAGAGGGGTGTGAAAGTACTACAAATACCATCATCCATTGTCAGTCCTCCCCCAAACCTCACCAGGACGTGAAGGCAGTCATGGGGGTTATGTTTGCCAAATTTGGTCTCGATCAGTGATTGGATGAGGGTTGCAGCAGACTTGGGAAGTGAGTAGAGGCACTTCAAGTCCCATCATCCATGGTCCACCCTCCTCCGAACTGCACCAGGACGTAGAGTGGGTCATGGGGGCTGTGTGTGCTGAGTGTGGTCTGTATTGGTCCTTTTTGGTGGCCTCAGTGATCTGTGGGAACCAAAGTGTTGGAAAGTACTACAAATCCCATAATCCGTGGGTCATGTCCCCCAACCTGCACCAGGACGTAAAGGGGGTTAGGGGGGTTATGTGTACCAAGTTTAGTGCAGGTCCATCACCCGCGCTGGTTGCTGTGGCCTGTGAAAGTGGCTGCCACATATCCGCCCTGGCCTGTGAAAGTGGGCCACTGTGAAAGTGGCTGCCACATATCCACCCTGGCCTGTGAAAGTGGCTGCCACATATCCGCCCTGGCCTATGAAAGTGGCTGCCACATATCCGCCCTGGCCTATGAAAGTGGCTGCCACATATCCGCCCTGGCCTGTGAAAGTGGCTGCTTCCGCCCTTCTGCCCTCCCGCCCTCCGCATACACACATACAAACATTCCGTTTTATAAAGGTATACAGATACAGATATACAGATAAGAGTCCCGAGAAAGGCTCTTCTCTCTTTCCCACTACCAGTTCAGTCTTGTTTGGAGGGAACAAGGGCCTTAGTCAGCGATTACTCCCAGATTTGGAACTGTCTCCATAGGAAGGCTAGAATGCACCTTCTTTCTTTCCTTCTGCCAATGAATCAAAACATTGACAAGGTGAATGGGCTTTTATAAATGTGCAAGCTGAACCATGGTTTGTACTTTAATGAATTTTAATTGGCTTAACTTTATAAATGCTTTTTAAAAAAAAACCATAACTTTCCATTGACTTTTCCACTGATGTTTTCGGTCTAGTTTATAATCTATATTGTTTTCAATATGTTGTAAGCCACCTTGAGTCCCATTCTTCAAAGAAAGACATAATATAAATTAATGAATGGTTGAACTAATTATTTCATTAATGCCATTCAACACGAGAGTTGCATACTGCAACCGCATACTCACAAACTTTCCCCCCTTTCAGCTGTTTTTAAACTCTGGCTAGGACTCTGTGTAGCTCCTTCAAAGTTCAGACAAAGCTCAAGAATGGATTCCCCATCTCATTTACATTGAAGCCACTGCTGTATTTCAGCATGACAAGACTGCATTGTGAACATTCAACAGTTGTGTAAAAAAAAAAACCATGCTTCACAACTGGAATATTTTAGTACCACGTGTAATGCTATGGCTCCATTCTATACTATTATGGGATTTGGGGTTTTCTGAGTTACTTAGAATTTACTACCTGATTGTTATAATACTGTAGGGTTTAGGAATGGTTCAGTAAATTCTAAGTATTCAGCTGGACCACCATTACCAGGATTCTGTTGGATGGAGCGCTGTCTGTAAAAGTGGTTATTTATTTATTTATCATATCAGAAGCAGACCAAGGGTACTGTTTTAATGTATTTTTAAAAACACAAAATTTTAGAACTTGGCATTCTATTAAATGTCCTTTGGCCAGAATAGAATGGCCACTTGAAAGTAACACTGTGATTGTTGCTGTGAGAAGGTCCTCCATTGTGCATGTGGCAGGGCTCAGGCTGCATTGTAGTAGGTAGTCTGTGGTTTGCTCTTCTCCACACTTGCATGTCATGGATTCCACTTTGTAGTCCCATTTCTTAAGGTTTGCATCTCGTGGTGCCAGAGCACTGATACTGTCTGTTCAGCACCTAATAAAGTCGACTATTGTTCAGTGTACCCAGTGGGTAGTCTTTGAGATGTGAAAAGTGGAAATCAAATGTTTATTATTACTGTGTAGTATAAATATCACAATGAGTAAAATTGAACTTTTATTCAGGCAGTTTGGGACAGCTCGGTAAGCGCCCCCTACATAAAGGATCTTGAGTTTGTAAAGTTTTGCTTTGTTAAAATGTGTTTTGCAGCTTACACAGTTTGTTAAAGGTGAGGTTGCATTGATTGGCCCCTAGTACCTGTCAATCACCATTCACAGATCCCAGTTGAGTTTGTTCCACCCCCTTCCCCAGGGATTTATTTATTATTCGATCTTGTATGCCGCCACTCCCCGAGGGCTCAGAGTGGCTCAAAACAATCAATAAAACACACCATAAAACAGAGAGATTAGCAAATTAATTAAAACAGAAGCTAAGATTCGAAGGCCAGCCAGAACAAATGTGTCTTACAAGCCCTGCGAAATGTCAACAGGTCTCGCAGGGACCGAACTTCAGTTGGCAAAGTATTCCAAAGGAATGGCGTCACAATAGAGAAGGCTCTGCGCCTCGTAGAGGTTAGACGGATGGTCTTAAAGCTGGGGACTTCCAGTAGATTAAGATCTTCAGAGCGAAGTGATCTCTGGGGCTGATAGGGGATAAGATGCTCCTTCAGATATGCCGGCCCTGGACCATACAAGTCCTTGAAAGTTAATACCATCACCTTGAAGGTGATCCGGTGCTCGATCGGCAACCAGTGGAGCTGTTGTAAAATAGGTGTTATGTGACATTGTAGCAGAGGTGCAGCAGGAAAAATCCTTTTAAAACAATACCCTTTTCCTCTTTGGCTGCTTTCGTGCAGGCGCAGGAACGAGGAGACGTGACAACTTGGTTACTTTTCAGGAAACACAGTTTATTCCAGAACTACAGCTGTAGGGTCTGCCCTTTGGCATAACAAGATGCTAGGAACAGAACAGCCCCTCCTTTCATTCATTCAGTTTTTATACAATCAATTGAGTCAGTTTAAGCAATGCCTCCATTCATTTTTACTGGCTAACACTTATGATGTGCATTAATTCTAACCAATTAACAATGCATTAGGTAATCTAATATTCCATTGGCTAAAAGACACTACGCAGTTTATTTTCTGACCAATTATTAAAGCTATCTCTATGTGCGTAGCTTGTCCCTATATTGTTACTTTCTCTGATAAGCTTCCCACCGGTTCTGCCAAGTGGGTGTTTTATCAGGCTAACACATGCTATGTCTCCTGAACCAATCTCTGCCTGGTAAACAAAGTGCACATGGAGTTTTCCTAACCAATTGTAATGCATCCAGGACAACCAATGAGGTGGCTTCTCTTCTAAGCCAATCACTGCTGTTTTCTAATGTGCTTGCTAATCTCTGCATTCTTTTCTATGCTTATGCTTGGGTAGCATTTTCTCCTGACGTTTCTTCTGCAACTCAATGAGTCTCCTTCAACATCTCACTGATGCCCCAGTAAGTAGTCGAGCAACAGCGTTCTGGACGAGCTTAAGTTTCCGGGTCACGGACAAGGGCAGGGCGATGTAAAGGCTGTTACAGTAGTCTAATATGGAGATGACCGTGGCTTGGATCACCGTGGCTAGGTTGTCTCTGGACAGATAGGGGGCCAGCCTCCTAGCCTGCCGCAGGTGGAAAAAGGTGGTTTCAAGGATCTGGGAAGAATACCATTTTTATATTCATTAGACCACCAGGATTTCTCCAGAGAGGACGTGACTGAAGGTTTGCCAGACCAGGCCTTGGTCAGACTATCTTCCACCACCAGACTGACTTTCCTTGGGACTCAAACAGAAAGCCCAGCATACCAGAAGTTTGGGTAGCTCTGAGGAGTCTCAAGTGCCTTCAAACCGGTCAGTTGGCACCCAGAGGAAGGTTTCATGCCTTCAATATAGGCCATCTGACTGGGGCTTCGAGTGTCCTTACCTCGAAGCCATAGAGACGACTTGAGAGGACTAGCCAGGGGGAGAGCCATCCGCGAAAAGGCTTCCTGGACTAAAAGCTGCAGAGAGACTGTAAAATAAGATCTTTCCTTTATCATTTCAGGGAAATAAACGAAGTGCCTGAGTAAAGTTAACTCATGTTATGAACAATAAAGCCTATTTGAGTTAACTAGAGTGTCCAGCTTGGTCCTTGGGAGCCCCAAGCCTTTAATGGAAGGCAAGAAGCAATTCCCCAGTATAGAGAGACCACGTCCTTGCCCTTTACTGGGTATCTACAGCCCGGGTGTGACAGCACATAGTTCCTGAGTAACAAACATCCAAATTACAAATGGCTCATAGTTAAGAACGATGGTGAGACAACAGGAAGTGAGAGAAATATACCCCTAAGAAGGAAAATTCACTCCTGGAAGAATTATCATAGGAAAAAGGTGTCTCCACTGAAGCTTTATCTCCAATCCTTGTTTTCACAACAAGCCAAATTTTTCAAAATCCAATTATCACAGGGACAGAAAGGGGGCTTTTGAACAGGGGCACAGACAGCAAAACAAATACCACATGGATGTTAACTCTCTTATGCTATTCAAAAGGCAGGTGTATACTTTTAAAAGTACCTGTTCCAACTTACATACAAATTCAACTCGAGAACAAACTTACAGAACTGGTCTTGTTCATAACTTGAGGACTTCCTGTAAAATTAGAAATAATTTTACAAAGGAAAGTGTATCTTAGAAAAGGATGTCATTGACGAATTATTTGTATTTCTAAAAGAAATGGGAAAGAACAGAAGAGGAATTGTGTCATGCAATAAAATAAGTTGTTATCCTGCTGCAATTGCGATAGACCTGCCTTGTCTGAAAAGAAAGATGGGAGAATTGGTTAATGAAGCCATCTCGGCAACCAACTGCAGATATATACAACCTTCTGTTCAGGTATGTTCGTGGAGCTCATGGCAACAAGTGAAAAATGCAGATATCTGTTTTAACAGCCGTCAAATGTGATACATCAGAAATGTGTATGAAGTTATTCATATGCCTGCAAGGTTAAACCGAGAGTCAAGTCATCTCTAACCCCAGGCCTCCTGACAACCAGATGAAGATGGAAGGCCAGATCAGTTCATTGCCAGGAAGAGGACACTTCACAGCTCCATTGGGACCAAATTACCTTTAGGCACCTTGACTTGAAAGGAATTACCATACACAGGTGTGCAAGGTCTGTAGGCTGCATCACTTTGAGGCAGATGGGAATTATTTTAGGAAAAAAATCTTGTATTGATCGACAAGTTTTTCTGGGAGGTGATGACCTTTTCATAACTATACAAGGCTGGCGGACATCACACCGAGAACCAGGGGAATCGTTACCTATACATTATCTTGCATATGTAAGGCAGCGTTCTAGGAAATGTGAGCAAAGAGCAAAGACTGGACAAGAATTCTGATGAGAAATATTCACCTGTGAAGGTCTAACCTTTTTTCATTGATCAGACAAGGGGATTCTTGATGCCGTCATAGCAATGGGCATTGGCAGGAGAGTTCTGGGAGGCAAGACCTCTCACACAGGCTTCATAGCAAAAATGACCCCGTGCTAATTGCGAAGTAGCAACTACCTGGAAGACAGGGCCTGAGGAAAGAGGGCGAATTGAGTCTGAAGGGGGTTTGCTGGTGTCAGCTGAAGTGAACTACACAGCGTAATTAGATCCCTGAGCATAGACAGACCATAACAGCAGCTCTTTAGAGCACCTTCAGTTCCTATCAGGATACTTGTCATCACTGGCAAACATGGAAATTCCAGATGACAAAGCATTTGTGTCAGTTCTTTTCTATACAAAGCAGACATTCCTTGAGCAAAGCACTACGGATAGGCCAACAGATGCTGGCTTCACTCCTCTTTCATTCTTGTGGCTCTTTAACAAAGCACCCTGGGCTATACAAATCTAACAGGAGACTGTGGCTAACCCTAAAATGGCCTCAGTTCCCGTGACTGTATTCATTCTAGTGGGAAATGGCTTCAGCTAGTCATGGACCTGAAATTTGTCCCATTCAGTTGATTCGTGTTTCCGTTTCGTTCTGTCCATTCTGATGGCACAAAATGAAAGCCCCCGGGGGAACAAAAATGCAACTGAAATGAAAGGCAGGCGGGAGCGGGTACCAGCTCCAAGCTTGCTTTTCGGATTGATTGCCTGGGCCCTAGCAGGGCCTACAGCTGAGCACCGAGTCCTTAGTGCTTGGCTGCAGGCCCTGCCAGGCCCGGGCACGTAGGCCCAAAGCTTGCACCCATAGGCCCAGGCACTTTGGGTCTAGGTACCTGGGCTTGGCTGGATGCTTTGAATGCAATTTTCCTGCTTCTTGACAGAATGGGGTTGGACTGGATGGCCCACAAAGTCATTTCTAACTCTATGATTTTGTCATTCTAATTATTTCCCCATTTTTGGTTGTAATGCTGAAATTGTGCAATTACACTAATTCTCTTTTTAAAAAATCAATGCACTACCAACAGTACTCTCTCTTTTTTAGATTCTGACATGGTTTCCTCTGTTTCTTCTGTAGCAATAATACTTATCTTTCACATTTTTGAATAATTGTGAGGGAGGACTTTCCAGGTTCAATTTTAGTGGTAGCTCCCCCTAACCCCCATTGGCTTTTCTATTATAGGAGTGGGATTTATTGACACTTTCTTGTGTAAGCTGCCTGTGACACCACTGGGTAATTCAAGGAGGTAAATGGGAAATTAGCACACGGGCCTTGAAACCAAGGGTGTTTTCACCTGCGATCCTGATTGATTTTGGCACCAATTAGCAGGAAACAAAATCCCCCAGGTAAAATCAAAGAAGGGTTTTTTTCTCTCATTATTATTATCATCATTATTGAATCCTAAATGCCAAGAGTCAGATTTCAATGCAAAATTCATTTCATACTCCTAGTGACTCTTTGCCAATGGTGTTGAGAATGGGCTGTGGCAGTTAAAAGAGGAATAAAAATTGCATGAAGAAAGTTTTGTGGACATGCCTTCTCCACTTTCTGTAACTTTAATCTAATGCTTTTTTTGTTCCGGATTTATTTCCTGCTGCTTTAACAGCCCATGGGAAGAAGCGATGAAGTTTGCCAATGATAGGGAATTATGTAAGTGAAAACCGACACAGATTGCAAAGAGCTCCGAAGGAATCTCTCCAGAGGGATGAAGGAGTTATAAAAATTACAGTTCATCCTCTGCATAAAGTGATCTATGCTGAGACAAAGATTGGGGTTTAGTGTACTTTCTGAGAGCCAGTGCGGTTTATGTGTTGGATTCTGAGAGACCAGGAATATTCACTAGGTGTGGCATCCCACCAGGGCCAAAAAAGGGGACTTTAAAAGGATGGATGAGATCTGTAGGCCCTGGGGTTAGCGTTCTAGCCCTCCCACGTACAAGAGACCTGGAGTAGCTTTAAGAATGAATGCTAGACTCAAAATAGTGAACCAAAACCAAGATTTATTGAATAACAACCAGTAAAAGTGCTGGTGGCCCAAAAAGCTTGCTGTTGGTTGCTAGAAAAGGTCCTTTGAGAAAAGGGATTGCGTTCACTTGCTTTTGCAGAGTGAAGGTTCCTCTCTTTGATTCCAGGTTTCCTGTTGCTCCTCAAATGGTCCGCTGGCTCACAAAGTCCGTGGGTCTCCAGAGATTACAGTCTTTGGGTGAAGGGCTGGCCTTCCTATCACTGCAATCCTGGCCTGAGAGCATTGGGTAGGCTATACGTGAACGAAGGTGCTTTGCCTGAGCCTTGGTTCCAGATTTCCGCCTACTTCGTCCATGTTCTATGCTTGGAATGAGGCCAGAAAGGAAGTCCTGCCTCTCAGGTAAACTCCAGAAAAGGGAGGAGTTAAGGGCGGTGACGCCAGGTTTGGAGCCAAGACACAGCTCTGCCCCTAAGTGCCCACATGGCAGAACAATGAAACAAAGGCCATGTAGGTAAAGGCAAACAGGTACAAAATACAGATGAAAAACAGTCCAGTGGGGGCGCTACACTAGGCCATGGAAGCCCAGTGAATAATAGAATCACAGAGTTGGAAGAGACCACAATGGCCATCCAAATGAGATGATATCTGATTTTTACAATGAAAATGACAGGATCTGAGTCATTTCCCTTGAAACAAGCTTGTATGACCTTCAACATACCAGAGATGAAAACTGGAAACGTGTGGCCAAGCAACATCAGAGTGCAGTCAAGATGGCAAAGGTCTCAAGCATGGTTGGTGGAGACGAAGGAGAAAGCCTTCTTGGTGGTGGCCCTCCAGCTCTCATAGTTAGGAAGTTCTTTCTTATGTTCCAGTGGAATCTCCTTTCCTGTAGTTTGAAGCCATTCTTCCATGTCTCCTGGGCAGCAGAAAACAAGGTTGCTCCCTCCTCCCTATGACTTCCCCTCACATATTTATACGTGGCCCTTATCATGTCTCCTCTCAGCCTTCTCTTATGCCCAGCTCTTTAAGCTGCTTCTCATAAGGCGTGTTCTCCATATCCTTGATCATTTTATTCGCCCTCCTCTGGACACATTTGTCGCACCCCAAGGGCTTCAGACGGCCTCTTTCCTAGGGGCTGCATTTTGCCCGCTTGACTCCAAGAAACTTTCCAGCACAGCTGGGTTAACTCCCGGCTCCTGCCGTGGGCCTCTTTGCTGTTCTCATGTGCCTCCCAGGAAAGATGCTATGGTAAAGGCATGTCAAGGCCAAACTGAGCCCACCAGACTGATAGCAGAAGCGGGTACTCGGAGCACCAAGCGCTACTCCCCAGTCCAGGTGGTTTGTGCTAACGAGGCGCCACATTCTTCAAGACTGAGGTTCTCAAAACAACCCGAGGCCCATCCATCATCCAATTTGATGTTCGATGCATTGGGCCCTACAGTCAGAAATCCTATAAAGGCTGAGAGATCCTGCATGCCAGCATCTCGTATCAACGACTGCTATTGCCATGATGCTATTGTGAACCGGGCCTGCCGGCCAGCTACTAAGACCCTGCCAGCCAGCCTTCCGTGGCTGCCTCGTTCCAGCGCCAAGCCTTGTTCCTGCTCATCGTCGAACTCTGTGGAGAAGCCGTGATACTTTTCCATTGACTCTGCCTGCAGTACCTAAGCCGTCCAACCTTTTTGCGCCGGTTGGGGGCTCAGAGACTGTCTATCGCATCCCGCGTTTGTTCCTGAACTTCCTCCGCTTGAGATCCTGCCGTTGCGGATACTCAAGCCTTGCTGATTCCAGTATTTGCTGCTATCCGGAGGCTGCATATTAAAGGCTTCCTGGACTATCTACTTACCTTGCTACCTTATAATCAATAAAGCTTGTTGTACCTCAGCTGCCTTGTCTGTTGTCCGGGGAGGTCAAGTGCCAAGGGGCCCAAGGGGGTGACAGCATTCCAACTTATAGTCAAACTCTCTCTTCAATTACGGTGCCCAGAATTGGAGATAGTATTCCAGGTGTGGTCTGACCAAGACAAAATAGAGGGGTAACATGACTTCCCTGGATCTAGACACTAGACTCCTACTCATGCAGGCCAAAATCCCATTGGCTTTTTAAGCTGCCACATGACATTTGTTGGCTCATTCATATTAATTTAAAGCAAAGCAAGCACCAACTGATGTCTTGTTGTTGTTGCGTGTGCATGGGTGATACACCTCCCACCAGGTAACCAATAAGGCACAAACACACGTGGTTGGATAAAAATTGGCTACAACTCATTTATTGACAACAGGAACAAGGGTTGGCAGCCTTGCAATAGGTCCTGGATTAGGGGTTGGACAGCCCACAGTTGTCCAAAGACGCCTGCATGCCTGAGTGCCATGGGCCCGATACCGTTCCACGGAAACTCGGCACACCAAGGGGCCAGGGCATTATCCCCCCTTACGACCAAGGGGCAATAAGCCAGCCAGATCCAGGGCCCATGCCACACGCCAAACATGGAGTTGCGACAATGAACATAATGATAACAGGAACATCAACAAAATGCAAACGATGAATATACAGCAAGAAAAATGTACAACCAAACAAGCAACAAATAAAAGTAGGGAGGGTGGGAGGAAAATCCGGAACTGGCTCCCCATGCCAGCTGCCTTAAATAGGCTGTCCGGGCAAAAGTGAGGGCCAGCTGGCTGATGGCAGAGGGCGGGGCGGAGCCAGCCCTACCATTGGCCGGCCGGTGTTGGTGGCGGGAAACCTTCCCTCCACACGGGGGGCTTCTGGGAGGAAGAAGTCCCCTTTCCCCCTCAACAGGATGGCGGTGAGGACATCCGTGCCCCGCAACCCACTCGGCCGGTAAGTTGGCCAAGCTATTTGTTGTCAGTATGTTGGCACAGAAGTTGAAAGAAACCATCATATAAATGGGAATGTCATGGGATTGTAAGATATTAATGGGATTTCCCAGTCAATAACTAGGAACGGGAGCATCTTGGGGGTGGAGAAGAGGCAAACCAGTAGCAGGGTGCTCATGACATTGTGCGATAGGGTATATCACTAAAGGTGTCTGCCCAGCTGCAATATCAGTTTGCCTGCTTCATTGAGCACATATTTCAGCTGGTTGACCTCTTTGGGACAATGATACAGATGCAACAATGAGGGAGGAATGGCAGTAGAAAAACGGAGCGTCCATTAAGAATGACTTGCTCAGGGGCTTTCATCAAACTTGGTTTTGTCCATTCTCTAGAGAGCAAAAGTGCCAAAGACTTTTCAAGCTGAAAAAGATCTGGCATTGAAGTGATGACCTGCTTTTTCTTTTTCTTTTTTTAAAAAGCATTTTTTGAACTGTATCCATTAAACAGGATATGCAGCTGGTAGCAGGATTATTTCTGATCCCTTTTTAAACATATTACTTACTTGGTTAGTTTGTAGCTGTGAATTGTGGGCACTTACTCCCTTGTGAGCAAAGCCTGTGCCAGGAGCTGACACTGTGTGCTGTATAACAAATATAAATAGCCTCTGAAAGGCAAGGCTGAACTTTGATGTAATAGCACATCAATAAGTTAAGGCATCCTCTCTTCATGACATGAATTACCTTGTCCACAATGCCAGCTGATAATCAGAAACTTCTACTGCCAATGGCAAGACTGAGGCGAAATTGACCTTCAGTGGGGGAATGACAGCATGTTTGGGGACTGATGAGGCCATCAGGGATGTCGAAAAGTCACTCTGAACGCCAACAATATGCTTGTCATCAATGCGACACATAGCCCCAGGCCAGTGTACCTAGATGTGAAGGAGACTCGTCACAAGGCCAAGGAGGATTTCAGAATCGCTCTGCAGAAATGCTGCTCAGGGAATGGAGGGGAAATTATTTCCTCCAACCAGCTCTATGCATTATGTGATTTCACAGCTATGGCTTTGAAGTTTCTTTTCTCCCTCCTTCTCTCTTTCAAAGGCATGATTCATCTGAAAACGGTGTATGAGGCCATAGGAAGGCAGAGAAGGGACACTACTAGGAAAGGGGAGAAGAGAGCACATGAGAACTGTGGGTTTTCCAAACATGGACAGGAAGTAGGAGCACTTATAGTCTCTCTTCTCCTCTTTCCTAGCAATGCTGATGATACGCCTACACATTGTGAAGGAGAGGAGCCATGGCTTTGCCCATGGAAACAGGGTCTGGGTAGATGCCATGCAAAGAAGCAGAGTCTATTGAAGTCAGATGTTTAAAACACATAGAAACCAGGAGAATGAGAACAGTGATGCCTGTGATTTGTAGTTTGATAAAGTATCTGCACTCCTTTGCAAAGAAGCCTTAAGACCTTGTAAAACTCCCATATTATGTAGCATTGAGTCATGATAGATAGTAGTGTCAAACAGCATCAACTCTACAATGTAGATACATCCCTACACTCAACAAGACTAGGCCCAGGCCCATCTATGGTGCTATATCAGTGTTTTTCAACCTTTTTTGAGCCGCAGCACGTTTTTTACATTTACAAAATCCTGGGGCACACCACCAACCAAAATGACACAAAATGACACTCTAACACAGTAATACATATAGTTAATATGTTTTTAAATGTATTTATACACTCAGTGTGAAACATGGGCCTGTTTCAATGAACAAAACATATATATGACTTAAAATCACCTTTGAAGTGGTTTTGAAGCGATGTAAGCAACCTGGAAGTAAATTTGCCATTTCGAAGCCAATGCCATAATTTTTGGAAAGGAATAGGCAAACACATGGCTCTCGCCCAGTTCTGATGCGGAGGGAAAGACATCCGTGTCCAAACTGGGTGCACTGTTTACTAGTGCTGTTTCTTTCCTACTGCCAGTTCTGTTTCTTTCTTAGTGCGCACGTGTGTCTGCCATTAACAAAGCCATTCCGAAATTTCTGAAAAATTCGTAAAATCCGCAACGGGTTTTGAACCAATTTTTCCTTGATCGAACAGGCCTACTATATAGCAGTGTAAATGTGGCCACAACGAATCAACTGTTGAATAAGAAATCATTATATATGTAAATCCCACTGATGGATTAGATGTTTCTGGAGCTAGTGTGGTATAGTGGTTTGAGCATTGAACTACACTACACTGGCATTCTCATGTGGCAAAAATTTCTCATGAATGTGAATTTAGGGATAAATCAGTAAAAGTAAAAGAGACAAATGTGAAATCCTTGAGGAATTCATCCCAGGAGAGAAACAAAATATTTAAACTAGACTGGATTATACTTGTCACTAAAGTACGCACTAGGCATGGGCTGGGATCTTTTTGACCAAAAGTTATTTGTTATATTTAGTGGTTCAATGTGTTGTCGAAGGCTTTCATGGCCGGAATCACTGGATAGCTGTAGGTTTTTCAGGTTGTATGTCCATGTTCTAGAAGTATTCTCTCCTGATGTTTCACCTGCATCTATGGCAGGCATCCTCAGAGATTGTGAGACCTCACAACCATTGAGGTGCCTGCCATAGACGCAGGCGAAACGTCAGGAGAGAATACTTCTAGAACATGGACATACAGCCTGAAAAACCTACAATCCATTCAGTGGTTTATTTTGTATAATCCCCAGAAAACAGAACAAGGGGGAGAGAACTGGAAAGCCAGCCAAAATGGACCAAGAGAGCCAGATTTATTGGCTACTGGAGAGGATGGAGCAGGTCTGCAATATACCTGATGCAGGATGGGGGTTTTAAAGTCTCTGAATTCCTCTCAGAGCATGATTACCGTGTTTCCCCGAAAGTAAGACAGCGTCTTACTTTCTTTTGACCCCCAAAATCCCCACTACGGCTTACTTTCGGGGTACGGCTTACATTAGCCGACGGTACCTCGAAAGTAAGACGAGTAAGACGCACCTCGGGCGGTATGGCATGGCTTCCTGGCTGGGCGACGAGAGGCCCCAGAGGGGCTCAAAGGGGCCCAGAATCCTCCTCCTCTTCCTTCCAGCGGCGCTTCCATCCTCCTCCCTCCCCTCCCAGCAGCGCCTTCTCCCTCTCGTCAGTTCCGCCCCTCTCCCTTCAGTGAAGGGAGGAGGGGTGGAGCTGCCGCTGGCAGAGGGAAGAAAGCCGGGCGGAAGTCCGCCCGCACGGCGGCTCAGGCGTCTTTCCCCGCCGCCGCGCCGCCGCGCTCAAACGGGAGCCGGGCGGCGGCTTAAAAGCACCTGAGTCGCCCTGGGGGTGGGACTTCCACTGGCGCCTTCTCCCTCTTGCCAGATCCGCCCCTCCCTTCACTGAAGGGAGGAGGGGCAGAGCCGCTGGCGAGAGGGAGAAGGCGCCGGGCGAGTCCCGCCGCACGGCGGCTCAGGCGCTTTTCGCCGCCGCCTGGCTCGCCCCGCCGTTAGCGGGCGAGCCGGTCGGGCGGCGAAAGCGCCTGAGCCGCCATGCGGGCGGGACTCGCCGGCGCGCTTCTTCTCCTTCGCGCGGATCCGCCCCTCCCTTCACTGAAGGGAGGGGGCGGATCTGGTGAGAGGGAGAAGGCACGGTGGAAGTCCCGCCCCAGGGCGACTCAGGCGCCGGCGCCCGGCTCCCGCTTGAGTGCGGACGAGCGGGTCGGGCGGCGGGAAAGACGCCTGAGCCGCCGGCGGGCGGGACTTCCGCGGCACTTTCTTCCCTCTCGCGGCGGCGCTCGCCTCCTCCCTTCACCGAAGGGGGAGGGGGCAGAACCGCGAGAGGGAGAAGGCGCTGCTGGGAGGAAGAGGAGGAGGATGGAAGGTGCCGCTGGAAGGAAGAGGAGGAGGATTCCGGGCCCTTTTGAGCCCCCTCTGGGAGCCTCTCGCCGCCCAGCCAGGAAACCACGTCATGCCGCCCGAGGTACGCCTTACTTTCGGGTACGGCTTATATAAGCGATTTTCTGACACCCCGATACGTCTTACAATCGGGGTGTCATACTTTCGGGAAACACGGTAGGTTTGAAGTTTCTCTCTCTGTGTCTGTCTGTCTGTCTGTCTCTCTGTGTGTGTGTCTGTCTGTCTGTCCGTCTGTCTTTCAGCCAATAAAACTCTTGATTGTGCCCATGCTCTAATTATCTGAGAATGGGCACAACTGGCAACTGTAATTCCCAGAACTCTCTCTTGCAGTTTGTCTTATTTTGAAAAAAGGTTATAGTAAAAACTTAAAATAATTCTGTAAAATCAGTAGATTGGTGAATTATTCTGAGACTTGGCAGACCTGCAGGTGTAAATGGGTTCTAAAACTGAGGTAGGTTTCATGCAGATAGGCCTTAAAATGGCTGAGGATTGAGCCTGAGCCTTTAAAGTTTCCTAATGTAGCCAATGGGCTGAATCTTTGCCGAATGATAGTGGCAACACTTCTGATTTGAGTAACTTCCCCGATAAACAGAATGAGGGGTTAGCAAAAACGGATCTCAAAACAGCATGTCTTTTGGCCAAATTGCACAAGTCAAGAAGGCACATATCCATGGAGGAGGGAGGAGGCCAGCCATTACTGGACATTGGATATCCATCATTCACAAGACTGATGCTCTTACACTACCGTATATGTATAAACCAGATTATCTGTTTTGAACTGGATTATATGGCAGTGTAGGCTCATATAATCCAGTTCAAAACAGATAATCTGGATTATCTGCTTTGATAATCTGGATTATATGGCAGGTTAGAAGGGTCCCTAGAAGAACTGGTCCCATGGACAATGGGGTTATATTGCAGTTGGAGTGTGTGCCAAAAAGGAGAAAGAAAGCAATACACCTAAGCATATCTAAGCAAGGACGAGGGTCTCTCTCTCCCTCCACATTGCTCTTTTCCATTGATTATCTGATACATACAATTATGCCTTTAACTTCTAACAAAAAAGAAGCTAGCTTTACAGCCAGGTTTGTTTATTTTACCTTCATTCACCAAAGGATCAAAGCTGATTTTCGTTAAATGTCAAATGCATTTTGACCACCCTTCTTCTTCTGTTGCTTTAATTAGTAAGAATTCAGTGCTCAATGTACTTTAATGCTTGACACTGAGCTGAATAAACATCCAGACAGTTGTTCTGAAACACTGATTTTCCTTCAGGGATTTTAGTTTCTCCTGAATCTTCACTGCTGTGTACGTTGAATGTATATAGGATGGGTGTGTATATCTGTGCTACTGCTATGGTGAGTAGATTTTGGGTGTCCTGCATTCAGAAGCCATTCTGAACAAAGAACTGTATGCAATTATATGTGTATGTTTACGTAAAGCCAGTAAGGTGGTTGTCATATGGAAGTCACAGTAGTTGATCCTGCTCTATTCCTCTTCTACCTTACCTATCTATCTTGCTAATCTCATAGAGTCAGAGAGTAGGAAGGGGTCTCATGGGCCATGGAATCCAATCCACTGTTCAGAGATGGATCTCCAGCTAAAGCATCCCCAACAACAAACAACAACAAAACTTTATTTACATACTCTGAGGGGACTCAGAGTGATTTCTAAGTGACATCATCAATATATACAGAGTAAACAACATAAACATAAAATTAAGAAAATGATATAAGCGTAAAAATCACAATAGCACATATATATTTAAAATTATCCTGCCTGTTCAAGGCAATTTAAAAAGACCGGGCCGAGGCTAATGCAATTTCTAGAGGGCCCAGGAAATTAGGCGCAATTCTATAGCAGGCAACAACAATAATAGGTACAGTCTAGTCAGTCCAGAAATGGGTTGTCCAGCCACTTTTTGAAGATGTCCAAGGAAGGAGACTCCGCTATATATCTAGGTATTTGATTCCATTACTGAACCATTTTAACTGTCGGGAAGTTCCTACCCAATGGCCAAACAGAGCCCCTGACATACAGGTTTTGAAATATTAGCATAGTGAAAATTCAGAGAAGAATGAAAAAATATCAAATCCAAAGAGGCAACGTGTGCCTTGTGAGATAGATATATTAGTATTGCATTCGGATGCAGAGATGTAAATCTAAATTTAGCATTACAGATTTGGAAGGGACTACATGGGCATAGAATGATGAGAGAGGAAGGAAAAATATACTTCAGTCTTTAATTCAGTCTTTGGCCTCTCCAGAAATATTCCTTTAGTTTGAAACCTCTCAAGGGTTCAAGAGAGAGGCAGGCCCGGATTACCCATAAGGTCACCCTAGGCCATGGCCTAGGGCGGCGGCCATGGGGGGGGGGGCAGCAGGTCCGGACCCCCCCAAAAAGTTTTTTTTAAAAAATAAATAAAAATTTGGGAAAGAAATTTGAAAAAATATTCCAAAAAAAAAAGTGTGCATGTGTGCGGGGGCGGGAGCTCCATCCACGGCCGCCGCCCCCCCCCTTGCTCTGCTCCCCTCCACTCCTCCCTCCCTGGGAGTCTCTCTCTCTAGGGGGGAGAAGAGGCGGCAAAGGGAAGAGACTGAGGCAGGAGGACTGGGTGCCTTTCCCACCCGCTTGCGGCTTGGCTAAACACCCCCCCCCCCCCGCCAGCCCCATTGACATGCCAGGTTAGCAATCCAGGGACAGAGAAGGACTTTCCAAAGAAACGGAGTGAGCCTGAAGGGGTGCCTGTCTGTCCTCTCTCCATGCAACTTCCCTTCCTTCCTTCCTTCCTCTCCCCCTCTCTCTTTCAATTGTCCCTTTGCCCGGCTTCAACACAGCCTTCTCTCCTTCCACTTCTCCTCTGACCCCTTCCTACCTTTCGCCCCCTTCCCTCTTCAATCTTCGCTCTTCAAAAGAGGACACCCCCTTCATGTTCACTCTGTTTCTTTGGAGAGTCTTCCTGTCCCTGGATTCGCTAACCTGGCACCTCAACCTCTTTCCTCCCTCCCTCTGGCTCTCCCCTTCCTGCCTGCCTGCCTGCCTGCCTGCCTGCCTGCCTGCCTGCCTGCCTTCCTTTCCTCCTCCTGTCTCTCGCTCCCTCAGTCCTCCCTTTGCCCGGCCTTTGCCTTCTCTTTCTGTCCCTATTATGTTGTGGTGTTGTTGTATATATTCTACAACTCACAAGATCTGCTTTGAACTGGGTTATATGAGTCTACACTGCCATATTATCCAGTTGAAAGCAGATAATAATCTGGATGCATGTGATAGGGAAGTACATAAATAAATATTATTTTCCTTTATGTTATTTTTGTTTATATATATATAATATATATATATATTATTTATTTATTTATTTTATATAATTTTTATATATTATATTACTTTATATTATTTTACATATTTGACTTTATATGGGTTTACTTTATATTGTTTTTTGTAGTTTTTGTCTTATTTTATATATTATTTTACTTTATATTATTTGTGTGTGTGTGTATATATATAATATATTTTATATTATATATTATATTACTTTATCTTATTTTTGCATTTTTGTATTTTTTTATATATTATTTTACTTTACATTTTTTATTTCATATTGTTTCAATTTTATATTATTTTACTTTATAGTATTTTATAAATAGTTTTATTTTACTTTATTTTATTTTATACGTTTTATTTTTTACATTATGTTATATATTTTACTTTATATTATATTGTATATATTATTTTACTTTACATTATTTTATGTGCTATTAATTTACTTTATTGTATTTTACATAATATTTTATGCTATTATATTATTTCATTATTATATTATATTATATTGCTTTTTGCATTGCAGGAAAATACTGCAATGGAGCGGTGTGTGGGGTGGGCTCAGGCTGAATCCTTGATGTGATCCCAGGTTTTCTGCTTTAAACTAGATTATATGAGTCCGCAGTGCCAGATAATCTAGATAAACAGAAAACCTGGGATCAGATCCAGGATAAAGGCCCTGTTTGGAAGGGTCCTCATATAATTAAATTCAAAACAGATGATCTGGGATCAGGACCTGGGACATAGGGCAGTGTTGATCCAGCCTGAGTCTACACTGCAATCCATTTCAAAGCAGATAATCTGGATTTTATGTGGCTTTGTAGATGGGGCCTGAGTAGAATTCAGACTCGCTGACTTTGATTTAAGTGACATCACCTCACCTTTTTTTGGATGCAGTGTCAAGGGTGCATCAACACTGGAATTGGTGCAGTTTGACACCACTTTGACTGCTATGGTTCAGTGCTATGGAATCTTGGAATTTGTAGTTTGACAAGGCAACAGTACTCTTGGGCAGAGAAAGAAAAACAACCTTGTGAAACTTTCCTCAGCAGATTTCATAGCATTGAGTCATGGCAGTCCAATGGATCATGAATAGTATTCATTCCACAACGTGAATGCGCCTTTGGAAACTCATGGAGGACCAGTCGCTTGCAAATTGACACCCCTTCAAATACTTTAGTATTGTTTGGGGATTTCTTCAGCATTGGTCTTGGACTGGTTTACGGATTCTTTGAATGGACATTCTGTTGGGGAATCCTTTTCTCATAGTATGTACGTATATACTCACATTTAGTTGAATTCAGTCTCTCTCTCTCTCTCTCTCTCTCTATATATATATACATATACATCTATACACACACACACACACACAATAGCTTGGGGACCCGGCGGTGCCTGGGTTATTTGAGAAAGGCATTGTGTGCCAAGGTTGGTCCTTATCAGTTGTTTATTTGGCTCGCAGTGGTCTCAAAAAGTGAGTGGAGGTACTTCAAGTCCCATCATCCATGGTCCATCCTCCTTCAAACTGCACCAGGATGTAGAGTGGGTCATGAGGGCTCTGTGTGCCAAGTTTGGTCTTGATCAGTCATTGGATGAGGGTTGTAGCGGTCTCGGGAAGTGAGTGGAGATTCTTGAAATCCCATCATCCATGGTCTGCCGTCCTCTAAAATGCAGTAGAACGGAGTGTGGGTCATGGGGGCACTGTGTGCCAAGTGTATTCCTTATGGGTCTGTGTTCAGGGCCGTAGTGGTCTGTGGGGAATGAACAGTTTGAAAGTACTACAAATCCCATAATCTGTGGAAGTAGTTCAAGTCCTATCATCTATGGTCCTCCCTACTCCAAACTGCAGTAGAATGTAGCATGGCTCATATGGGCTCTGTGTGCCAAGGTTACTGTTAATTCAGGCCATACACAATGTCCCATTAACTGAGGCCTAGTCAAAATCAAGTTAATGAAGCCTTACTGTTAATTTTGGGCCTGGTCTGTGATTTGAATTAATGCCCTCTGTCTGCTGCCTTAGAATGTTGTTGTTCTGGGGCTGGCCAATCAAGAGTCCTTTATGCAAATAATCCCACAGTGGCAACCAATCAGAAAGCTGCCACATACATACAAACATACAAACAAACATTCTCTTTTTATTATATATAGATATATAATGGCTCTCACTGAAATACATTTCCAAATATTTTTGCCTTTATGGCTCTCTGAGTCAAAACGGTTCCTGACCCCCGAGATAGAGGTTTTATTTTTAGTTTGGTCTGAGTGATATGGGGGGCATATTTCCAAAGTGTGGCCTAGGGTGCAAAAAGGTGTTAATCCAGGCCTGAGAGAGCTTTGCAGCTTACAGAAACCAGGCACACAAGAGACCCTCTTATGTGAGAGCGATGCCAACCTGACTCCCAAAGGAAGTGATAGGTATGGATTCTGTGGAGTTATATTGGCAGCGCTCACATACAAGGGGAGGAGTTAACAACCTGTACACAGCTCTTAGTACTGTTCAAAGGCAGTCTACATAGGGCAAGTTGTGTGTGTGCCCTTCAAATCATTTGTCACTTATGGTGAGCCCATTAATTTCATAGGGATTTCCTAGGCAAGGAATGCTCAGAGGTGGTTTTGCCAGTTCCTTCCTCTGAAATATACGGCACCTGGAATTTGTTGGCAGTCTCCCTTCCAAATGCTAAACTGGACTGATTCTGTTTTAGATTCCAAGATCAGATGGAATCTCATGTGGCTACGGTACCAAATCTGTTTATATATCTGAACAATTTCTCTAGGAGCCCCGGTGGTGCAATGGGTTAAACCAGTGTTTCTCAACCTGGGGGTCAGGATCCCTGGATGGGTCATTAGGGTGTCAGAGAGGTTGCCAAAAGACCATCAGAAAACACAGTATTTTCTGTTGGTTATAAGGGTTCTATTTGGGAAGTTTTGCCCAATTCTGTCATTGGTGGGGTTCAGAATGCTCTTTGATTTATTTATTTATTTATTTATTTATTTATATTTCATTTTTGTATTCCGCTCCTCCCAGCAGGCTCGGGGCGGATCACATAAAATTACATCAACAGCACAGCGCAACATGCGGCCAATTACAGTCTATAAAAGTATAAAACCAAAAAACAAAAGCCACATTAAAACGATTACAAAGGTCAAAGCATGGATTAGGAAGACATACATCAGGAGTTATCACTCGGGCACTTAATTAAAGCCAGCCTAAAGAGGGCGTCTTACATGCCCTCCGAAATGGGCCCACGAAATGGCTCGGGCACTCTCCGGGAGGGCATTCCAGAGCCCTGGTGCTGCCACAGAAAAGACCTTGTCTAGTCACGATAGGTGGCAGGAGCGGACTGATGGAATTAACAACAGATTCTGCTCATCTGAGCGCAGTGATCTCGGGAACGCACGGGGTAGGCGGTCCCTTCAGGTACGCAGGCCCCAGGCCGTGCAAGACCAAAGGTCAGAACCAACACTTTGAAGGCGATCCGTACTCAATGGGAAGCCAGTGCAGCTGCTAAGGGTAGGTGTAATATGCTCCTCGCCCGGCACTCCTGCTAGCAAGCGGGCTGCGGCATTCTGCACTAGCTTGAGTTTCCGGATCGTCGAAAGAGGAAGGCCTACGTAGAGGGCATTACAGTAGTCTAGTCTCGAGATGACCGTCGCTTGGATCACCGTGGCCAGGTCCGTCCTGGACAGGTAGGGGGCCAGTTGCCTAGCCTGTCGGAGGTGGTCAAATGCGTCCTGCTGACCATGGAGATCTGGGCCTCCATGGTCAGCGAGGAATCCAGCACCACTCCCCCAGACTCTTAACTGACGGCGATGGTTTGCCGCTCGCCGTCCAGGGTAGGCAGCCGGCACTCATCCAGCCCAGGCCGGCCAGGCCACAGTATCTCCGTCTTCGATGGGTTCACCTTCAGCCGGCTGGCACGCAGCCAGCCAGTCATGGCTTCAAGGCACAGATGGAAACAATCGGGTACGGAGTCCGACCTGCCGTCCATTCTCAGCAGAAGCTGGGTGTCATCAGCGCATTGATGACACTCCAGACCTAAGTCGCGGGCCAGCTGGGCCAGGGGGCGCGTATACACGTTGAATAATATGGGGGAGAGGATGGCCCCCTGGGGGACCCACAATCAAAGTGGGAGCCTCCCGGAGACCTCCCGCTCGCTCCACACGGTGTCCCGGTCCCGGAGGAAGAGGTCACCCATTTAAGGGCGGTCCCCTCACCCCGGAAGCGGCTAAACGGTGGGTCAATAGTGCATGATCTACGGTGTCAAATGCTGCTGTCAGATCTAACAGGACAAGCAGAGCTGATCCACCCCTGGTCCAGCTGGCGGCGGTTGGTCTGTAATGGCGACAAGTACAGTCTCCCGTCCCGTGCCCAATACGAAGTCGGACTGGAAGGGATCAAGTCCAGCTGTGTCTTCTAGAACCGCTGCAGCTGATCCGCTGCTGCCCTCTCAATTACTTTGCCTAAGAAAGGCAAGTTGGAAACAGGCCTGTAATTTGGAGGGGAGTCAAGGATCTAAAATCGCTT